>JBAMBP010001281.1:600000-898992 GCA_037044515.1 Phortica magna
GGTTGGCTACTGTGGGCGCATTGTTTGCATAGAAACGAAACACAGCCAAGCAGCGCACAGCACCAAGCGAAGACAAGCCAACACAGGCCAAGCCAGGCCAAGACGTGATGAGATGAGTTGAGCGGAGCGGCAGAGCCTTGCGCCTCGTACATGCGCCAGAGTCACAAACATGTTATTTGATGTCGGCCTCGTTAACAGCAAACGATGCTGTGATATACGCAACGTATCTGCAGCTATGTATCTGCGTCGCTGCGTATCTGCGTTACTATGTTTGCGCATGCTTATGCGCTCTTTGCCTTTGCATTAAGTTATTTTCCAATGCCGGCCCGGCCCGCAGGCGACTCCTTTTGCGTTTGTGGAGTGCGACTCGAGCGCCTCAAGTGGTCTTTTAACCCGTTGAACTGCACTTGTCGAAACTATTAAGATACTTTTCGTTTGACTGTTTCGCTGCATTCCCGGAATTATGCAAATTTAAGTGTACCTAACACAGAATCAACTCGTACGATAAGACGCACTTTGCTGTGCATAATTTATGGCCAAAGTAATCATGACGATACTTTTCCTACTTCATTAAATTCAATATAAAAAACAATTTCTTGCGTGGGAAAATTTATAACAGCATGCATATTTGACTTATTACAAAGCGTTTTTATTTACGTTGTATTAATAACAAAAAATCAAAACAAAACAAAACAAAACCAAAGGGCAGTTGCAACTTTTTGTTGCTGTCAACGTTGCAAGAAGTAAGTAAGGCAAGCGATTTCATTTGCATTATTATTGGCGCGTAATGCGGATTTGTAAACATTTTGCCGGATTCGCTTAGCTGAAAAACAACATCTTCATCATCATCAACAAGAACAGCAACAGCAACAGCAACAGCAACATTGCCAATGATGTAGAATGTTTTTTTTCTTTTCTTTTTTTTTGTTTTGTTTTCTTTCTTCGCTACAATCAAATGTTTATTTATGTTTCATATAAGTAACGCAACAGTTTTGCAAAAATGAAAATAAAACTACGAATAAAAATACGAAAATCATGCAATTATCAAACGTGTGTTTGTTTCATTTGGCCACGGTACACGAACAACAAGCAACGCAACCGAAAAGTATCTCGCTTCGTAACATTTCTGTACGCGCGCCATAAATTAACAATTAAATGAGCGAAAATCAAATCAGAAATAAGCATGGCAAAGCAAACGAAATGAAACGAAACATTTTTCAAATATTGAAACGCAAAAGTAACGCAAATAAACCAACAACGCACAAGCCAACCAACCAAAAACAAAACTGACCACTAAGCAATGCATTTGTATGACAAACTACGCTACGAAGATACGCTTTGCGTTAGCACAGTATCTGTGCAAGTGCTGGGGGGGCTAGGCACAATAAGCGTTTGATGGCTGCTTGATTTCTGCGCTGCTGCTACTTTCTTGGCGTAATTTGCGTTTTATTTGCTTGTGTAAACAAACAAAAGATACAAGCGTACGTACGCGCACATGGCATACAGATACATCTACATCTACATCTACTTGTAGTTGTAGTTTCGCAGAATTGCAAATTGAATACAGAAACACATCGATTTTTCGGCGCAACGCAATTAAACACGTCGTTTTACACATCGAATCGCAACGCATTGATTTGAGTCGAATCGAATCGAGAAGCATCTATGCTTTGTTTGCGTGTGGCAAGCAACGTATCGCTTGTAGTTGTTGGGGGGGGGCGAGCGTGTGGGTGTGTTCTGCACGCACGAGCGCCTCTTTGCACGCGCCCCAATTGTTGTAATTGCAGGTTAAGCGTGGCAACACATACAACTACAAGTACAAGTACAACAAGCAACAAGTCCGAAATGTAGCTGAGCATGTGTTGCTGCTGACCAACGTTTGTGGCAGACCGCACGTCTCAGGCGCTGAACTTACGTTGTACTCGGCACATGTTTATGCATTATATATATACATTTTGTGTGAAAATTCTTTGATTTGTTGTTGTTGTTCTTTTTGTTGTTGCACTTGTCGGCCAATTGATTTAGCTGAACTACACAGAAGTACTTCAAAAACATTGCGTTTTAATTAAGTGTTTTAGCACTTGCTGGATTTCTTGCATTGCAATTGTTGTTCTTGTTGTAGAAACCAAAGTTCAGCCTTGCCGCTTTAGCTACATAACGGTAATTTGAGCCATTGAGGCAAGTACTCAAATGCAAGAAGTGCTGCCCTTCAACTAATTTCGGTGTGCTTAAACCGCAGTTTTGGTTCAAGTATTCGTTTGGCTTTTGTATAATTTTTTTTGGTTTTGTTTTATGTATTTTGAGTTCTTTTTTTGGCATGCATGTGGTTTAAGTATTTTTTTTTTTTAATCTTTTTTTTTGTATTTTTGCTTTTCACTTGAAAACATTTGAAATGTTTAGACATTTAATAAAGTAGCAAGCGTTGAAAATCGGCCACAAGTCTCGCACGCGTTTAACATCAGGTGGCAACCGCGGTTCCTTACTTCACAGACCTCATGCACAGCCCTGCACCCCTTCAAAGCAAGCGCATTATAAATAACACCTAAATTAGGTGTGCAAAATTTATTCGTGATGCTTTTTGTTTTTGTTTTTTGTTGTTTGTTTTTTGCTTTACCGTTTGTTTGTTTTGATTTGCTTTGCTTTACAGCAAGTGTTGCGTAAAATTTCTGTACTTTGCTACTTTGTGTTTTGTTTTTTCGACTGATTAGAATATTAGAACAACTTATTACAAAACTATAATAATTTAGCACGTTTTACGTGCAATTCAATTGAAAAATGTAAATCATCGTACGGCTTTGTCCATGACACCAAACAACTTTCGCTGGAACTGTCAAGTCAGCAAGTCAGCCAATCCAAGTGAAAATCTAATGCCAAACACCTTGGCGTGATTTGTTCTTTTTCTTTCATAGTTTGGACTATGGCACATAGACGGACGGACAAGCGTTGTTCGAGTGAATTGGCGTGCAGCATTATTAAAGATACATTTGTAAATAAGTTGCGCGAAAAAATCTTTTTGATGTTGATTAATTGCGAGCGCTGTTGATTGATTTTTATTGCCAATATTGATAAAAACAAAATACAAAATGCGAAATACAAAATGCGAAATACAACAAAAAGCACACGTAAAGTTTTGCATTTTGGTTTTCGTATTAATTAATGCGAAACGTGAAAAACAAGACATCGAAAACGCGATGGCGTTTAATTGGAAAATGCTTATTGAGACTAAACAGATACTGAGCAACTCTGCGCGCACAACAGCCGTCAACAAGTAGCGAAAGACGCACACAATTCGCTTTGAGTAAGGATTGGCAACAGTGGCGGCTTTGATCAGCTTGAACGTTGGCACGTTCTTAAAAGGTCTCCTATGTAACAAAGCGCCACATGTCACATAAATCAAATTAGCATACGTAAAAGTGCCAAATGCTTGATACTAAAACAAAGTGCACGCTAGACAAACGTATGTGTCTTATAAAACGTTTGTAACATATGACTAAACATTATTGAAAAAATTGTCTAGACTAACTTGGCTTAAGTTACCTTATAAAATATGAAAAGTTCGACATTTTATGCGTTGTGTGCAATTGTTTAATCAAACTGAACCGCTCCTGAACGTGTTTGGTGTGTGTTTTTTGTTCGTAATCTGTCTGCTTTGCCGCAAATTATCACGAAAAGTTTCGAAAACATAGAAAATTGATTTGATTTATTTTCAACTTTGATTTTTACCGCCTAATAAACAAATTGCGTTTAGCTAGTGAGCCACTTAAGGCGTACAACAAGTTCTCAGATACTTTTAGCTCATTTTATTTTCGTTGCTGCGTTGTTGTTGTTGTTCTTACTGTACATTTTGTAGCTGCGACTGGTGTGGCCGCCTTTTTGGCGCACGCTGTCCGTCCATCAAGCAGTAGTTTGTTTGTCCATCTGTCAATGCTGCAATTAAACAACATCGACAGCATAACACACACAATCACACACACACACATACATAAAAGGCAAAAGTATCGCAACGCAACGTAAAAAATGTTTCAAATAAGTTGAAGAACGTTTTGTAGCTCAACTTGTGCATGTGTGTTGAAAGCGTTTATGCTAATATTTGGCCATTGTTTGTGTGCTGATGTTGTTTGCCGTTGAAATTCTTCAAACAACTTCACAAGGATATAAACAAAACTTTCAGCGCGCATGCAAAATCTGTCAACGGACGGAAGATAATGATGATGATGATGAAGATGAGTACAGCCAAGTTTGATGAGTTGAGTTTTATGTTGTTGTTTTTGTTGTTGGTTTTTCAATTTATATTTTTATGCCTCCGGCAACGTTTAACGCATAAAAGCGCCGCCGGCAATTAGTCAAGTGAAGTGCGGCCGCAATGACAGGTTCATCAACGCTTAGCTGCTGTTGCCGCTTTGATGTCGTTTTTGGGGCGCCACTTGAAAACGATTTTTGAATAATGGCTTTGAAAATGAGTATTACAGCACAGGCAGGAGCAGAGGCAGCGGCAGCGGCAGAGACAAAGTCAATGCTGAAGTCAAGTCAAGTGAAGTCAAGACTGACGATGTCGCTGACGACGAAGACGCCTTGCAGTCTCATTGATTGGCAAACTGTTTGCTGTTTGCTTCGTTTACCTTTTTTTGCAATTGCATACATTTGAAGACGATGTCAGACAAGGTAATAAATCATCGACTTGTACTGCGGCCGTCAGCGCACGGCCGCCTATTAAATACAACAATACATTTTATCTGATTGGAATGCATAATGATGCGCACTTGTATGAAATGTTGTTCAGCTCTTTGGAAGTACTATAAATTTATTAATTTTTAATTAAGCAGATTACTGAAATAGCAAAAGGTTCATAGTACCACGCCACGCATTCATAGCGTTGTCCGTCCGTCCGTCTGTCCAGTGGGCCGGCGCAGTTAGACGATCGTTCGATCATTATTCGCCCAATTGAAATGCACAGCAGCTATGCCGTGGCGCATCGGCAACAAGCAGCAAGCCACAAGCCACAAGCGCTGCACACCATTTATGGCCAACTTGTTTTTGTAGCGGCAGAAATTGAAGTTGTGCCAACTTCCATTCATACATTCATACATTCATTGACGAACGATGTTGTTTCAGTTGGCTTGGCCAGCTGAACTGAAGCTCAAATGAATGGCGGCTGCCTTGGCGTTTGCCGGAAACAACTCATTATCCTAATTAAAACGTACGCCTTGCGTTGAAGTGCGCCACAAACGAATAGACGGCATTTGTATCTATGTGTCTCTGTGTGTGTGTGTGTGTTTGTTTGTTGCACGCAATCGCGCAATTCGGTTAAGTGTTCGCCGACTGCATGCGAAATTAGACAAGGCAGCCAAGGCGACTCATTCATTCATCCAGGCAAGTCTACTGCAGCATCTCATGCCATTCACCAAGCGGCAAACCACTTCAGTCACTATAACTATTCGGCATTATTGTCAGGCGCTGGCAGTGTCAGTGGCGCTGGCGCTGGCGCAAGCGTAGTTCGTCTTCGCCAAAAATGGGCATTGCATGCGGCGTCTTGTTGTTGTTGTTGCTGTTGTTGGCTTGGCTCAAGTCAATTGTGTGTTGGCGCTCGTGTGCGCGCACTGATTCATACCAATTCCATACGACTTACACGCGCACAGAGATTCATTGTCATGCGTTACATTACAAGATGCCACAAATGTTGCACACACACAGCCACACATCTGTGGCAATGGCAACGGCAATGGCAATGGCAGAAGCCGCAGCAGCAATTGAGGGGAGCATGAGCGAATGAGCAAACAAGTCCATTAAGTATGCGTAACTGCAAACAGGCACTAAATCAACAATTGCTGTTCTTGCGCTCAACAATAGCAAAATCACTGCAACAACAACAGCTACAAGCACAGCAACAACAACAACAACAAATGCTGCATACTTTGCAACATTTGTGCTGCTCATGCTTTGTATGCATTCTTTTCGCTGTGCCATGCACTGAGACAAATAAGGTGTATGAAGTCTTTGAGTGATCTGAGGTTTGATTTCTATATGAGTAAAAGGCTCTGTTAATGGGAGTGTCAGTCTTGAAATTTTGGCACTATTTCCAAAGGTCTTAATAAAAGAGACGCAAACTTTTCTTTTATCGAAATTTTAACGTCAGCTGTTAAGTTGCGGCAATTTTCGCTGTTAAAACATTTTTGCCGCTGCTTGCGGCTTTAGTCTCAAGCTCCTATGTAAATGAGCTGTTATTAACATTATGCCATTTATAATATAACAGACTTATGTTAAACTGGAAAACAAACTTTGTTTAGCAAACTGAAAAGTTTTTACTCACTTTTAGCAACAATTTATAACTAAAACTTGTGTCATTTAATAGATAAAGCGTAGCCCAAAGAAAACATTACTAATTTCTTTGAGTGTTGCACAACATGTTGCCGCTTCATGTTGCATGCTGATCAATCATTATTGCTGCGCATTCAAGTGTTTGCTTCTGATGATGCTGTTGCGCCGTCGCCGTCGTCATCGCTTGTGTTCTTATTGAATTTGATGATGACAATTGCAGCGGCATCTTTTTTTTTTATGCGAAACTTGACATGAATGACTTTAACCATTTTTGGTGTCTAGTTAAGTAAATGTACGCGAGCGTTGATGCTTTCAACGCATCTGTTCAAGATTAAAACAGACAGCGGACAACAACAACAACTGCAACAACTACAACAACTACAAGTACAAGAGGCGAGTAACAGCAGCCAGAAATGCATTCATAATGAAGATTCTTGTAAGAGTTTGCAGAACCAGAAGCAGAAGCCACGCAATGAATGACTGAAATGTTGCTGCTGCTGATGCGCATAAAATGCCAATATTCATTGCAATTATCGAAGCAAACTTAGCTGCGGCATGAGTAGAAGCAGCAACACAACCAACAGATACCAATTGCTGTTCAACATTGGCAAGTTTATAAATTTCGCAGCAAAGTTTATAAATTATTTTCAATGTCAAACACGCGCGTATAAATAAACAAAAGTGCAATGCTGAGAAATGTATCTATACAAACACACACACACACACAGACAGACAGACAGACAAGAGGGACAGACATAAACTGAAACCGATCAAACTCATAAACATGATGATTGCAGGCAGACAAACTGACCGCAAGGCAGCCACGAACGCCACGATCGTTCGCCTCAACGCTTCCAGTCTGTTGAACGCGTAAATTTGCAACATTTTGTTTGGCTCGTTGTTGGGCCGGTGGGGCGCGGCAGGCACGACCATTGGCTGGACCAATTCCAATTTCAAGTTGCACACTTGCAATTGCACTTAATTTGGCAATCGTTGCTATCATTTCATTTGCAATTTATGCGCATGTTAATACATTTTAGTTAAGTTGTATCTTTGGCTCGTCAGCCAACACCTGCCACCCGCACGCTACGCCCGCAGTTGGGCGACGATGCTGATTAGATTTTTGGCATATGTTTTGTGAGTTTATGTGACATGTCGACAGTTGGACAGACAAATGTGCGCAATTGATTTAATCATCTGGTTCGAAACACGTTTTGACATGTTGTTGTGTGGGCGTGCGTGCGTGCGTGAGTGAGTGAATGAATCGTTTGTTCAGGAAGTTGTTCAACATTTTTATGAGCGATTTTCATATTTGTTTATGCATTTTTTATGCATTTTTACGGACCAAGCAAAGGAAATTAATGTTTTCTCACTGATTTGATAAATGTCCGTCGGCAGTGGCAAATTGTTGTTGTTGTTGGAGTTGCAACTACTGTTAGATATCTTCTGATTAGCATATAAGTATTGCATTTAATTTGTTGCAAGCAATAAATTTACACAACTCTGATTGCTTTGTGAGCCAGTCAAAGTTAGAAATAAAACAGCACACTTTGTACTACACATAAAGTATGTCAATACGGAAAGCAACACTTTCGCTTTTGCTATAAGCTTGTCAGTGTTGTACACTGAAAATACCTCAAGCTCTATGAGACGTTGCCATACTTTATGCGCAAAGCGCCCATTGCACTTCATGTCGACACTCACTTGTTTGCCGCTTATGAAACAGTTTGAATTCGAATTAACACAGCATGAAACTTCAATTAATAAGCATTTAATTCAATTGTTATTGCCACATTGCAGTGCAGTTAAATGTGGCCAATGAAGTGCTACACTGACTGACTGCCTGCCTGGCTGGCTGAGTGAATGAGTGAGTAAATGAATGAGTGCAACATGTGCGAAGAAATCAAAGCGTTAACTTACAAGTGCCGTCAGAACACACATATTACAACAATTAGCAGCAGTACGTGTATAATCTGTGAAAAAAAAGCAAACAGTATACAACCATAACTTAGCCTCAGATACATGCACAACCGATCGAAGGCACTCAGTGGCGCTTGCTTGGCAAAAATACAATAAAATTTAATTGCCGCCATAACTGTTAATGTTATTATGCTTTAAAGAACACAAAAGCACAAAACATGTTGAAAATTTCGGTAGATACAAAAAAAAAAAATAGAAAAAAAAGATGCAGCAAACAAACAAAACAAAGTGAAATGCCATACTCCGTTTCATGCGCAACTCAGCCGAAGCGAAACAAATAACGAAATCGAACAGCATTAAAATTTATTACTAATTAGGTGTGAATTGCAGCAAAAGGGCCAAACTAGACATGAAATGTTGGCGTTGTTGTTGCTGTTGTTGGCGATGCTGCGATCGCTGCAACATGCAACATAATCGAAAGGTGCTAATTGAAATGAGGCGCTTTGATCTTCGCATTGCCACGGTCCTCTTCACATTCAAATATTTACATTTACAACAATTCTTATTTGAAAACAAATCGCGTGAAACAAGTATCACACACACACACACACAGACACACAAACACACTCAGTGGCATACAAACATGCACAAACAGTATATTAAATAAACAGTAGTCAACTTCGTGTACTTGAAGTTCTCGCCATGAACGCACCGATCACGATCAAGCGCCGATAATGAGCCTCAATCGTTTCATGCCAATCGGCAGCACTTGGCCTAATCGTCATTTTAATCATTTCACTGCACATCAAAATCATCATTAACACCAGTAGTCGTCTCCGACAAAAACAAGCAACTCCGCCCGCCCTCACTGAAGATCATGTATGTATGATTTTTTGCCTCCTGCCGTTTTTTCGCTCCATTCGACAATTGTAAATTGATCATTAATGTCGGTTTGAAGTCAATTGCCCGACGGAAACATCAAATTTTATGATTTCATAAATATTTGTTAGAACACTTTCATTTTCCAACGTACACAGTTTTTCACAGTGCATGATCGATGCCCGAGGACTCAAAGCTATTGTTGTTGTTTATTTAAGATTTCATATATGGTCTATTTAAGGGTTTCGTACTAATGATTTCTCTGCTTCTAAACAAATTAGTTTATTTTGTTGTTGTTAATTTTGTTTCTTACGTTTTGTTTTTGTGCTGTGATTACTTATTTCATAATCCCTTTCGTAATACATTAAACGTCGAATTATGTTTACACCGAGTGAATGTTATTGTAATTCTTTTCTTTTTTGGTATATAATTTAATATAATGGTCCATAAAATTCATTAAATTTTATTAGGTTAGCAGAGCTACATAAAGCAAAGCTTCTTGTGCCGAAATTGTCCCTGAATCGTGCATTGAACTGTTTGTATATAAGTTTACATAAGTTTTTTTTTGGCTCCGAAACACTTTGATGTAAGTTTATGCGTTCATTTAAAGATTTACTTTTGCGTTATATAAAAAAAATCATGGAATTGCGTTATAAAGATTTGTTCAAAACGGTTTCCCTCAAATCTTGACCAAACTGACCAAATCGTAACTTGATCTTTTTCACAAAAAACAAAACTGAAAAACAAAGCCAAACAATATTTAATAGCTTGACTAGCCTTTGTAGCACGCCAGGGGATACGAAAAATATAAAATAAAATAAAATAACACACTGGCAGAGCTAATTGTATTCCCATTACAAAACCATGCATAAATCATCAAAGAAAGAAGAGAAAAGAGAAAAAAAGTGAGGCACAAACGGACGTTTCTTGATCGCAAGATACTGTCGGCTGTTCAATACTTAAGTTCTTAAGTTGTTGTTTAAGTTGAGTTATGCCTCTTTTATGTTTTATTATTTCAATATGATCATTGTGACAGCAGGAGCACTTCATAGGATTGTGCATAAAAACGGTATCGGAATACAATTTCATTACCATTTTCATTTCATTTGGTTGGCTAAATGTGAGAGATGCGTTGATGTATCATTTACACAACGTTAAAGATGAAGATGAAGATGACGACGGCAACGACAATGATGATGTTGACAACAACAACAACAACAGCGATAAATAACAACGGTTTGTTGTTGCCGTTTGGTTGAATGATCTTTGGCTTAAGCCATAAAGCCGAACATGCTCAGAAACTCAGAAGAAGTCGTCTGTGCAGACGACACCCAAAAGGCTCTGATTACAAAGCGGTGGCGGTCGAACGGAAACTGGAACCGTTTGTATACAAAACGCTGCGTTAGCCACAAACGGTGAAGAAGTTGCTGCAGAATGAAAGAAAGGAAGGAAAAATCAAGTTGGCTAAGACACAAAACGGAGCGCAGCGAAATGACCAACAAGCTCGTCGTGTTAGACAAGCTGGGGACCAGGCTCAGCCATTGGTGCTGCAACTCATTGCCCATGCAGCAGCTCAAGGCATAACATTTTAATTGAAACTGTTGTTGCTGCTGCTGCTGCTGACAATGTCTTGCAACAACTGAGCTGAGGGCGACGGCAATGTGCGTTGCGTTGCACGAATGTGCTTACTGTTTGCACTCGTACTCGTGCTCGTGCTCGTTCTCGTTCTACTTGACTGTTATACATTTCTTGCATTGTCTTTGCTGCCGCCTTTCTATAATACATGTTGTTGTGCCTTTGAGTTGACAGACACCTTTCGATCAATGCACAAGCTGCAAGCCATTGTCTGCTGCCGCGTGCCACATGTCGTCTATTGTCTTGCATGCTTTGTGTGAAACACACCGATTATTGTTCTAAATTTTACAAAATATTTTATTGTTGTTGTTGTTGCTGATTTTGCAGCTTGAGTGTTTATAATTGATTGGCGGCATTGAAGAAGTTATGATGGCTCTGCAAATTTCGCCAAGAGATTGATGAGCGCTTGTGTCGTTGCTACGCGCCGGTAGAGCGCGCTTGCACATGTTCTCTTGTGCAGACTTTGCAAGGTTGCAAGGAAAGAAAGGAACACCTTTTACCGCCAGCATCTTTTCTTGTGCAAATGTCGTGCGCCGCGCGCTTACCGCCCGCTACGTGCCGCCTGTCTGCACTGCACTCGACTTCTTCTCGTTGCAATTACCACCGACGCGACGCCTGTCGCTTGGGGTCCCGCTGTGCGCTCAAGTACCTGGCCTGGCATGTGGCAAGGCGGCCTGCTGCAACAACTGCTGCATACGTTAGCTATTTGGCTAAAATTGCATTGCACCACTTTTCTTTTAATCTTTTGCCTTTTTTGGCAACTTTTTCTTGTGAATCGAAATCCATGTTGGATAAGATAGACGGCTAAATGGACATTTACGCTTAACATAATAAATGAATTTGTGTCTCGAGCGCAAATTTCACGCACTGATAATGATGTTGATGGTTTCCATCGAACGAACGATCGATCGATCGATCTGAAGTGAAGTGAAAGTAAGACAGGCATGTCTATGTGTCTGTGCGGCCTGTTAGGCCTGCGTGTGGTGCCTTTGATTGCGTTACCATTCGGGGCGGTAACTTTTATGCTTGATCTTCCGGTGTTGCGTTGAATTGTTGTTCTTCGAGTAGAGATAATCAAAATACAAACTTAAAAAACCATTTAGAACTGTTCGAGCCATAACAACACTTAAGGCTGTCAATAAATTAAATTGGCCAGTTTCAAACAAACACACACAAAAAAGAAGCAACAGAACTGAGAAAAAAACCCAATGGCTGCGCACATGCTCTGCTGCCACAACGGCCACAACTGCGGCGCAGCAATGCAGAGCCGCCATTAACAAAAGTATCTTTTTATCTTTGTTAAATGCATTTCATTGCTTGGATCGCAGCATGGAGCAAAAAGAACAAACGAAACAGAATGAATTGAAAGAAAAGAAATGGAAAAAAAGGCGGCACTCGTTTGTATGCGCTCCACCCCGCACACTAAACACACACATACAGAGAGTGAGACAAGCAGACACAACACAAATACAACATGTACATAGATTAGCATACAAAAGGATCTTGGATCTGTGAGCTCCTCCTCGCCTTTGGCCAACCAATGAACATGATTCACGCTTCACGCGACTGCGACGGCGACGGCGACGATGATGATGACGCGCCCAGCCAAAGCGACGCGCCGACAACGCCAAGAATTTTTACTGCCGTTTCATTTGAGTTTCTTTCATCTTCTGCTGCCTCGCATCGAATCGCTTGCCACTTATTTTGCTGCTGCTTCTTTTTGTTGAGCAACCTTTTGAAATATGAGTTACGCACACTTTGCTGTGTAACGCTGCTTGCCCAATATGGCACACACACACACACACACACGCACACTTCCGGCTGCGTTGACCAGCGCCAAACTCATTGCCACCGACGCCAATGTCAATGATTATTTTACGGCACATTAGTTTTGCGGTTCAAATTAGTTGGAAATATGATGCCGAAATTCATCATCATCATCAGCATCATCATCATCATGATCATTGAAGACAAATAACAGACTGTTCAAGTGGCACAACTACGCTGTCGGGATATCAAGAAAGGACCATTGTCCTGCTACTTAAACAGCAGTGGCGCCAATGCGCAAACACCGCCGGTGCCTCTTAGAGGGATTGTCGCATGAACAAAAGACCTGGCACGGCAAGCCACAATGTCTGGCAACGCTAAAAAATACACGAGCAGACGAGCAGTTGAGCGTAGACAACGACGGACGTGCGACGCCAGCAGAGCCACAAAATGTCGACAACAACGACGCGCATAACTTAAGTAAAACTCGCAGCTCAGCTCAGCCAAACGATTAACGATCGATCTTCATTGTAAAAACTTGTTGCTTGTTGCAGTGTAAGAAGAACAACAAGCAAAAAACGTCTTTACAAAAGATCTGCAACAAGCAAATAATAATAATGATAATAAAATGGTACAAGCATGCATTCAATTGCCAGCTGCGACAGCAGCGTGTGGACAGGACAGTCGTCGCAAGAAGCTGCCGAGTAAGAAGTTCCAGTTGGCAATTGCGACAAAGAACTTCTGCCAACGAGACAAATGTATATATGTATGTACAAAAGTACGCCGTGACTGTGCAAGCAACTTTAACACAAAGCACAAAGCACACTGTAAAGCTGAAGATGCTATATAACCAAAGTGTGCTATGAAGATATAATTGTGTGCAGAATTTCGCACAGTGTCGCCCTTAAACAAACCAAAGGCATGCATTTACTCGCAGCTCCACCTCCAAAATACAAAATACACTCAGCACACAGTTCACATGTCCGCCTCAACGTCATCTTGCGACGACCATGAACAACATTATGGCCTGGTTTTTTTGTTACTGCTCGTTTTTCCTGCTTATTTAATGTCGTCGTCGTCGTCAGCACGTCTTTCTGTGCAGCCACATGGATTAACATTAACATTAACATATACAATGCATGGACGTTGGCGCAGGCGCTTCGCTGGCTAGCTGGACTTACAGCACAGTCGCGCATATTGAACAGCACAGAAGAGAACAGAACAGAAGAGAACAACGAAATGTACAGCAACAACAACAACACTAATAACAGCAATAACGAAAGGAACAACAAATAACAAAGACAAGAACGACAGGTGCACTTAACTTGGTCTCGCTGAAGTCTGTAAGAGACAAGGAAAAAAACAAAAACAACAACACAACCAACAGAATACAATAAGAATGGTTGAGGAAGAGGTGAAGAAGTCATGCCATTACAAGAGTAGACGAAGACTGGCATCACAACAACAAGAAGGAGAAGCGCAATTTTGAACCGTTGGCGCAATCGTCGTTGTTCGTTGCGTTTGCGTTGGCTTTCAACTCAGGGCTCTGTTGCAGCGCTCTTTTGTGCGGGTGTGTCAAGTCATTGCACGAAACCTCAACACTCACACACACACACACACACACACATAGAGAAACACTTATGTATGTATCTATATACATGGCACGAAAGAGACCTGCTAAGAATTGCCTTGGCCAAAGTGTGAAAGAGTTCGATGATGCTTTTGTGCTATTCTAACACATTTGATTTCCTGTTGCTCACAACTTTTTTTCGTCTCAACCAATAAAATTATACTAATTCCTGACTTTTTGATTTTATTGCGTTTCATTTGAAGTTGATGTTGTTGTTGTTGTTGTTGTTGGTATTGGGTCGGACACTTTTGTTGTTGTTGCATACCTTTGCGTAACGAAAGGATTTCTAGAACTTTGTTTCTTTATCTGTTTGCCACTAAAAAGTGCGCAACTATCTCTTTCTCGCTTGTGGCTATTGCGGGTGGTCGGTCGGTCGGTCGTGTCGGTCGGGTCGTCAGTTGGGATCGTTTCGATTGCATGCGCTCTGTTGGCAAGTGGACAGGAATTCTCGAGCCTCCTCAGAAGGTTGCTTGCTGCTGCTTCTTGCCGTTGCTCGCTGCCCGGTTTGTTGTTCAGCGTGCTCGAGTGCGAGACAGTTTTGTTTCGCTTTGCAGCACTTGGCTCATTACGCTCCCGGCTGGCTAACGAAGCGAACGCATACGAATTGCGCGGCAGAGATAACAAAATAATATGTGCTTACAAAAAGCATAAATACAAAACAACAAAAACGCTTTTCTGGAATTTATTTGATTTTTTAGTGAGTATTAAAAATTTATTTCAAATGTTTCAGCTGTAAAAACTTTGAAGTACTCATTTATTTAATTTCTATTTAATTTTTTTTTTTATTACTGTTAATTAATCCTTTTTTTTATACCATGAAATCAGTGATATTTTTTTCTATGCTAATAATTCTTGTGATATTGAATAGAACCCTTTTCTAATGTATAAATTCCGTTTAATTAACACTCCAACTAAACACAATTTGCACAATTCAACAGTCTCTCGCCTACGCTCTCTCCCGCTCTCTCTCCGTATCAAACTCACTTTGAGCGATCTTGAAGTATAAATTCTCAAACGAAACCCGCACTTCAATCCACCAATTAACGTTGGTGCACAAACCCATGCGTAGCGACAGCGCAGCTCGCGTCGGCGCACACGTCAGCGTCAACGCAAGCAGCGTCATTTGAGTGCAATTTCGAAAAGCACTCAAAGTGAGTTATGTGCTCATTTTCGTTGGCGTGTTTTGAGCGCAAAGTGTTCAAAGCTTCAGCAAGCCGGAGACGAGGACTCTCGGCTCGCGCACACGACTGCCAGTCTGTAAAGTTTTGTTGAGACTTTAATGATGGTGATGGCGGTGGTGGCTGCGGCGGCAGCGATCCACACGAGATACAAGATACATTTTCTGTTGTTGTTGTGTTTTGTTTTGTTTTGTGTTTTTTGTATAAGCGATGCGAACTTTAAGTAATTTTTGTTTTGTTCGTGCCGAGCTGAACTCTCTGTGTGAGACACAAAGACGACGAAGAATCGACGACGACGACGACGGCAACGACGGCAATAACAACGAAGTCGGTAATCGATCGAGCAAATGTATCTACGACGACAGCGCGCGAGTACGAGTGTGCGATGAACGATGAACGAGCGTACGAGGCACGATGAAGCGAGATTGTGATATTGAATCAGGTAGACATGAAGGCGTTAGTTGTTAGTCGTTCTGTAGCGCTGATCGAGTTTAAATCTATTTGCTGAACGAGCGCAGCGACAAACTCAACTGAACTGAACTGAACGAGCGAGTAAGCAACGAGCGTTCGTTCGATCGATGCGAGTGCCAGGAAGAAAGTGAAGTTTTTTATTCGGCATTTAAAAAATATATTTAAAGTTTTCAAATATTTTAACACAAAAACAGCAAACAAAATGTGCTTTAATTAAAAAAAAAAAAATATTAAAAAAATTTTTAAATCTTAAACAGAAAAAAATAAAATGCAAACATTTTCAAATATATACAAAATAGCACGTATCTAAAATAATGCATACAATTTACAACAAAAACGACAACTTCTTTTTATGCTCGTCACTTTGAAAATATTTGGATTACTGTGTCAGCAAAAAATGTATCTAAAGTGTGCACAAAAAATACTAATTTGATACAACACGAAGTAACACAAAAAAGAAGCAACGCAAGAAAATTTCGAAAAAAAAACACCAACAACAAAAAAGAATTACAAATTGTATCGAAATACAATAACTGTGCTGTGATAAGCTAGAAAACAAGTAGTGCTTGCGTCAAAGATACTTTCCACGCAACGCGCGAATGCGTTACTAATTGAAAAGTCAAATGTGAACGCGTTGAAATTGACGACAAGAAGCGAAAATAACAACAACAACAAAAAAAAAAACACAACGTTTATTGAAGAAGTCGGAAAAAAAATCTGGGAAAAAATAAATGTTCATATGCAACATAAACTTCATAAATATCTAATATAAAAAACCGTAAAAAAGCGAGTTTAAAAAAAATTACACACACAACTCGAAAAAGAAGCCGTGAGAGAGACACCTGTGAAGTAAAAAAAAAAAAACGAACAGCAAGTTTTCGGTTTTAATATTTCAACAAGAAAACAGAAAAAACAAAAAAAAACATAACTCGCTGCTAACTACAACAACAATAGCAACAACAACAACAACGACGACGACGGCAACAACTAATTTAATCATACAACAACAACAAAGCGCCAACTTCGTGTAACATAAACAACAAAAACAAAGCCAACTGGAATTCAATGCGCACGTTTCAAAGTTGTACAAAAAATCACAAAAAATTTCATTAAAAAAATAAAAATTGTGTAAAATTAATTTTTGTTTATTATCAAAAAAAAGACAAACGAAAAAAATAACAACAACAAAAAAAGTACACGCGAAATAAACGCAGAGCCTTTGCAGCGCCTTTTGTGTTGCTCGTTTCTGCAAGCAACGCGAACAGTGCGTGTATCATTTGTATCTGTGCGCAACAGCGAGTGCCTGCGTGTGTGTGTGCGCGTGTGTCATGTGCTGCTGTGCGACGCCGTGTGGAAGCAAACACCTGCTAGATGCGACAAACGCCAAGCGGCGACAAAGACAAATCATCATCATCATCAGCAGCAGCAGCAGCAACAGCGGCAGCAGCAAAAACAGTGACAAGCTGCAACGAGGCAAAGCACAAGCAACAACAGCAACAACAACAGCAACAACAGCGACAAGTAACAGACGTCAGCTACAAGCTCAGCGTTGCTAAAAACTGTAAAAACATACTCAATAGAAATTTTATTTATTTCATTTACAATTATCGGCGAAAAAACTTTGCCACTGCGAAAAAGACAAAAACAAATGTTGCAATAACAATAACAACAAACAACATACAACCGTGCCACAAACATTCGTCCGCCTACCAAACGTTGTTCGTCTATGCCAACTTATTTACACAAACGTGATTTATTCTAAAATACAAAAAAAAAAGACGCTAAATTTATAAATCGTACAACGCACGGAACGAATCCGGAACGGAACGGAAGCCGTGCAGCTGTAAATTGTGCAAATATCTAAGTTATTTTTTCGAGTGTGCACGCCGAAAGTGTCATAAATCTCACCCAAAAAGTGTCAACGCCGATAAGTAATCCATCAAAATTCGAATCAATTCGAACGCTACCTAAACTATAGCACAACAACAACAGCAACAGCAGCACATATACATGTGAAAAACATATTAGCTCAATATACATCTAAGTAAAGTATATCCAACGCCATATCAGAAAAATATACACGCCAACAACGTAACAAGAAACTTTATAAGACTGAGGTGAGTCTCATTACCAAGTGCAAACAATATATCGCTCATAGTTAAACTCAAATCAAACTCGAATTGGACTTTAATACCAAATCCAATCCAATGTACACAAGTCCAATAGGGCTCAGTTAGATTTACCTATCAAAATCTCGACTGCGCCCCCAACAATATAAGATTGCTGAGAATTTCACACACAAACAAAAACACAGTTTATTTTCTTCAGCTTCGGCTTCGCCTTCTTCTTCAACTATATTAAATATTGTGTATATATTTCATAATTCAATAACTTGGTTATTGATTTTTCTCGGAATAAACAAAACACACCGAAACGTCTAAACAATTGTGAATGCGCGACTCGCTTTTGTCTCGCATTTATTGTTCCAATAAAAATAAAAGTCGATATCGATTTTCTATAAGGCGTAGAAGTTCGAACAAAGACACAACCGTTCAACACTCATGATTTGCTTGAGATCCTTTTAGAATGCGGGACACGAAATACCGTTTGAATTTAACTTTTTGTTTTTCCATTTTTCAATTTTTCCATTTTCTTTGGTTTTGTTATTGTTTTTGTTTTTGTTGCCCAAACTATCTGTTTTTGGCTATAAATTATCATTATTGTCACGTTGAGGATTTCCAGCTTTGTGTTGAGGTCCAAAGAATAGTTGTGAAAACTGTGAGGAACGTGCCGTGTGCTGTTGGGCAACTTAAATAATTTTTGTATTAGAAACTAATTAGAGCTTAAGAAATAACGTTGTTCCGCTCTGAAAGTACAAGTATATAATGCGCCAAGCCAAATTGATTTGTCATTTGATTTTAATTAGTAAACGTCATAGTTCATTGGTGACACATTAGGCGCCATAATTGGTTCAAGGACATGATACAACTGAGAATTCTTTTGGGCGCTGTTCTTGACTTTGAGTTGGTGCTTTACCGAATTTTATTACAAAATTTCAATGTTTCTTTTGTCAAGAATTTCAATGCCAATTCAATCACGAAAACACAATCACAAAGCGTCTAACGCCACACATTATTGTTACTGATCGTTCAATTAGGATCGTGCGCTAATAGATGACGTATACCAATCAAAAATAGTTTCGTATGAATTTTGTTTATATATATTTGAATGCATAGCTGCTTTTTGATTAATCAAATGTGTCAATTCGCGAATTCAAACGGCAATGAAATGCTCTACAAGCACGAACGCTTAACAGATACACGCGGAATTTCACAAGTCTCCGGCATTATTTGTACCAAGTAAAAAACAAGCCGCCATTCAATTTAAGAACTCCGGTATTTCCAGCATACATTTTCATTAAGCGACGCACTTCTCGTGTACTATTTTATTAAAGTAATTTCCTGCAAAGGAGCACTTCCTTTTCGATGTGATAACCCTAGCAGGTAATTGCCGGAAAACCACTAATAGCTACAAATTTTCCACTGCGGCTATGTGCGAGAAAGAGAGGGCGCGCGCGAAAGGGTGAAAGCGACAAGAAATTATTAAAATCATAACATAAATTTGTGTTATGAAATTAAAAAAAAAAAAACAAAAAACAACAAACAAAAACATCTTTAAAACGCTTCTTCATTGATGATGGCATTTCCCTTTGCACGATCGCACGGCGTTTACTTTCCCAGCTCGATTGCTTGGGCGCTTATCACGGCATAGAATCTTTGAGAAAATCTCAGAGAAAATTAACTTTTGAGCACCCCCCGCGTGTGCCAAAGGCAAAGGCTGTCACGCATACGAAATTGTTTTCCCTGCGATTGAGTTTGGTTCTTTAGTATGGCTGAGTCGGAGTCGAAGTCGGAGTCACATTTTGGGAATTCTTTTGGTAATGCCGTGTCGAACAAATTTTTTAGTAGATAAGATTATAATCTTTATGTGAAAAAGAACATGTAATTTGTTGTTTGACCTACGAGTGTGGCACAAAGCACATATACACTCAATCCGGCACACACACACACGCACACATACACATGTATTGACGCCGGCTCTTAGTGCTTGACTTTTGTTGTATGCTCGGTTTATCGGATTGTGTATGTGGGCTCATCATTGCGATAGCATCTCAAATGGCAAAGTAGGAAATCGAAAATTTATTACAAGATATTTACAATGCTGCTAACCGCGAGCCCCCAATAATTTTCATAAATATATTTTACTCGTCACCGATATCATCTTAACTTGAGATTCCTTTTTGGGTTAGAATTAGAATTGTAGGTTGGGGGGCAGGCGCTGCCTTTGTGCACGAACAGTGCCGACTTTTGAAATATGACCATGATAAGCATGTCTAAAATATTATTGAAAATTATGACGAGCTTAGATAAACGCTCATACCAAACGATTCGAAGTCAATTTTTGATATTAAATTACCGACAAAAAGTCATGCGGCGTCAGGTCACACACCTCATAACGGCACGGCTCATGTCGCAAGGTGCAACGTCCGAAATATGCGACTGTAAAGTCACAAGTTGACACATTTTTTTATGTTTCGAAAATTCGCTAATCCATGCTAAGCCATAAACTCATTTACAAAGCCCACTTAAGCAGGGAGATATAAATTTGATATAATATAAGCAGCTCATTGCAACGGGTTGAAAGGGGCAGGCTAGCAAAGGTGTTGCTGATCATAAATGTGTGACTGTAATAAGAATACAAGGATGCGCCGCAGAGTATGCACTCAGTATATATCACACACAATTACGCACACACACTCACACACACACACACATACAAACAGCAACCTTACCTGCGCGCCTGCAGCAGGTACTTTTTAGGGCTGGCACTCGCCGCGAGTAATTGAAAATAAAACGGGATTTTCCAACGCAAGCATGAAGTGCAAGAATGCACTGCCTCTCAGCCGCTCTCTCTCTGTCACTCACACACACACACACAGAGAGCGAGTTTGAGTGAAAGAGCGCATGTTTATCGTATTGGCAGCGAGAGCGTAAACGTTTGTGTGTATTGTAGAGTCGTCCTGCTCTAACTTATTGCACAAGCGGCACATACCGATTTTGACGCTCAAATTGAGCGTTTTTATTTATTATTTGATCGACTTGAGCACAGTTTTGTTTGAGCTATTTTAACCCTTTAACTAATGTGGAACGATTTCTGTGTTTTTGTATCGTTTCAGAGTTGCAAGCGACCATGCGCGCATGGCTTCTACTCCTCGCAGTGCTGGCGACTTTTCTAACGATCGTTCAAGTTGCTAGCACCGAGGATATATCAGCGAGATTTATTACAGCGATAAAGCCAATTGAAGGACAACAAGCTGCGACAAGGCGAATCGCGACAACGGCGAAAAAGCAAAAGAGTTCCACAGCCGCCGCCATATTGAAAACGACAACGGCGCTAACAAAAGTGTTCAATCCAAACTTCGATCTGGCGGCAACATCAACGCACTCGTTGTCATCGCCAGCGGCCACATCCTTGAGCAAATCATCAAAGTTAGTCTACAAAAGTAGTGATACAAGTGATAAACATAACGAACAAGCAAGTGCAGAAATAATCGAAATCAAAAGCATAAATCGCATTGAAAACGAAGTGAATAAAGTGCAAAAGATAACAGCAACAACAAACCAATTAGAAAGTTCGAAAAACAAGCATAAAAAAATGAAAAACGAACATAAAATGGAGATTAATGAAAGTGCAAGAACGAATGATGATACACAGAAACATCATCACACGCGTCATCACAAACAGCGCAAAGAATCGAAAGCCGAAAAGCGTTTATCGACAATAACAACAACAACAACAACAATGACGACAGAGACGCCCAACAACCCAACAGAATCTCAAGCCCTTATGGGGCCGGCGAACAGTGACGAGGACACCGCGCCTGCGGTCGAAATTATCGCATCAGTTGAAGTGCCCGCCAATGCGGACGCTGTCATCGAAGAGGACGGACCCGCCACTTACAGCAACCAAGAAATAATTAAGGATAAAGTCAAACCAGATCCTTCCACTCTAGTCGAAATCGAGAATAGCCTTTTGTCGCTGTTCAATATGAAGAGACCACCGAAAATCGATCGTTCCAAAATCATCATACCCGAGGCGATGAAGCAGTTGTATGCACAGATCATGGGACACGAACTCGATTCCGTGAATATACCCAGGCCGGGTCTGCTGACAAAATCAGCGAATACCGTGCGAAGTTTTACACATAAAGGTGAGTTATATTTTGATCATACCTAACACTAGATTATATAGAGGAGGACTTAGTTAGAGTATCTTCGCTGGGCTAACAATAATATAAAGAGAGTATTATTTAAGCTATCATGTTTATGATGAAATCTTGCAGATAATCTAGTTCAAAAATTCTACACGTAGTTTGCAATATTAGAGTTACTAAGATACGTATGATACAGGGATCACGTACTACCAGCTGTCCATAACGGACAAAAAAGAGAAAACAAAAACAAATTTCTCATCAAATCGTACACAATCTCAAATACAAGACACGCTTTCCATCTTGATTCAGTAAGAACAAGGAATTTCCAGAAAATCGCAATAGATATGCCATAAATATTTGCATACCTGCGATGTATCGATGTAATCATAAAATATTTCATCATTCACGCGACGTGTAAAAATCACGCGGAATTTCCGCAGCCTTGTATGAAAGACACTCGCTCACGGGCAAGAGGAAGGGAAGCACTTGAAAAAAAGAGGACATTTCACATTGCACTTGCACGAGAATGTCCTTTACCTGGCCGGCAATGCGAGCTCAAGCATGACCTTGAAATTTTCACGAGAATTACACGAAACGTTTAGCGCATGCGCTAAATGGCTTTTATATTGTATTTGGAAAAATAACAATTATTATTAAAGCGTATTTCGCATTATTTTCCACAGGATTATATGGGATATGCACAATAAACTAGTTAGGCTGCCGGGTTACCTGCGCACCGGGTTGGGTTGTAGCATAGCTAGCAAGTGCAGTAGTTGCGGGCCTGTGCAAATAGAGCCTGAGATCACACTCGCAAACGTGAGCCAAGGCAGAGCGAACGAGGCTGAGCCAAGTGTCGAAAGCCAACTAAGCCTTGCAGAGGCCTTTACTCGATTTATTTTGGGTTTGTTTTCGTTTGGTTATGGTCGTTTTGCTAGCCGCCGGCCAACGCCTGAGCAACTACTAGCAACGCTATTTGAGGTACTTGAGCAGTGAGGAAGATGTCATGTCGTTTCGGTTGCCGTTGCACCTTTTGGTCGGCAGATTTGTGCAGGTCCGACTTGTTGTGTGTGCATGAGAGAGAGAGTGCGCATTAGCAGGCATGCGAGTGCGAGTGAGAGGTGTTGTGCTAGCAGCTGAAGCTGCGTTGTTATGGCGAATTTAGTGTGTGGGTGGGTAAAGGTCTTTAACGCAGGCGCCAGTCATAAAAGCGGCACAAAGCGTTTTAACGGTTTTATTGTTATTCGGCGCATAAGTAGACAAGCAAAACAAAAAACTAAAATAAATAGCAAAAGGTGACACTTCGTGGGAAAAATACAAAATGCAAATCAAATATTTTAAAACTAAACTTTTTTTTTTGTTTTTCTGTTTTTTGCAGATAGTAAAATCGACGATCGATTTCCGCATCATCATCGGTTTCGACTGCACTTCGACGTGAAGAGCATACCCAGCGAAGAGAAGCTGAAGGCCGCCGAGTTGCAGCTGACGCGCGACACCATCGGCCAGGCGACACTCCATCCGCGGCAGGCGCAGCGCACGCGCTACCAAGTGCTCGTCTACGACATCACGCGCGTCGGCGTGCGCGGCAAGCGGGAGCCCAACTATCTGCTCCTCGACTCGAAGACTGTGCGTCTGAATAGCACCGAAACGGTCAGCTTGGACGTGCAACCGGCGGTCGATCGGTGGCTGGCAACACCGCAACGCAACTACGGCCTGCTGGTGGAGGTGCGCACGATGCGCTCGCTGAAGCCGGCGCCGCATCATCATGTGCGCTTGCGCCGCAGCGCGGACGAACCGCACGAGAAGTGGCAGCACAAGCAGCCGCTGCTCTTCACCTACACAGATGACGGGCGACACAAGGCGCGCTCCATACGTGATGTCAGCTCACGTTCGAAGCGCGCTGGCGGCCATCATCGGC
The DNA here is from genome assembly GCA_037044515.1 of Phortica magna. NCBI lineage: Eukaryota > Metazoa > Arthropoda > Insecta > Diptera > Drosophilidae > Phortica > Phortica magna. The sequence continues at coordinate 623,985 of JBAMBP010001281.1, forward strand.
GGCCGTACCGGAGGAAAAACAACGAGGAGATATGCCGGCGGCATTCGCTCTATGTTGACTTTGCGGATGTCGGCTGGAGTGATTGGATTGTGGCGCCGCCGGGCTATGATGCCTTCTACTGCCACGGCAAGTGTCCGTTTCCGCTCGCCGATCATCTGAACTCGACGAACCATGCGGTCGTGCAAACCTTAGTCAATAACCTCAATCCAGGCAAGGTGCCGAAGGCGTGCTGTGTGCCCACGCAACTGGAAGGCATCTCGATGCTCTATCTCAATGACCAAAGTACAGTTGTGCTTAAGAACTACCAGGACATGACCGTTGTCGGCTGTGGCTGCCGGTAGAGGCACTCAAGCCAAAGCGCAAGATTGTGTGTGTTAAGTTCGTTTGTATAGAATCGATAACGAACCGAGAACAAACCAATTTCAATTGAACATGTCGCACAAAATGGTCGCCGAAGCTGCGAAACGCTCTCGATAAGAACTTAAAGAAAAGAACAAACAAAAAAAATGAAAACAAAAGGTATACAAAAAGAGAGAACGTGTAAGAATCTGCAAACGCGAAATGAGGCGAAATGAAACGCACGCCGCTGAGTTGCCAAGCGAATTCTGCGTTGTGCGTTGCAGCGCGTGTGCAAGAGTAGCCAGAAGGAGTGACAATGTGTGAGAGAGAGAGACATCACGAGAAGAGCATCCAATGCTGCTGGGTGGTTCCAAGCCGTCAATGCTTTAACGAGTTTAAATTTTATTAAACGCAACGCAAACAAAATGGACTGAATATTTGAATTTTAAGTGTAAATCGTAGACTTTATTGTATTAGAGCAAAACACTAATGCGCAGCAGCCAATGAAGCGAGCACGCAGCCGCGGAGTGCGTAAATAATACCAGCAGAGAGACAGTATGACAGAGAGAGAGAGAGCAAGAGAGAGAGAGAGCGATCATTTGATATTGTCACATTTGACAGCAAGGCTGTCGAAATGATTGACAGTTTGGGTGAAAGCGCTTCAAAAGTAATAACTGTACAAAGCCGCCCATGCCACCACCGCCACCGCCACCGTCGTCGTCAACGTCGTCGTCGCCTTCGCCGCAAAGTACCTTTAAAAAGGAACGTGTGCGTGTGAGAAAGCAAGAGAGCAATCAAGTGGTTGCCATCATCAGCAATGATCCGCCTTTGCCGCCATCGTTTTCTTCACCACAGTCGATGCCGCCGTCGTCGTTCGTCATTGCTGTTGCCGCTGCTAAGTCAATGTTGCCAACACTGTGAAAAGGTTGCCAACAAAAAAAAAAAACAAAACATAAATAAATAAATAATGTAACTTTATTTTCGATAGTATGTGTATCTGTAACTGTAAATGTATCTCTAACTGCATCGTGCAACAAACTATTTGCAACGATCTGTGTGCACTCGTTGCAGAATTGAACAAATTGTAAAAATTTTCAAGAACGTCATCGTAGTCTTCTAGGTTATTGATTTAAACACGCAAAACTGTTTTTTGTTAATTCTTTTTTAATTAAGTTGTAATTTTGTAAAATAAATCTTTTTTATTTAGCATTTTATCATTAAATCATAGTTGAAATTATTATTATTTAATACAAAACCGAAAATGCTGCTCTGTGAACTGTTTTAAGCCTGCACACCAACGAACCAACTAACTTTCCCCCCACCCACAAACGCACACTTCCAAAATGTGGTGTACGCTAAAGAAAAAAAAAGTTTTTATTTTTTAACGAATTCTAACAACAAAAATAGATACAAAGTGTAAAAATATCACATATGTAAAATAGTACATATATACGACGATTATATTTTATAAAGTTATATCTCTAAAGTGAAAGAATACTATCCATAAATTATTTAATTTGCTACTATTAGACGTGTTAAGCGCAAAAGAGAAATGTTATTAAAGAATTGTGTGAGAGCGCGGTGTGCGCGGAGAAGAAGAAGAAGAGTGTCGAAACTCGTACGTAAATACAATTAATTTTTTATTTATTAAACAGATCTTTTTTTTTAAATAATATTGATGAACGAAACGAAGAGAAATGTGAGAAATATATTAAAAAAAAAACAAAAATTTAAAAAAAATACATTTTCTGTTGTTTTTATTGAAAATATTCGAATAAATTGCGCAAAAACGCTCAATTGGCGTAAAAATATATAACTAAATATAAAAAAATTATACAAGATATATAAAAAATCCTTCGAGCCGGATTTGAACCAGCGACCTATGGATGTCTACAATTTCAATCACTTCTACAGTCCACCGCTCTACCAACTGAGCTATCGAAGGTGTTGTACGTCAGCGCGCCAAAATGACTTGAAGTTATTTTTATAAAGTATCTTAAGCTAAATACGCTTATCAGCGCTACATAAATACATGCGATTTAGCATTAATTTATTATGCGTATGAGGTTTAAACTTGAAATGATAAGGCAACAGTTGCTGAAAATAGATTTCTTTTACCAAAGATGGCTTTGTTTATTATTACACAATTTAACTGATGTACGTCTGTCGGCTTAATTATTAGGAAATGATCTAATGCTATTATTTGCTAATCGGGTTTTTCTTAACGCAAGTAGTTTCTTTTTAATGCCTCAACATTTGTAATCAATTACTTGTGACGCGCGACGCTTGCGTGTATTGCTGTCGATTGCAGTTGATAGAACGATTTGTCAAAACAATAAATTGCGCGTGTCACGTTCATCAAACTGAATGTAACTAGAAACATCTCACAGCGCGACAAAAATATTTATAACCAAGTGAAATGAAACAATTTGCATTTTCAACGAATTCAGATAATTCACTTTGCTCATCGCTGGGTGCCGGCAAATTAAACGAGAATTAATGCTATACAAATATAAACACATATTTCGAAATTAGCAAACTTAAGGCATGAATTGAAAGTGATAACAACGGTCGAGATTGACAAGCGCACGTTGAGGCAAACTTTGAGGTAGCGAATATATTGTGTAGCACGCTTTGCACCTACGACTGCGATAATGATACGCTTAGTGATACTGATACCGATGATGGTGTTTATTATGATCATAAAAGCGATAAGCATGCAAACAGTTTTTTTATTATTTTCATTTTTTATTTGTATAAATATTATGAATGGCAAATAATGTAATAATAAAAAAAGCACGGAGAGAGACATGACGTCGCTTCGACGTTAGAAAACATGACACAAAGCTCAAGTGTCACTTTTGTATGCCACAATTGATAATGAGAACATTTGTGTATCGAGTTCTATTTTCTTTTAATTGTGTCTTCCTGGGCACAAGTCAAGCTTTGCGCATATGAGTCACCGAAATGCGCACAGTGACGCATCACGCTTAATCTAGAATTGAAAAGAATAAAAAAGAATAAAAAAATCTAGACCTACCAGAATGTATGTATACTTATACAAAAAGCATTTATCTAAATAGAATTTATCAAAAATTAAGTGGCGCTGGTACAAAGTAATTTAGGGCAATTAAATGACTCACCGCATAGCACAAACAGGCAAAGGAAAAGGTCATCGGTGTGTGTACTACGCCTGGCCCGCAGTGACAGCAGTGACACTTCAAGAGAAGATAATAACAACACCCGGGATATTGCATTGGAATGAAACAGTCGCTGACTTTGATGTAATGAGTTTGCTAAAAAACACAAATCAGCAGCCTGCTTGGATATTTTCCGAAGAAGTGCAAGTAATTTTCGAGATATATACGAGAGATAACTTGGCCAAAACAATTTTCATTCACATGGCACACTGGCGAACATTTTCGAAATTAGTACTAAATCATTTGGAAAATTTTTAGGTGTAGGAGCGAAAAAAAGCCTGGTATATTAAAAGCCGAAATCGATACTAACACATTTTCCCGCACGGCATGGCACGGCACGTCACGAGAAACAAAACGGACACATTTGAAGGCGACCCGCTTTAGATCTTGACTTGCTGATAAGCAAAGATATAAAACTATTTGAGTCATTCTACAAAATTATGAACATTTATTGTAACATACCTGAGCAAATTACACACACAAACGAAAGAGACGTATGAAACGGAATAAGACAACACAACGGATGCTGTCCGGTATGGACCCGCAGCACTACGGGGCGCTTCCAAAAGCAATAATTTTCTTATCTAACAAGACATTTGGTATGAACAGCAATCGATCCGAATGAATGAGCGAACAAGCAAGCGAACTTCTCATCTAACCTTAACTCAATGGATCACTGAACTGCCGCACAGAATCCAAATGCCTGCGTTACTGTCGCTAACCCTCTGTTGCTGTTGCTGCACACTGCCTCGCTTTGTCTCAGCTGCGGTAATTATCCCTAAGCTGTCAGTTTCTTCGCTCGGCCACTCTACTCCAACTTGCCTTGAAGATTAACTGATATCGGTTGCTCATTTTTTTGGTTACTTCAACTTATTTTTATATTTCTGTATATATGTATTTGTATCTGTGTGTGTGTGTGTTTTTACGACTGTTCTCTTCGCTCATTCTTTTGGTTGGGCATCCTAATTGGTTTGTTAAGTATTTTTCCTGCCATTTTTATGTACGTCAGTTGGTCGGCGGTTTTCCACTGATCGAAGTGCGGCGCGTGTGTGGCGCTTAGCGTTAATTTTCTTGGCTTTTCACTTTGCCCGATAAGAACGCAATTCACTCAGAAGTCTTTGCCTTCTAGGGCAGCCGTAGCCGCAGCCGCAATCGCAGTCGAAATATTTTTTTCGTCATTCAACTGATAAGCTGTCAATTTGTCTTGTGCTCACTTCGTGTTGCTCAGCGCACAAGGTAGACGCGTCGACCTTCATGCAAGCAAATGTGGTGAGTCATCAATGCAAACCTAGCGAACGCAGATTATAAAAAGACTATCAAAAGTTTGTATTGAAAAGTTGATTTTTAGCTTTGCTTGTGAAACAGACGGCGCATAATGATTAGATTTGGTCAGTTTCCAAAAAATAGCGATCGATCACAACACACCTTCGATAGCTCAGTTGGTAGAGCGGTGGACTGTAGTGGCTTGGAAACTTGAATTCCGGATAACTTGGGATTATCGCAGGCATCCATAGGTCGCTGGTTCAAATCCGGCTCGAAGGATTCTAACATTTTTAGCAAATTTTTACAAATTCCAACATGGCTAGGGAACTACCGGTTCTCTCATTTCCCCTGCATTGGGTGAGGAATTCAGCATTTAATTCAAGTAAATCGAACTCAGTACTGCGACGTTTACTAAGTAAACATTGTTTTCGTATTGGACAAACAGGTTTTTAATTTTTATTACATATCAAAACTTTTACAAGCTTTTTTTGTATTCCAGTGAAAGTCTTGAACCGCCTTCAAATCACTTTAACAAGAAATATTTTTGAAAATTGCATGAAATTCGAAAATAATTTCTAAAACAGTATTCAAAAAGCTTTCAGTGATAAGGTTTGTTCGTTTGTTTCGTAAGCTCATTATGATCAATATATATGTATACCTTCGATAGCTCAGTTGGTAGAGCGGTGGACTGTAGAAGTACAAGTGTAGAAATCCATAGGTCGCTGGTTCAAATCCGGCTCGAAGGAGTTGAAGTCTTCAACATTTTTATTGATTTTTATTTTTTTTTATTTACGCTTTTTTAACTTTAAAAGCAGCAGTAGCCGCATCCTTTTGCTGTTGATGCTACTGCTGTGCAACAGATGCCAACGCCGTCAATACATCATCTTTTTGTGCGCCAATACATTCATTCACCTGTTTCGATTTGCTTTTGACTTGACTTGTCTGAACTTGACTCAACGCTTCATAAGTCGGAAAGAGCAAAAAAAACAAGAATGAATTATGCAGCGTTGATCTCCAATTAGGCTGTCGAAACTCCATTTACACAATAACAAAAGGCAACAGTAACAGCAGCAGCAGCAGCAGCAGCTCGAGCAGTGGCAATGGCAGTGGCAGCCGCCGATGGGCCATATTTCTCATATGCAAGTCATCATACACCTCATCATCTGCATTGTTATTGTGTTGATTTTTTGTATACACTTTTTTTTGTGTGTGTTTTTTTTGTGTTCTGAAAATGAAGTTAAGTAAATAAAATATGAATGAATGTGCCTGAGCCGTGGTGAGCGGCCGCTCATTTGACTTCTGCTGTTGGCTCTGCTGATCGCAGATCGCTGATCGATCGATCAAGTGATCTCTGGTTGTATCTTTAACTGATCGTTGGTTTTTAAGTGTTTTTGTTCGTTTGCCCTCTGAACAGTTGCAGTTTCTTTGTTTAAGCCGTTTCACAACGTCAATTGTTATTGTTGTTGGTTGCCTTTTGAGTTGAGCTGAGCTGAGTTGAGCTCAATTCAGTTGTATTGATTTTGCGTTGTGCGTGAAACATATGTTTGCTCATTATGTGCGTAATTTGTTGTTAATGGCCACATGATTTTGTACTTTTTCTTATAATGATACACTTTTTTTTGTTAGAATCATTGACCGTCTTATCTTCACGATCTGGTCGAACTCGAATGCCCCCTTTAAGCCGGATATAAAACGCAGGAAATGTCTTAGAGATGAGTATTTAATCTTGCAATGACGGTCACATTCCTGGCATTCTTGCAACTGGCAGCGCGCATCTTTTATGACTGCTCTAGATATCCGCTTTCGCAAACCGTAACCGCGCACATGATGTGCGAATTAATTAGTTAATATGCTTTTACAACATGCATTGAACTAATGATATTGTCAGCGAATCCGCAAGAGCACACGAAAGCCGCAAACAGCAATTTTGCCTATTAGAAATTCCAGAAACCACAGGCATGCTGGATACATTTACATACATGCCAACACACCGCAGCAGACCACAAGACAGACCGACAGACAGACAGACAGACAGACCGACTTTTTATTTCAACGTCTACTACTATTTCTACTTCGTTTCTTCAACACTTCAAGACATGCTTCCTGCGGCTTATTGGTAAAATATTCTCTACGCTTCTTGTTGCCGTACAACTTTTTCCTCATTATTTGCATTCCAGGCAGGAAAACATAGAATTTTTAATCACCACCAACTGTTGAAGTGTTTGTGTGTTGTTTGTTGTTTTTGGCATTGGCATTGCCACCATAAACTGGGCGCCACTTGGTGCCGTCGCTACACTTGCGCCGCCTACCACCCACCAAGCATATGAAGTTAAGCCAGGCTCAACACACGCGTCGCTTTGTCTGCAGTGGCATTTTTGCGTTAGCAAAACGCGTTTTATAGCACAAGTCAACTGCACAACTGCACAACTGTCTTGGCGTTAGAAGCACTGCCAAAGTGGCTTAAAAGATATCACCAAAAAACAAAAACGAAGACAGCAAAGCAACTAAGAACTTTGCTGGGCAGCGCGCCTCTTGGCAAGTTTAAAATCAAAACTGCCACGCATAAAAGTTAAATGTCATTTAGTTGCTATTTACCAGGCTCAAGACTGTCACACGCCTGGCTGGACGCCCGTGTGTGTGCGTGTGCGTGTGCGTGCCGGCCAAAGCAAGTTGTGAAAGCATGTTGCTGTGCATGTCACGAGCGGCAGCGGGCACGGTGGCATGATAGTTGCTGCGTTGGGTTATGGCCAGACTTTAATAGCAACAAGTAGCACAATGTGCGGCATTAAATTTCAATTTGCTAATACACATTAATGCATAAAAGATGCACAGCATGATTTACCACAGCAAAGCAGCAAGTTCGTGACTTTGTTGAAGTCTTTCGTTTCGAAGTGCTTACATTTCAAATTGCAATAAGTATTTTTAATAAACAGTTTTTATTTCTTATAAGTAAAGTGCTTATCTGATAGGATTACAGCGACTTTGTCGTGTGTGGCTTATCATATGAGTTGACTTACATTTGTCTTTGTTTAAAATACGTTTAATTAAAAGTCTCAAATCAATTCAGAACAATTAATCTAAATAGTTTGCTTTTCGACAGGCACATAAATCAAGCGATCACTTAGCGCACATTCTATATTCTAATAAGACAAGCGCATGTCTAAGCGTGTAAGCTCGACATTTGCATTAGTTTGCTGTGGTTTTTTGCCACGCAAAGGTACAAAAAAATGCAGCTAATGACTGTGTTTAAATTAGTGTTAAATGATGAGGAAAAATCAATAGCGCAATGCATTGACTAACTAAAGGTTGCATTTAAAGTGACTTTGATGCTTATCGACTTGGACTGCAAGTGAGTTTGACTGACTGCATGACTGACAGACTGACTCACTAACTAACTAGCCGACTGGCTGAATGACTTGAGTTTCGTTGGTGTGAGTTTGATTTATCATTTGCTAATTGAAAAATTATACTGTTTGTCATTTCAAGCAATTGAAATATTTGCCATGTGTTGCGACGGTTGGGCGGGGCGGCTTATAAAGTTTGCTTCTTGGAATTTCATTTGTTTTATTAATAAAACAGTCAGTAAGCAAATGAACACTTGGCGGTTTGTGTAATCAAGCTTAAATATTTCAAATGCCAGACACAAGACTGTGGAAAAATACTTGACAGGATGCAAGTGAAAACATGTTTGCATTGCTTAGACACATCCTGAACTACAAGTATCTAATGTATTGGTTTATTTCGTAAGCCATTTTGCGAAATTTCATACTTGAACGAACGAAGATACTTGAGGCGCATCCGCATAGTTTTCTAATTCTCAACGCTGTGCCAAGAGCGTTGATGACGCCAAAAAGGTGTGGCCACACACATACAACACACACACACGGACAGACATTTCACATTTTTCACAAATCAATTTTTAATTAAATTATTTACGCTTGTAAACTGACAAGCGATCAGCAGCTCTGCGACCGCCCCACCCGCCCCCAGCCAACGCTGTGCCGCTACTTTGCATGCTTGAATTGGCGTTCGTTCATTTGTCAGTTGGCCCATTTGATGTGTGTAGACTGCGTGCCGCTGCCGTTGCCGAGCCATGTTGTGGCGGCGGAAAAAAATTGACAGATTTATGCCCTAAAGCAATTACATATATCACATGTGGCAAATACTTGCTACACACACGCACACACACACACATGCGCAGAAACACAGAAATTCAACCTCGGGGCGTGTTAAGCTGCTTTTAACGCTTGGATTTCTACTTGGCTTGGCTTGGCTTCACTTCATTATTTAGCATGTCATCATCAGCTGCGGCTCAGCGCAGAAGGCTGTGAGATTTATTTTTTTGTTGTGCGCTTAACAAAAAATATATATATAATTAATAACAATAATTTGCACGAACGATAAGAATTCCATTAAATATAAAATCAGCGAAATATGTTTTTTTTTTTCTTTTTTTTCCTTTTCTTTAATGCCAACAGTAAAAGTTGTTTGTTGTTGGTTTTTTATATATTTTTTTTTCGGCTTGCCGTTGGTGTGAAATGCGTGCGCGCGGGGGTGCGCGACGCGTATGATGTTTTTTAAACAATTTCAATGTTTTTTGCTCATTTAATTTTTTCATGATGATGATGATGATGAACATCATGAACAACGATCGATCGATCGATCGACTCACATTTTGTGGTGCTTAATTTTTCTGTTTATCTAGATTAAAGCCTTGGGGGCACACAAAAACCGTTCATTATTGAAATCATTGGCTTTTGTTTCGAGTCTTTGTTGTTAGTCGTTTTTTTCGGCAGCATAATTCGAACTGAACTGAGCTGAGGGTGTGTTTCGGCATTGTGCTTGTATAGCATCAGCGCTAGACATTTTGGCATTTCATATGAGCATCAGCAACTGACTAAATGCCAGACTGACATGCTGACAGACAGACAGACAGATCGACCGATCGACCGACAAAGCGACAGACTGACGCTCATGTTTGTATAGTTGAGGCTGCGCATGCAAAGCTTTGGCAAATCGCGCGTGATGCCGCACACATCATGGCTTTGTTCACTTCACTTCACTTCACTTCACTTCACTTCACTTCAGGTTCAGTTCACGTTTAGTTCAATTCAGTTCCAGCTTTGCTCAATTCCACTCAACTTGACTCAATTCAAGTCAATTCAAGTCGCCTCGTCGTCGTCGTCGTCGTCGTCGTTTTGAGTTGTTTCGGCAGACATGTTGGCTGCGAATCTTATTTGATTTGCTTTGAACTGCGCAGCAGAATTGTTGCTTACATTTCTAGCTGTTGTTGTTGTTGTTGTTATTGTTATTGGTAAAGCCGCAATTGCTGATGATGAGGCGTTTGCTGCGCTCATGTTCAACTGCTTGCGTGTGTATTTATGTGCCTGTGTGTGTGTGCTTGTATCGATGATATCGACTTTGGCACATCTGAAGCTGTTTCGTGGCCACCATTTCAGCAATCGAACGAAGTACCTTTGGCCAAAGGCACTGCTTGAAGAACGCGCAGAAGAACAGACAGGGTGGTCCTACTCGGCCACCAATTGTATGTATGATTGTTTAAAGCATTTCTTTTGGCCATAAGCAGACGAAGACGAAGACTCATGGCTGTTCGTGGTTGGCCAAAGCAAAAGCAAAAGCATCGTTTGGCTGACCGCACGCTCACGAATTGCATTTAAATTGCAATTTTGCAGCGCACAAAGTTCATGTTGAACTTAAACTTGAGTTGTCGTTGTCTGTTCTCTTGTTCTTACTTCTTTTTTTTTTGTTTTTTTTTTTAATGTTCTTGTCTTATTTTCTACTTGTTGTTCTTGTTTAAAGCAAACAAAAGAATTTACACACACAAACTGCGAGACTGAATGACGAAGCTTGCAGCTTTGGTAAATGCAACAAGCGGGGGGAGGGGGTGGGCGAGTGCGGGCAGCGTGGTTGGCACGCCATTTTAAAGCACTAAGCGACAAGCTGTTGTACTCACACTCGCTGATTCGCGGTGGTGTACACGACTTCAGCGCTTTGTCGTGTATTTTGCGCATTCGAACGAACTTCTGCTTTTTTTCTTGCTGTTGTTGTTGTTGTTGCTCCACCAATGTCCTGTTGAACGCACGCTACATAGATGGAACGGGCAAGCGGGCATGCGCGAATGAACGCTGAAAGTAATTTATTTCTTTATTGTTTTACGAATTTACAATGCAACAACGAACAGCAACTGAAATCGAAAGAACATCGTCCGTCGCAGTGTGGCCGACTTCAACGCTTGTTTGCTGACTGCTGGCCTGCTAGTGGCCAACACACAATCACGCCGCTGCCGTGGTTGTTTGCCTCTGTGTTGTTGCTGTGCTTGCGTGTTGCATTTAGGGTGACCACCTTGGTTCGGTTCAGTTCGGTTTGGCCAGATGCATGCGCCTCAGGACAATAAAACGTAAGCAAACAACTAACCAACCAACCAACAATAAAGTCAAAGAAGAACGCGCAGAACGCAAAACAAGCGCATCGAGAGCTCATCAGTGTCAATGCATTTGGCAGTGGACGACTTCAACTTGGCCAGTGACTATCACAGACATATCATGTGCACACGCGTACGCACCGAATGCCGACCACCTCCAACCCGCCACCCGTTGGTCTTGGCTGGTTGAATTTGGTGAAGTTGCGTGTCCGTGTTTAGTGTGTGGTACGCTTGCGCCGAGCGCCCAGAGGCATGCATTGCACGAAATGCAAAATGTCGGCGGCCAAACGCTCGCTCGCTTAAAATTCCACAACAGCTCAACAGCTACGCTGGAATTTCCTTTGTTTTCTGTGAGAAATTTCAAGTCAACACATAAATTGCTTAAAGGAGTCACAGTCGCAGTCACAGTCAGTCTGTTACACACACGGGCGACAGCGGCCGCTTGCCATCATCAACTGTTGGCATTTAGACAATTAAAATACTTCAAGTGCTTTTGTCCTTGCTGTCGCCATCGTCATCGCTATCGCCAACGTTGCCTTGCTGCCCTTGTCTGCTACGCCAAACGCACGGTAGCTTATAACTTTTCGTGAAAACAAATATTTATTGATTGTTTGCTTGCATTGCAACTGCAACAGTCGCTCGTTTATTGTACAAGTTCGCTGCTTAAGTCTTTTGTTTTTGCCTTGCGTAAATTATATAGTTTATTTTGCTAGTTTATTATTTATGTTTTAATACATCAACGATATTTGCGCTTCCCACACTTCTTTTCGCTAATTAGATTTATCGAAGACAATGCGTCGCATTCACTTTGTGCGGCACAAAGCGCGCGTCAAAGTGCGAAAAACCGTTCGCGCATAACTATGCAAAGCAAGTTGACGCACCGTGAGACGGCCAGGCACCAAAGCGTGAGCTTCGCTTGACATAAAAGTCCTCAGTGAACGCTTTGGCAGCGCTAACGAATCGCTCACCTTGAACGTGTTAGTCAACCCGAGGCATGCTAATAACGAGCGTTTCTTCACTCGCTCACCAAAATAGTTTCGCATGCACAAAAATTCATGAGACCGCCGCGCAATCATCTATCATATTCAATGTACACACACACAAACACACACACACACATGTATCGGCTAAAGCGCACATTTGACAGGCCGGCTTGTTTTTGTTGTTTTGCGCGCCGTTTGTTTCAGCTTTTTATGCGATTTTCGATGCTTGTCAGTTTAGCATATAGAATCAAGTATGTGCATATATTGTATAATCATACGTTTTGTTGTTTCGCAATGGCTTCGGCTTTATTATAAATTTATTTTAATCAAATCAAAGTTGCATTTGTCGTTGTCCAACATGGGTGTGTCCTGTGTGAATTTGGCATGAGAGTACGGACACTGACAAACGATGTCAAGTTTGATTACAGACTCGTCAAGTGTGTGTGTGTGTCAAATTAAAGCATACAAAAGCTTTCCAATTAGAAAACAATTGAGCACACGAAACAAACAAGTTGTCTCATTTGTTGCTAAGACACAGAGACACACACACACACACACTTTATGCCAATTAAGCGCAGCTGTGTCAGTTTTCAAGTCATTAAGTGGCGCAAATAAACGTAAATAATTTGATCAATGAACAGCGGGCAAGTTTGTTGTCTAAGTCTTTTGTTATGCTTGACAAATTTATAACTATCAACACCAAATTACTTAGCGCGCGCATGTGTGTGTGTGAGTGTGTGTGTGTGTGTGTGTGTGTGGTCTTCAACACTTCGCAAACCGCAAATATTTTTAAGCAGCAAACAAATTTGCGCCACTTAACTGCCAAAAAAAAAAAACAGCATACAATAAAATGTTTCAAGATCTTAAAAGGGGTCAACACATGAAATTCTAAGATCAAATTAGTCAGAAACAAATCTCAGGTAGAAAGGCGACAATATACGGTAGTATCTATGAGCATAGCACACACACAGCCATACACACATGAATGTCAGTGGAGTCAAGTATGAAACACAACAAAAACGTTTAATAAATTGACGTCGCTGATAATCTACAAAGTAAAAACGCGACACGTATAAATAAGTATCAAAATTACTTAATTTCTTAATAATGTTGCAGCCAACCGCGCCCCGCCAGCCATGGCCGCTGCAACACGTTTGCCTCTTCGTATGAGCCTTTTATTTTTGTTTTTGTTTGACTCATGTTCCGAGCGCAATAATCGACACATCACCGGCAGGGTCAGCGTAGAAAAGCGCCGCACTGCAGACGAAGCATCGAACACTCATACGATCGATCCGATCCGATCCGAACTGAACTTAAAAACCAATTGCGCGAATACAAATCGTTCGACTGCGTTGCAACGCTGGTGGCGGTGAGCCATCTATATCATGGTTATATCTTTTAGAATTCGGCTTGTTTTTTTTTTTCTTTTTGCAGTTTTAGTTGTTCTGTTGAAATGAAATCTTTATTTCCTTTCGTGACTATAATTAATAAAAAACAATAAAAACAACAATAAGCAATAAGATGAGTGAAAAAGAAAAAAAAACAAAAAAAGAAATAATGTATATGATGACTAAAACAAAAGGTCAGAAGAATAACAGCAATGAAAAGGTGCTGCAACTAGCCATATAGAAATGGTAGTCATGGGCGGCGGGCAGGGAGTGGCGTGTGGAGTGTGGCGTAGAGCAATGTGCGGGCCAGACAAATACAACACAACACAACACACCACACACGCAGCCGCAGCCGGAGTCTCAGCCACAGCCGCAACAGCAGCAGCCAACAACAATAACAACAACAACAACTGTTGCCTCCCCATTGATGATGATGTTGACTGCTGTTGCCTGTTGCCAGTTGCCAGTTGCCTGAACTTCTGCCACGACTGCAATCGTCAACAGACGCTGAGTGAATACCTTGGTTGCCTTCAAGCATGCCTGCTGCTGATGCTGCATGCTGCATGCTACATGCTGCATGCCTTCGTTATCACAACGAAAATGAAATAAATGTTTTATGCTCAATTTTCGAAAGCAGCAGTCATCATGTTTGTTGTGCCTGTTTCGTGTTTGTTTGTTGTTGTTGTTGTTGTTTTAGTATTTTGTATTTTTTGTTCTTTGTTGTTACTGTTTGTTGTTGTTTGAATGTTGCATGGTGGCCAGCATGTCTCCCGTGGTTTAGTTGCTTTTCGTATGCTGCTTCTTTTTCTCCCATTTTTTTGTTTTTATTTTGGGGCGCTTATATAATGGTCATGGCAATCCGCTGCCGCTGCCGCCACTGCTGCTGATGATGCCGATGATGCCGATGCTGATGCTGTTTTGCCTGCCACGGCAATCTGACTGGCTCGCTGATGAAGTTATGTTGCTTGAGGAGGCATGAAAATACCTTTGTAGTAAATCATTTGCTAATTAGCAAGCAAACGTCCTGCGCGCGAGAGAGCGAGAAAGGGCAACGCACTGAAACGGTATCGAACAACGCACATGCTATAGTGGCATATGTACAAAAGAGACATTAAGTATTCGGCAAGAGAAATGCACGGCACAGATGGCAGAGGTAAGAGTCAGGGAGAGATTGCCCAAAATGATGCTAATTTGAATATAATTACAATGCATTTTTTTATTTTTTGAATATCTTTTTTAATTCATTTGTTTATTTAATTATTATTTCTTTGGTGGTCGACTCGGTGGTCTTAGAGGCTGCGGTCTGAATTAAGACTAATCGGTTAAATGTTTTCGTTATGTAAACTATTCGTTTATTGCTTCATATCATTGTAATAATTCAATATATCTTCAGAAAGAAGAAGACTAATTGCCGAGCAGTCTTATAGGCCTAATAGCGCTACATAACCAGTATTTGTACAAAGGGTATTAAGTCTTCAACCTGACCGAAGTGTATTTTCTTATTGATGGCCTTTTAACGATGCTTTTTTAATTAAAGCATTTTTTATAATTTTTGCGAAACGAATTGAGTGCAAATTATCAATTAAGACGAATATTTATGACAATTTCACCGACGTGCCTCTGGCCACGCTGACGTGTATGATGATCAACGCCACAAGCTGAGCCGTGCCGGCAAAGTGAAGCCCGATCGGTTGCCATAAAGCGCCGAACTATGTAAAGTACTTCACTGCTGGTTGTCGTTGGTGTCGGTTTTTGTATAACTCATAAATTTGAAGTTCGTTAAAAATGTCGAAATAATAATAAATGTGGCTGCTACATTAAGACACGCCAGCACCAGCAGCAGCAGCAGCAACAAAAACAACAAGAGAAGAAAAAAAAAATTAGCAACAAAACAATGAACAATCGATTAAAACAAAAAGCAAACATCAACGGCAATCGCTGCTCAAGAACAAAGCAAAAGTTGCCGACAACTGAGCAGCAACAACAACAGCAACAGCAGCAACAACAGCGACTGCAATAAGCAGCACTCGAATGCAAAAAAAGAAAAGCAAAAACCGAACCAACAAAAAGAAAACTTCAGACAAAAAAAAAGGCACAAGAAGATATTCACAAGCAGATACAAAGATAACTGATGATGGCAGGCACAATGCAAAGCGCGTTGCCCACACTCTGGCCCCTTGCGAGCCACAACTTCTTTGCCGCAACAGCGACAAAACAAAACAAAACAAAACCAAACAAACAAACAGACAATAAGAACAAAACGCTACGAAATGAGCGAAAATTAAAATTTATTAAAATATTTTACGCGCTTAGACGCAAGCGACGCATGGCGGGGCTTGGACAGTTGGCGAAGCAACTGAGCGACGCTTGATGCGCAAAACAGGATTCTGGCAATGATATGCAAATATAAATGACACAAAAGCACTCAAAGATGCACAAGTCTCTATATTTATATATATGTATATATAAGTATGCATGAGTGCAAGTGAGAACGCGGCAAAGTGTGAGACGGGTGTTGTGGCAGGCAGCGCAAGGAGCAATTTGTAACAGAGAGTCCATTAACATAAATTAAAATCAAAGTTGTGGGCGATACAGAATGCAGCGAGCAGAGCAAAGAGAAGGTAAAAGAAAAGTCGCTGCCACAAACTAAGCTGCCTTAAATGCCACTGCGCTGCTATGCTGATGGATGAATCGTGTGTCTTGTGTGTGTGTGTCTGTGTGTGAGTGTGTGTAGCAAGTGTTGCTGTGCGCATTGGCAGAGTTGGACGCGTTCGGACACACAATTTTGTATGGAATTTATTAAAAGTGCTAACAAAACAATTTATGCCTTTTTAATGGCTTATTAGCCAATATTAGTCGCGCTTATCGCAATAAATACGCAACTCTGTATAAATATATATGCTTTGACCAAAATGTGTGCTGCCTTCGCCGCCCTTTCGGACCCAACTAACTTATATTGCCTATGGTGGTCTGAGCTGTTGTTGTTGTTGCCGTTGCCTGATGACAAAAATGAGAAATTATCGCAATAAATTAAATTTGCTATCGCCGGACATTAATTCAGCCGACGCGGTAGCCTGCCAAGCAACGCTTTTAAGAACGCAAATGATATCTTTTTGGCAGGTTTTTTTTATATTATTTTGTTTGCCGTAGCAGTGAACATGTTAGACTGAAGTTAATTACGGCAAACAAAAGATTTCGCTGAACTTGACTTTGATTTCCACAATTTTATGCTTATCAAAGTATATACAAAAATCAATTGGCAAATGTGTTTGCATTAAAAGTAACCTTGCAGCAATTAAAACTTTTATTATATAATGCCAAAAATTTGTGCACTGTTGACCCTCAATTTGTGTAGCATTAAAAATAACAAACTAAAAACTCATAAAACAGAAACAAAAATAATACGGAAAACCAAAAAAGCAACTATTAAATTTATACTGAAATAGCATGTTTTTTGTGCGCTTGGAGACGCTTTGTCTAGCGGCCAACATTAAGCACAGCTCAGCACAGCTCAGCACAATTCAACACAACGCAAATAAAATGAAGCGACGTCGATGCGAACAGATGCGACGGCCAGCCAGTTGTGAAGCGCTGCGCTGCTGCTGGTGCCAAACTGACTCGACTTAGCGCGAATTTGAGGCTCAGTCAAAGTCGCGACAACAAAAAGACGTATAATAATTTTAAGTAACTTTTTGAGAAACTGAAACTGCAAAAAGTCATTTGGAAAAGGTCAAAGCAGCGAATGGCGAAGGCGACGCTGACGCTGGCAGCGGCAACAGCAAAGACGTCAACGTCGACAGCGTTGTTGGGTGGAGCTCTGAGTTGAGGCATTCAACGCACGCTGTGCGGGGTGCGACAATCAGTGAGCGGTAATTTATCATTATTAATTAATAAATCAAACTAACATCGTTTGCAAAACAATGACGAGCATACAAAAGTATTTCGAGTGTAAGCGAAGTGTTCCAGCGAAAACTGATTAGACTCAGCGTCGTTTTGAATAAAGGTGTGCTAAGTGAATGGTGGGCATGTGAGCTTGACTTGCAAATCATTTCATAATGTCATTTAATTAAAATAAGTAAACAGTGTTTTTTTCATGTTCGCGCGAAATCATCATTGACAGCAAAGAATATCGTTTGACAAATGTCGTTGTTTGTATTGAGTTGATAATTTATTTTTAATTTAGTAACAATTTTTTTTTTTGTTTTCTAATGAAAAACAAATTGCCAATGTAAATATTTGCACATATTGCAAACGTAGACTTGCATGCGCCGCACATGTGAAACGAAAGACTGAAGCAACGAACTATTTGAAGATTGTAAGTGTAACTCATTATGTTAGTGCTATGGATGAGGGCGGTAAGTGTGTGCTGTCAGCGCACATACTGACACATTTCTTTGATAATTCTTTCTTTTGTTTTGCGTATTTCATGTTCGCTTGGCTTATCGGGCCAATCAATCTTTGTTGTTTATAAAACACGTTTCATAAAAAATTATTATCTTTTTTGTCTTCTTAGACATTTTTTTTTTCTTCAACCAAAACGTATAGAAACAGAAATTTCGTATTGACTTGGCTGCTTTTGGCGTTGTGCGCACGCTCACTCTCTTATCGAAACTCATTGTTAACCAACAAACAAACAGACAGACGGACAAGCACCAAGCAGCCAACAAGCACCTGCTGTGACGCGCGCTCAACTCATTGCACACCCTGCCGATTGTCTAAGCCCTCACTCCTTTACACACACACACACCAGCACACATGTGCTCTCCACTTCGGAGTTTATCTTTGGCTGACACTTGTACGTTGTTATCATATGATATCATCACCCGAAATTCCTCGTTCACAAATAAATCCTATATCTAAATAAATTTAAAATTCTTGTATCTAACACGCCGCGTCTCACTTCGTTTGTTCCCACCACTTGATCTTTAGTATCGCCAACATCTCATCTTCACACACACACACACACACACATATATCGTTTGCTATAACCGAAATATAACCATAAAATATTAATTAATTAGTACCGCTTGTCGCTCAGCAGCAGCTTAGAAAGCGGCCCGTTGTTAATTTCTTCTCAATACGAAACAGACATTAACAACTTGATCGGCTTTGATCGCTGATAATGAGCAACTGCGAGAGTCAACGATTAAGTATTTCGTTTCTTACGTTAGCCAAATTAAATGCATAATTGTTGGTTTATTTGCGCTAAGCTAAAAAGTGTCAAAGTATAAAATATTTGCGGTTCAGAATTTATTGTATTGTAATAAACTTTAGTTTCAAGACATGTGCAAAACAAACTATACGTGCAACCCTCGCGCGCTGCTTGCGTCAAGCGTTGTTAATTGGCTGCGTAGAATCTTAGCTAAGATAATGAAGCTTCAATTTATGATGCTCACCTATTTGCTTGAAATTGATAAAGATCAATTGTGACTCCATTGGCTATTTTTGTGTCGTGACTTAATTTCGTCATCAACAGTAGATATTTAATTGCCAAAAAACAAATAGATATACAATGCAAGATAGCAAACAAATGAACAAAACAGAAATTGAGGATGTGTCATGAATATGACAAACAAATGCGATCAAATTCAATTTACACTTTAGAGCGCCACCCAGATTACTTTACAATTGGCAACAAGACACAATACAACAATAACTGCAATACATATAGAAAACTAGTAAAGTTGTACGCTTTCTGAATGCATGAGACAACCACAACCGCAGCGCGAAAAGCAAACGATATATTTTTGCAATGAAAATAAAATAAAAAAAAAATATACAATTTAAAAATAAATTGTATTAAGGCAAATACGAAAAAAATCACATTCAGATAAGTTGCTAATGCCAAAATGTCGTCAACGCCGTCACTAATGCCGTTAACGTTGTTGCTGTTGTTGTTGCTGGTGTTGTTGTTGCTGTGCTGCCGTTACGCTGCTTATGTGCATTGGCAATAAACACGATTGTGGCATTAATTTGCCATTAAGATATTATTTACTAGCCTGCCTCAATTGCCGTCGTTGTTGGTGACTTTTCTTTTTGTATTTACTTTTCTTGTTGTTGTTGTTTTTCTTTGGTTTTACTTGGTCTTTTGAACGATTTTCATTGTTTATGACATTTAGGCTTTAGTTTTATGGCGAAACGCAACAATTACGTTTTAATTACGTTGACAACATGATTTGCATGCATAATTGTCACTAACAGCGGCAACAGTACACGTTGCAATACGCCACACACTTTCGCAACGCAACGCAACGCACCGCAACAATGCTCTCCTTCTCCGACCTCTGTTTGTTTTATCGCTTTATGCTCTTCAAGTGCGTTCGTTGCCTAAGTCTTTTGTTTTATTAATACGCCGCTGGAGATACTTTGCTGAAATACAATAAAATCGAATATGCGTTAATATGCTAAACTTCTTAACCGCAAAATTGACAATAAATGTCGGCATAATTAACACATTCGAAATACAAATGTTATTTAAAATATATTTGTAAGTAATTACATATATAAAACTTAAAAATAAAATAAGTTGAAGCGTGCAAGCACGCGTGCTCGACTTTGTAATGTCCTATAGCGCATATGATGTAATTGGGAACGTGGCAAGCCACATTAAAACGTCAGTTTATACAACAATAATAGCAACTTATGCCAAGGAATATAAACTTTAAAATAAAAAAGAAATATTGATTTATGGCAAAATATTTTAATTGTACAAGAATTTTATTATATAACACATTACTTTTTCGCCATATTTAATAATCACGCAGGTTATACAACTGCCCGAGTGCGCAATATTGGGCAGTAACTGACGGTCAGACAATCGGTCGGCTTGTCGAACTGCTTGCCTTATATAGACTTTATGACAAAATTATTATACGCTTTTGCAAAAGTATACAAATATAAATTTTTAATGCTTAAATCTGTTAAATAAATATTGAACAGAGCTAAACAATAAACAATTTCTAAGCTTTCTAAGGAAAAAAAAAACTATATTAGCGCTTTATGCAAAACTCAAAAACAACAACAAATCACATTAAAAAAACAACACAACACCAGACATTTCGGCTCCACAAGTTTTTCGTTTTGTGCGCTCAGCGAGTCAAGTATTTCATATTGCTTTGTTGCGCCCGCACACAACACCGCACGCCGCAGCTCATCTAGAGCTCCAGGCACATCGCACGAACGAGCGAACGCACGAACGTTCGGTTTGGATCGAACTTAAACTATTGCTAAATAGCATTGATAATTTTGAAAAGTTGTCATAACGCCGAATCGCCAAATTGTCGTTCGACTGATCGATAGATCTCTCTCTATGTATTGCCTGATTGTACACGCTAAGCTGGCAAAATTTTTAAGCGATGACAGCAGCTTCCACTCATCAGCAGCTCAGCTGAACACACGCCACACGCTATAAGCTATAAGCTGCTTATGAACGTCTTTTTTTTTGTCTTATTTTTTATTGAAGATTTTTTTCTTTTCAACTTTGTTCAAAGTTAAGTCAAAGCCTTGATTTCGAGCACACGCCTTTTGTTTATTTATTTAAAAATTATTTTAAATAAGCAGCGCTGCTGCCGAAAACCAAAGTTGTCGACGGTGACAGCAACAGTGACAGCGACAACACCAATAACAGCACCAATAACAGCAACAACGACAACAACCACGACAATTTGAACACTAAGCCGTATTTATTAGCAATAAACAGTCGCGCGCTCGCGTCGCTAAGCGGCGTGGCAGCAGCACCAGCAGCAGCACTAGCAGCAGCGACCGCGACAGCTTCAGTTATGCAAATTGTTGTTTTTAATATTCTAGCTAAAGAAATCATAATTCTTGTACGAATTGATTTTTGCGTTATTCTGCGGCAGTAGTTTGTTGTTTTGACATTTCGCGTTGTTTAAGTCAATAAACGCAAATTTATGCTTAAATGTTGAACGTTGTGAAACCATTAAATGTCGCTACACTTTCTTCAACAGCTTAGCGTATCGTATATTGATAACAAAATCGTTTACAATAAACAAAGCAAACAGCGTATCGGTGCCTTTGTATCGCACACCATAGCACAATCAAAGCGCGGGTGGTCAAGTTGTGGCAGCTGAGTTTTTGGTCAAATGTCTAAAGTGACGCCAGACAGTAATTAAAAATGCCATAAAATTAAACAACAAAACAAAAAAATACACTCCATTAACAAATAAACAATCGTCGGCGTACAATCACGTTTTTAGTTCAAATTTGTATTTTCAGTTCGTTTGGCGGCGACAAATCGTCTGCGAGTTTGCGTTGTGAACAATTTAGCAAAGTTTATTTAAAACTTTTACGCTAAAGTATTGAATTGTATCAAGTTCATGCGCGGCTTGCAGTAAACACAGACAATGCCAGCAGACAATAAATAAATAGCACAAGTAATGCTTGGGAACTTTTCACATCAAGTTGAAGCCGCATTGAAAAACGATATATACATGTTTATAAATCTGGCCAACCAATGCTATTTGCTTAGTCCTTCTTTTTATTAGCCTCACTTTTCTTTTTGTCAATTTTTATCTGAGTTTTGTCATGAATCTTTTTACGTAGTTCCTCGATTGCTTTACGATCCTATAAAAAGATTAAGTTAGGCAATTTATTATATCAATTTTGGCATTCATTTCTTAAGCACACCTGTTGTCTGATAAATTCCGACTCACGACTACGCCCTTGATCTTTCAGCCGATCTGTTAAGAGTAGCAACGAGTTCGGGCAGGGCACCATTATTGACAGCGTACGTTTCAAGCGATAAGCAGTTGACGCATAAGCTCTTGTTTGAAATGACATACCGAAATGTTTGGCTTTAAAACTTAAATCCGGAAGGAATTTATTTTATATATGTATGAATGAATAATTTGGAAAACAGAAACAAAATTTGATAAGAAAAAATCATTGATTTTAAAAACATTATTGATATAGATGTGTTGGCTACTTATTTATCAGTCATTGTCCAGCATGTCGTAACTCAGGCTGGGATCATGAAAAAAACTTTTATTGTGTGTGTAACTTTTTGTTGAGGGTGATGTTGATGTTTGGCTGCTCTTTTTCCCCAATGTTGCCTCCCTCCATGCGCTTAAACTTTTCATTTTGAAATGAAAACGATTTTTCTTTGGCAGCTTTGGCGTTTTTGGATCTCCATTGTTGTCAGCCAATGATAGCATTCTTTTCAGCGATACATGAAATGTTGACGACTCTCGATGTGGGTTTTTGTTTGACTGGTCTTGCCGAAGTCGAAAGGAAGATTTCGGCTTATACTTTTGCACACTGATTTCAACGCTTTTCACTTTAGCTATTGGTCGCGGTGCCAAGACAAGAGGTTGCAATCCGTTCTGATGTCGTTTGGTAAAATTCTTGGAAAGCTCTTTGCTATCGACAGGCGTAGATACAGATACATGTTTAGAATCTCGATCAGATTTCACAAGACGCAAAATAAAGGGGCACAACAAAGAGCTTCCATTTTGACCATTGCAAGCAGCTTTCAGACTTGTCTATTGGAATCAACATTATGAAGCATAGAACGTTTAACGCTAAAAATGTATTTAATCATATTATTACCCTTTTTGGTGAAGTTTTTTTCTCCGATACATTGTAGGCCATGTCTTTAGCACTTCGTTTTGGTACTCCGCAAGAAGTAAAAAGCGGATTGAGTTGATGCAAAACCGAAAACGAAGATTGGGGCAGTAGATTTGTGAGCATGTTGAATAATTGTTTATTGTATAATTTATGGAATAATTTTGTTAGGAAGCCTTCCGGAAAAACTAAGAAATATGAACATATTTGTTAAGCTTACTGAGCCATGCAGAAGAAATTCTATAGAAAAGTTTATTTTTGAATTTGTTATGATTTGGATTATGTGATAAAGTAAAATAAATTATTGCATGTTGCATTCAACAAAGTAAAAGTAATTTGTTTTTATAAATTTATCTATGTCAACCTTAGAATTTGGAATTTTGATTATAAATATCGACGTCTTTATTTGCACTTGTCTTAGCCGCGGACAACACATTTTCCTGTTGCGTTCGGGTTTGGTTCCGCAGGCGCGTTATTTCACCTTGTACTTCATCCAATACATCGCTGATGACTTTCTTCTCATTGAGTATCTTTTCGCGCAGTGACATGAGTTGCTCACGTTGCTATCAAATGAATTAAATACCATATATAGTGGACAGAATGTCTTAATCCTTATTTTTGCCAGTGACTCACTTTTTTCAGAAAATAGACATTCTCCTCTGCCTTGCCACGTTCAGTTATAAGATTTTTCATACTTGTGAAATATCGTTTTGGGCTATTGAATCGTTCTGTGCGTAGCATGCATTTAACGGTATTCAAATTGTTTAAAGAGCGCTTAACACACATACTACTAAGACAGCTCTTTAACATGGCTGCAGCTCTTAATATATAATAACAAATTTTTGAGAAAAAAAAACTAAAAGAGAATCGAATTCTAAAATTTTTAATGAATTAAAATGAAAAGTTGACAGTAAAAATATTTTTTTTTTCTAATCGACTTCTAAATTTCAATTCACATTCATACTACTTAATTTGGACTCTTCTTGGGCCCTGATGTAATAGTATTTTCGGGATTAGTTGCATCTTCGTTAAAAGATTCCACAAAACGCTCAACGCTGAACAAAAAACGCTTTGCGCAATCCTCCATATCATCAATGCATTGTTCACGGCTTATGCACATTGAAGTTTCCATTTCTGATTGGTTACTCATTCGTGGTGCTTCACTTGGATTTGTTAACTGTTGTTGAAGTTTTAATTTTTGCTGAAGCCTTCGATGTAAAAGTTTTCTTTGCACTTGCTGTTTTATTTGATATTGGACATCTTCATGTGACTGCTTTTTGATCGTGCTCTGTTGTTCTGTTCCTTTATCTTTGTGCGTTTGCTGCATAGCTGGTGCCGTGGATTCATTTGATTGCTCTTCAGATTTTTGAATATTTAAGGTATGTAAACTTTTTGTTTCCTCCGAGAATTCAGGATCCAAGCGTCTCTCAGTACGAAAGCGCCGCTCTTCAGGTTGTATTGTAAGAGTCTTTGCTTTCCAAGGTTCATCTTTGGATACACGCTTTGATTTTTTTATATTTCTTTGTGGCGTCCTTTTCGTTGATGTTTCAGATATTTTTTCACTTATCTTCGCTTTCAATGCTTTTACTTCGGGCTGATCCACGAGCTTTTCAAAGAATGCATCAACCGATTGGCGATCTTCTTCAAATTCTGGGTATCCTTTATCTTTGTTTGTTGGCGATAGTCTTATTGGCTTAGTTATTTTTTTATTTATGCGATTCCCAACTGGTTTATTTGATATTGTGTATGGATCAGGTGTAGTCTCCTCTTCAGTTTTTGGATCTTCTGTTTTGAGGGGTAACTGTGGCGAGTTTGGTTTATTCCAATAGCTTTCCGAATCAACTCTACTTGCGAATTCCTTCATTTGTTTTGGATCACTCCACTTTAGTTCGGAAGTTATGACAGCCTTTTCAAAAGACTTTTCTTTATTACGTTTCTCTCTAATTTTTTGAGCTCTTTTTAACACATTTGACGGAACTGAGTCCACTATATTGGGCTCATGCCAAACATCATCGGTAGTCAACTCACGTTTTTTCGGTTTATTTTTAGCAACCGTCCATTTTTTTGCAATCTGTTCTCTCTGTAACTTCCACTTTACGGAACTCTCAGGATCCTTTACACTTTCATCTCTTGGGTTTGGAAATATTTCAGAAATTATATCGTTGGGATTCTTCCAATCATCATCTCTTGCACTTGAAACCTTTTTAGCAACCTGTTTTTTGGCTTTAGGTTTTTTAATTTCTTCACTCCGATTACTCTGTTTGGCGCTTAGAGTTATTGGAGTTACTAACTTTTTACTGAGATTTGGCGTAACTTTATTGCTTTCATTTTTTTTCAGAGGCTCAAATAATTTTGCTCGATCACGGGTTATCTCTGACTGTATTTTATGTTTGGGCTTTTGCTCAACTGATTTAAGCGCAGTATTACGGTTTGTGGTGAGCGTACTCGATGACTGCGCCATATCACTGGAACTCTGTTTACTGACATCAGATCGATATTTCTGTTTTTGGTTAAGAGTGGTCCGTGGTTGTATCTCATCTCGAGGATTTGACTTAAACTTATTGCTCGGAGGGCTATGGTCTTGGTTAAGCGGATTTGGTGGCTGAAATTCATCTTTAAGATTACGCTTCAAGACATCGCTTTGATTGCTCTTTAGGGGAGTCCGTGTTTTTTGTGGTTGAACTTCGTCTCTGGGATTGGACCTTTCTTTTGGATGAAGCGTGTTTGGTAATAGTACCTCGTCTTTTGGACCTTTTCTTATGTAATCTTTTGATGAACTACGGTTTTGGTTTAGCGTACTTGGTGACTGAACTTCATCTGTGAAATTACGCTTTGGGTCATCGCTTTGGTTGCCTGGCTTTGGAGTCCGCATTTCCTGTGGATGCAATTCATCTTTTGGATTGGACCTGACATCATCGCCTTGATTGCCATCATTTGGGTAAAGCGTGTTTGGTGATGCTACCTTATCATTGAACTTTTGATTAATGTCATCTTTCACTGGACTACTGTTTTGTTTGAGAGTATTTGGTGATCGTACTTCATCTTTAAAATCTCTATCGAAATCGTCTAGTTCATCGCGGCGTCTTGGTGATTCAATTTCATCTCTGGGGCTTTGCTTAACATCGACACTTCGATTGATTCTCTTTGGGTGAGGCATGTCTGTTGGTAGCACCTCATCTCTAGGAGTTTGCCTTGAGTAATCACTAGGAGGACGACGCGTTCGATTGGCAGTGTCTGGCGATTGTACCTCATCTTTAAAATTACGCTTTAATTCGTCACTTTGATTGCTCCTCTTAGGAGTCAGTGTTTTATGCGGTTGTACTTCATCCATGGGGAAATGTCTAGTGTCATGACTCCGATCGCTCTCTTTTGGGTGTGGCGTGTTCGGTAATTGTATCTCATCTCGAGAGATTTGATTATGTGTATTTGGTGGCTTTACTTCATCTTTAATATTAGGCTTAATGTCGTCGCTTTGATTGCTTCGTTTCGGAGACGACATCCTTTTTTGAGGTTGCACTTGATCTCTGGGACTTGGTTTAATGTCGTCGCGTTGATTGACCTGCTTTGGATGTGGTACCTCATCACTAAATCTTTGCCTAATTTCATCAATAGGGGGGCCACGATTTTGGTTGAGCTCATTCGGTGGTTCTACTTGATCTTTTAAAGTACGCTTTGAGTCGTCACTTTGGTCTCTCCGTTTCGGAGTGAGCGTTTTAGGTAACTGTACCTCGTCTCTAGGAGTAAAACTCAAGTTATCAGTTCGATTGCTCTGCTTCGTCTTGGGTGTTTGCATTTCATATCTTTGTTTCTGCTTAACATAATCGCTTGGAGTTTTCTGTTTTAAGTTAAATGATTCAGCATCGTCTGTTGGATTTTGCGTTTGAGTTTTCGAAGATTCGAATTCATCTCTGGAGCTTAGTTTATCGTAATAATCATTATTGCTCCGACTTGGACTGGGAGGATTGAGCGATTGTTGGTCGTCTCTCGGAAGTTGCTCAATATCTTTTTGCACAGTATTTGGTGATTGTAATTCATCTCTGTTAGTTTGGTCAACGTTATCACTCGGACTGCTCAGTACTTCTCTGGAATCCCGTTTAAAGTCGTTGCTTCGACTACTCTGTTTTGGGCTATGTTTTTTTCTGTCATCTCTTGGACCTTGATTCCAGTATTCACTTGGAGGTCTTCGGCTTTGGTTGATCGGATTCTGAAAGTGTACTTCATTTCTAGCATCATCCTGGTGAGTTTTTCGGCGATCGTGATTTAACTCCCTCACTTTCTTCAGCATAATCACTTGGAGTGTTCTTCTTTTTTGTTGAGTGGATTCGATGGTCGAACTTCGTTTCTATGACCTTGCTTGACATTATCGCTTGAGTTATTTCGGTTTGATTTGACAGGACTAGGTGAGATTACTTCATCTCTAGAATTGTAGTTTGGCAATTCCTGAAATTCTCTATCATCTCTGGGAATTTGTTCAACGCCATCACTTCGAATGTTACGGTTTGAGTCAAATGAATCGTAGTCAATCATTTCATCTTTGGGAATATCACTGAAGTTAACACTTCGATTGCTGCTACTTTGGTTTTTTGTATTCGATGATTGTCTCTCATCGAAAGCACTTTGTTCAAAGTCTTGGTATGCAGTATTTGGTGACTGGATCTCGTCTCTGTGATCTCTCCGCTCGCTTTGCCTAAAGTCAGTGGGTGGTTGTACTTCATCTCGAGAACCATGCTTAAAATCATCACTTTGTTTTTGGCGAAGCCTTTTTGATGATTGTGCGGTATCTTTTGGACTTTGATTCCCATAATCACTTGGAGTTTTCCGATTTGGTTTAATTGCACTTTGTGATTGTACTTCATCTCTGGAGCTATGCTTGAGATTTTTAGAAGGTGGTAATTCATCATATTGACTTTGCTTATCGTAATCACTTGGAGTGTTCACATTTTGACTACGCCTGTTGGATACTTCATCTCTGGGAATTTTGTTTATATCACCGCTTTGATCGGTGCTTCTTTGATTAATTGTATTTGGGGATTGTACCTCATTTCTACGTCTTTGCCGAATCTTATCGCTTTTATTGCTTCGGTTTGACTCCAATCGGCTTTGCTTATAGTTATAACTTGGATATTTTTGATTCCGATTGAGTCTTGAGTTATCTATGCCTATTTCTTTGGGCGTCTTCCCTGATTGTATTTCATCTCTGGGACTCCGCTTAACATAATCGCTAGAAGAGTTTGTATTAGGATTAAGAGTTCTCGACAGTTGTGCTTTATTTTTGGAACTATATTCCAAATCATCGGTTTCGTGTTTTCGTTTCTGGTTACGCTTTATCGGTGATTGTATTTTCTCCCTAGGAGCTTGCCTAACGTTTTCATTTTGTGCAGTCGGAATTTCATCTTTAGAATTGTGATTTAATTCATCCCTTTGATTACTCCGTTTTCGCATAAGGGTTTTTTGTGAATGTAGTTCATCATCACTTGAATACCTCTGGGTTGATTCAAGTTTTTCCGGTGCTTGCATTTCATCTTTGTACTCTGCATCGCTTTGGTTTGAATTGACCGAGTCTGATGTCCTATGCTTAAGTTCTTCGCTGTGACTTCGTCGAATTGTATCACTTCTGTTAGAGTAATCACTTGCATACCTTTGATTTTTGTCGAGCGATTTCGAAGTCGGTATCTCATCACTATGTCTTTGTCTCAAGTTGTTGTCAGAGTTGAGCCTTTTCTTTGATGGTTTTTTTCGAGATTCGTTGTGTTTTTGCTTATAGTCATTGCTTCTTATGCTGCGTTTTGAGTAAACCGTCGGACTTTTGTTAAGACCATCGCTTAGAGTATTCTGACTTGCGTTTAGATTTTTCGAATGGCTTACATCATTATTCCAGATTTGCTTGACCTTATAACTTCGAATCCTCTTTTTTGGTTCACTATGCGTAAAGTCGTCGTTAGAGTTGCTCGGTATTTCGTCAAGCGTTTCCGGTAGTATGGCATTTTGATTTGAGCTTTGGCTTGCCATAGGCGTTACAGTGGATTGCACCTCATCAGGCCTTGGACTTTGTTTACGTTTAGTCGCAATATTATTGGAATTGTTTGTCTCCAACGTCATTGTCTCATGAAGACTTTCCGGTTTTAAGTTTTGGCGTTGCTTAAAGCCAACGCTTTCCTTCTTTTGTGGCAATAAATTTGAATTGTCATCATCGTTCCCGTCTTCAACAAACTTTTCTGGTTTGCTTTGTAATACGTCGCTTCTTGGACGTTGTGAGAAACCCACCGTACCTCTTTCGTCACTACTTTCGGTTGGCACTTTATTGACCAAAGCGTCATTATTTTTACTGTCTGATGCTAGAGTGTTAGGGGACAGGTCATTTAAGCCATCGAAAAATTGTTTATATGGCGCAATAGGATCATCGTTTTCTCCGTTTTCTCTGAAAGTGTGCAACGATTTGGTAACTCTCATGGAGTAAGTCCGATTTGACTTGGTTTCCGCTTGTGATCGCTTAACGCTTGGCCCCGGTTTTGGCCTGCTCGACTTCAGGCGTTTCTTCAGATACTTACGTTCCTTAACCAATTGTGCACGCAAATCGCGCAGCTCTTTTATTTGTGCCAAGTTTTTCTGATCAAATTCAAGAATTATGCGTAACTTCTCATCATCCCCAATTTGTTCCCAGCTAGATATTTCACCTACCTTCTTAATATATTCACGTATCTTTGTCTTCTTTTTCGCTAAGGATATTGTATCGCGTTCCGATCTGCCATGCACTTTCTTATCGCTAAAGCAACAAAATAGAATGCTTTTATGCTTCGACAACAAACCTAATCCTGAGTATTTTGTTGTTTTAGGCACAAGGAGAGTCCGTAGCATTGTGACGTGGCCGTGAATATACTTTAACAATTTTGAATGAGTGCCTAGTTCATTATATAATTTTGAAATAACAAAAAAACTCCAAGTCTAAAGTTAAGTGACGTTTTCTTTATCGTTTTGATAGAAAACGCTCATGTAACTTTTCAAACATTTTTTCAATAATTTGTACTTTTTTTTAATACTAAAATAAATGTTATTAGAAGCACAATTTTGGTATATGGCCACCAACGTTTTTCCAACTAATTAATTATTATGCCTGTGACTGACGATTCAATTAAATTGGAAGCAATATATGCGTTAATGTGCGAAATTGGACAATACAGTAAACACTGCTTTCAATAAACCATTGAATTATTCGCTAAATAAATAATAAAAAAAATACGCAAAGCGTAAAAATCATATTTGTGTTGTTTACAATCGAATCAATATTCTGTATTGCATTGTATGAAAATACAAAAAATAAAAAACATCATATAAAAAAACATTTATAATGAAGTGGCGCTGCGTTGTTGTTTCATTTATTGTTAACATCGTAATTTTTAATTGTTAATTGTTTTTGTTGTTGTTATTGCAATAGTAATTTGTTTTGTTTGCTGACAATTAAATACAGAAGTCTCACAAAGCAATTTCAAATATTTTTTCCTATTAATGAAACTCATTGCGCATCAATTTTGGCATGCATTTTTCGCATATCTCTGATTCTAATTGGTATCTCGTTTAATATGTATTAAGCTTTGTTGTTGCACTTTTTTTTTGCTATTTCAATACAAGTGTTAATAGTTGTTGTTAGCTGATTGTAAATGCAACGGCGTCACTCGCTTTTTGACATATTACTAAAACGTGCGCACGTTAAATCTTGAGCACAGAATAGCGACAAATGTAATAAAAAATGAAAAAAAATAAATAACAAATCTTATTGTAGTAGTTCCTCTTGTTGTTGTAGTTGTTGTTGTTGTTGTTTTTGTTAGCGCTTTTGATTTACTATGTTTCGCGCTTTTTTAGTGGGTGAGGTTAATGTCATTGTTACTTGCAAGTCTTGACAGTAAATTTTTTTTTATTAGATTTTTATGTTAACGTTTTTCTGATTCTTATGCGCAGCCACAGTCGCAAGCATTGCGCATTTCTTGTGCCCAGTTGGACTACTTGTTTAAGGCCCCACTACGCGTTACTCAAACACACACACACACATGCACACATGCACACATACACAAATCAGTCGACACAATTCAATTTGTTTCGTTTCGATTGAACGCGCCTCATGTTGACAGTAATTTAGTCTTAGTTGGGAATTACCACAGTTTGTCAATCAAAGCACTTTCGTTTGGCTTTATTTGGCATATGCCACTATGCATTTATAAGCATAAGTGCAGCGCAGTGTGTGTGTGTGTGTGTAGGCTGTGGCCGGCAAGTTTTCAGACCGCACCGACTGACATTATTTTAATGAGACTATTTCCTTGAGTCAATTGCATTTAACTTTGATTGAAGTGTTCATGCTTTTTGCCTGTTACTTTGCCATTCGCATTACTCATACGCTGCGTGTTTATTAGACTATGTTTTTTTGTTGTTTTTTTCCAAACGTTTTTTGTAATATTCAATTTAATTTCCTTTTGAACGTGTTGCCAAACTTGTTGTGAAAAATCTGTATAATTGTTTTATTTTTGTGTATTTTAGTACAAACAAAATAAAGTAAAATAAATAAACAACGCTTGTACAAAATTTTAGCCACGTTCATGCATAAATATCGGGATTTGGTAAGTTGGCTTAAGCTGACGACAATCGGACTTGGCACTTTTGGCTTGAGATTCGCAGCTCGCCTGGTTTTGCGTTCATTAGTCGCTGCAATTAAGCAACGCATTTGAGTTTCTCAGACACATAAGACATATTTTTGTTGTTATTTATTGGAGTTTCTTTTGCTGTTATTTAAAAATGTTTGCTGTTTGCAAATGAAAAACGACAGCAAGCTTAGACGCCAACGAGGGCTGCGCAAAACACACAATTTTTCGACAGAAATAATATGGCTGCACTGAAGTCCTTTTGGGCAGTAAAATATATTCAAATGTTAATAATTATTGATGAATTATGCTGAAAGAAAAAAAAGTTAGTTTTCATTGTATAAAACAAATATTTTTGGTTATGATATTGCTGACATTCTGCTTGGTTATTCAAGCTCAAGCAGCCCTGGCTTGTAATAAAAGGAATAAAAAAGACCAAACTAAAAAAATTTAACGATGAAATTATTAGATTTTAGTGAGTTGTCTGTGTTTATTTTGAAAATATTTGCGCACCTGTTGTTGAACAATTTCGCTGCGACTACATGGCAGTCGACACACGACAGACGACAGGCAACGTTGCTTAAAGATATTTAGATAAAAATCAGGAAATGCGGTAAGCTTTTGCAGACGCCCAAAACCAGAAAAAAAGTGCATTTCAAACTCATTAACAACAATAAGGCAAATGAAACGAAACTTAAATTGCGCAACAACAAACAATGCCACGATCAGCCACGACTTTTATGTGATAAATAAAAATGCTATTGGGAAAATAAGCAACATTTTCGTAGCAATTTAAATACAAAATTTCAAATTCAATTAAATCAAAAATGGCAACACAAAATTAAAAGCTCAAAGCAGTTACCGAAGCGCTTAAAGATGTCGACGGCGCCTGTGAAACAAACATGTTGTAAAAAGAAACAAAACAAAAAAAATCGCTGTCACGTCAAATTCATGTCATTCAATTAATTTTATTTACTCTTTCAAGTTTTCATTTTGGTTTATTTTTTTTTTTTTTGTTTTACTTGCTTAATCTTTTAAACAGTCTTTTTTTTTTTGCTGCATGGCAGACAACTCGTCGTCTTTGTCGTCGTCGTTGTTCAAATTGAAATTGAAGTTGTCGCAGACGGACTTGTTTGGTTGTCTTTGAACAGAGCACTTTGAAAAATTCCATGCCAAATTCAAGTAAGCAATTGATAAAGTGCAACAACAATAATAAATTGTCAGTATTATATGTATTTGCTGCTGTTGTTGTTATTGTTGCTTTTGTCATGCGCAAATACGATTTCTATGCAAATGATGCAATCAAATTTGTTTTTTTCTTTCAAATTTTTTTCTGTTTTAGCAATTCGATAATTTGCAAACATATAAAATCGTCAGATTAATAATTAGAATTCACTTTTATGCATTAGCCGTTTGATTTTCTGCTTTAGTTGTACGCAATTAAAAACACATGAAATATTGCGTTGTGTCAAAACGAAATTTCTCACACATGATTGCGTACCGAAAATTCACAAGAAATTAGGTTGTGCATATTTCGGCTCAGACGCATGACAGCTTGTCAAATAAATGTCGCTTTATTCAAATTATCAATCAAAAAAAAAATAAATAAATTAAACCAAAAAGGATAAAAGCATAGAAAAGATTGGCAAAAAGCAAAGCCAAGCTGAGCTAAGCTGCACGAGCTGTTGAGCACTAATTGCTGTCTGTCCATGTGTCTGCGCATGGCAACGCAAAGACAAAAGCCGCAATGAAGCGAGGCAGCAGTGAAACCTTGAGGCTGTTGGCCTCACTGGCGGCCTGGCTGGCGGCCAATGAGCATTCAAAGTTGCTACGCAGATTAGCAGACTTTATGTCGCAGCCACAAAAAGTACTCAGACCGCACTCAACTCCATTAACGAGAACCTCCTCACAGGACCGAAGAGATCAGCACAGATCGTTGCCGATCTTATAAACGTTTGCCTGTCGGCGAATGCGTCAAAGCGCCGCAACGTCTTTTGTTTCGTTAGCCTTTTGTCTTAGCGAAGAGACGAAATCTGCATTGACATTGGCGGTTTGATTAAACAATTTGCGGCACTTTTCGTTTGTTCACGGCTCATTTGAATTTCGTTGCAAACATGTATGTATTCTTCAAAATGTGCCAAATAAATGCCTCAATTCAAGTAGAAAAGCGGAAATTATCAACAAAAAAAAAAAGAAGCTAAGAAAAAAACGATAAAACAAATCATTGCAAAACTGACATAAAGCCGAAAATTTGATACCGGATGTCAGCACATGTACCCACATAACAAGCAAGAGCAAAATATGTATATTGGCTCGATTGGCTACAAACGGTCTGCTTAAGCCAAGGATGAGTTAATTAAATCTGTCAATACCAACAAGCCGTCAGCCATAAGACAACACTAACAAAAACAATAGCGATGACAACGTCGCGGTGACTTAAGGCCACAACGGCTGCTGCTGCTCATCATTGGCAACAGCCTCCATCAAGCTCATCATTGGCAACGGCACCAATAAAAAGGGTAGCGCTTTGTGCGGCCGAAAGACCCAAATTGGCCAAAACCAAAAAATAAACGAACCAAAAACCACCAAAAAACTTCAAGAAAAACTCACAAAGAGCAGAAGGCACTGCTAAATAATACAAAAAAAAAAAAAAACAAGTAATGTTGGAATGTAACTCGATTCCTATTAACTCATCATGTTTTCTTTTTTATTTATTTATTTTTTTTTTTTAATTTTTTTGCCAGCGCGCAGAACTAAAGCAAAAATTAAATCAGTTTCGGTTTTTGAGGCTACGGGGCAATTTGTAGCCTGTGCGGTCCTTTTGCCTACACACACACACACACACACATAAACATATCAAGTCGTTGCAGAGTGCTCAGATACATGTTGATGATGGCAAACAAACACCCATATAAAAGCAAATATGTTCACACACTTTGCTAATAGCTTCATAAATAATAACCAAAGCGTTCGACTTTGACTTTTACACGGCGCGAAATTTTTTCCAAGTGATTTTTGGTTAAGCGTAAATTTGCATATAAAAGTGCATGACATTGTTATACTTTATAGCCCAAAATGACTTAAGTCTTACATACGGTTTTTGAAAAATTTCTAAAAAAAATACATTTTTATAGTTAAAAAAAAAACTTTTCGATTTGTCACTTAATAAATGACCAACCCAGCATTATTCATAACTGCAGAATTTGTTGTTATGTTTTTAAAAAAAGAAACCGCTCCCCAAAAATCTTTTGCACTGTAAAAATTTCTTTGCTGCCTGCGTTCAATAAACAACACCGCCATAAAACTTGAGTCAGATGAAGATGTGTCTCAGGTTTTCAACAACAAGCCATAAGCCAATAAAGGAACACACGAACATGAGTCGAAAGGAGCGCATGAAGACAACTTACGACGAATCAAAACTGACTGACTGACTGAAAGGCAAAGGGTAACTAAAATAGATGGACAGACGACTGAACGGTTGAAACGCAAGAACACGTTGGAACACCTTAATTACGGTTAATGGAGCGTTCTGCACTGTGAAAACCGCAAAATAACTTAATCACATTTTAGACCACAAAAATTTGCGAGCCATGTTCGTAATTTTGTATAAAAATGAGCTTGGCCACCTAATGAGCCTGATTAAGCAAAGCGAGCGAGAAAGAGAGAGCGAGAGAGAGATACAAGATAAAAGCATGATGCACACACACAGCGACGCAGAACGACTTGACTTGTGTTGTGTGCTGCGCTGTGCTGTCTTGTCTTGAAGGATGCACACAACCAAGGCGGTCTTGGGCTACAGCTGCCGTCACTCCTTGCCACCGCCACCCCTGCCGCTCTTGCTGCTGCTGCTGCTGCTCACCGCTTTGCTTAACAGGGATTTCGATTTCACTTTAGTTCGGTTCGGTGTCTCATTTAACTACTTTCCAGCCACAGATTGTGTCGAATAAGACGCGTCCTTTTGACCTTAGCAGTGTGCGTGTGTCTCTGTCTGTGTGTGGTGGGGAAAGCGGGCAACTTGTTCTTGTTTTTGTATACAGTTTAGTTTGTTTTTATGACAGCTTTTTTTGTATTTGTTTTGAGTTGCTTTTAATTTGCGTATGATGTGTCAATGAATGTTGTTGGTGTTGTTCTTATTGTTGTTGTTTGTGTTGTTGGTATTGTTTGTTGGCCTTTGTGGCGTTGCTTAGCCTGTTTGTATCCACGCGTGTGGCTTTTTGTTGCCATTTAGTAGCTCGTTCGCCTCATGTTGCCTTTTGGCTGTCAGTTGGCTCATAAAAATCGACTTTGCACACTCTTATAAAAGCAAAGCAAAAGCAAAAACACAAACACGCTGACAAATGTCTTCATTGAGCGAAAATTATTTGCCGCGCAGGTGGCATTTGCATCGCCAGGCAAACAGGCGTCCATGACTCTGGGCGTGAGAAAGTTTCTCGTCTGTCTGTCTTGCGCTTTGGCTAATTCGGTCTGCCAAACTTAGTCATGCTGCAGCAATTTTTGGTTGCTTTTTTCGTCTCTTTTTTTTTGCACTTTTTGGCTAAATAAAAGTCTAACTGTGTTTGTGAGGTTGAATCATAACATTTTGGGTGGCCAAACTAAAGCGAAACAATGC
Source organism: Phortica magna (assembly GCA_037044515.1). Lineage (NCBI taxonomy): Eukaryota > Metazoa > Arthropoda > Insecta > Diptera > Drosophilidae > Phortica > Phortica magna. The sequence goes on from JBAMBP010001281.1 coordinate 660,418, forward strand.
GAGCAACTTTGAAGAAAAAAAAAACCAAAAACTATAACGAAGCAGAAGGCGAACGCAATGAAGTTGCTTTGATTTCAATCTTTTTGCAGACTTTATTTTTTTTACTTTAGCAAATTGTGATTGTTTGGCGAACGAGGAGCAAACGCAGCAGCAGCGAACAGTAGAAATATGCTGCAGCAAACAACATAATAATATCATTGTGGGCATATCAACGTACGTATCGTCGTCATCATCGCCAGCGTCATCTCCATCGTCATCGTCGTGATTATCGTGATCGGGCAGCGGCAACAACAACAAGCACAACAACAATGAACGCAGCAGAAGAATGAGTGCAGAGCATCATTTGGCAGTGCTGCTCCCCCCACGAATTCTTTGTTACTGCAGGGCCAAAATGTTATTTACGGATTTTTATGACTTCATTTGTGGGCCACCAACGTTGGCGATACAAATACAAACAGCACACGAGTAGTATACAATATTTGCTGCCAGAATGATCTGTACTTTTATGAATGCTTGGAATTTTGGCGACTTCTAAGTAACCAAAAAGCATTTAAAAATACCCACAAGTTTAAACTTGCTTTAAATGCTTTGCTACACTTTTTTTTTTAGCGCAACTAAATGACTAAACAATGCAACCTGCTGCCAGCACATGCCTTGCGCCCTTCTGAAACTGATCTTATCTAATACAACGCTGCGATCAACATCAACCACAATAACAACAACAAACACAAACACAACGGTGTGTGGACATGTCACTAAAAGCCGCACGAGTAGTCAACAAAACAAAAACAACAAAAACAAAGAAAGGATGCAACGTTTTAGTAGCAAAGCCACACACTCATGGTGGTTGGTTTGTTAGCTTGTTTGGTTTGTTCGTTTAGTTTCGGAAACTATGCGTTGGCGACCATTCTCATAAATGTAAATTAGAGCTCGTTTAGCAATGACTACGCGCTCGTAAATAAATGCCAAATGACATCATTATCATTGTTTGTTCTGGCTTCAGATTCAGATTCGAACTACTGCTACCAGAGATCCTGCGATCAATCGCCTGCATTTTTATGCTCGTTATCTCGTTGCGTTGTTTGTTACTCTTGTTCTTCTTCTTTGTTGTTCTTGTTGTTGTTGCTGTTGCTGCCGTTGTTGCGCCGAGATGAACGCGCTGATATGATTGTATGTTTGTGTGGCAACTGACACACACACACATAGTCCGACTGCTTTTGAATGTCGGCTTTGGTGCGATTCAACTCAACTCAAAACTCAACCCAATCGCAACTCGTTCAACTCAATACAGTTGTTTGTTGCTGCTGCTGTTGTTGTTGTGTGTGCGCTTGTGTTGCCGCTGCGAGCTGTGCTTATCAGCTGAAACGATCACTCGCTTTGGTGATAATGACTTGTAAGTACAAAATGGCTTGTCAGTACTGCGCTTTCAGTTTGATCGGATATATCTATTAGTTGTTTAATGTTTGTTCAAAGGCGGCAATAATAAAGCACTTAAATACACTTTCAATAAAAGTGAAGCTGTAAATGATTAAAGTTTTAATTATTATTTAAAATTAAATGACAAAAAGGCGATAACTTTTTAACAAACAAATTCCAATCAAGAGGAGCAAAGCAAATCGAAGCACATGAGCTAATCAGCAATTATTGCGATAAAGCGGCAACAAGCAAACAGCAAGAAGAGCAGCGACAACAAGTTGTTGTCTTGACAACAGCAACAACAACACAAATAACAACAACAGCAAATACTTTGTTGAGTGCAGGAAATTTCAATTAATTTTTTTTTTTTTTCACTCGATGTGTGTTGTTGTTGTTGCTGCTGCTGATGCTGCCGTAGTCTATGTAAACATTTAACAACCAAATCGTGCAAACGGCGTCCGATTGTCTAAGTTTGTTCATTATATCGAATTGAATCGAGCGAGCAATGCAACAGCAAGAAAAACAACAACAACAACAGCATACCAGATACAACAGCAGCAACAACATGGCAACCACAAGTCAACTTGGCTTCGATTTCAGCAGCGGCAGCATCATCATCAACGACAACAGCAACGACAACAACAGCAACAACAACAACAACAGCAACGTCGACTACTTCATCATGAAAAATGCATTTTCAATTTTTGTACGAATTCAACGTATCCTCTTTGTTCATTCGTTTGCTCATTCTGCACTCGAAGCGCCTCTTGGACCATGCCCACAGCAGCACAGCCGCGCGCACCCTACCGTTTGGCTGCTCAGTCTGCTGATGTGTAACAACGTCAGACTTGTAGTCGCTGCTTTGCTTTGCGCAATACAAAAATAAAGGAGAGACGAACAAAAAAAAAAACTAAACAAATTCAAGAAAAACCTTTACAAGCAAACGCATCAACAACAGCAAGGAAATTAAGTCTGCCTTAACCCATGAGTGCGCCATGTGCTGCTTTTAGACACAAATAGTATGACTTTAATGCTCGCAAACTAAAAGGTTAAACTGTTGCGAAGACATACTCAACTCACTTAAAATTCTTGAGGCTTGTAAGCGCTTACAACTTGAGTTGAGACAATAAGTGAGGCAAAACTAAAGACAACAAAACAAAAACCAAAACAAAAACAAACAAAAAAAAATATCGAAATGCAACAAAGTCGTTAAAACAACAATAACGAAAACTACTACTACTGCTAACTATATCTATAAAAATAAAAACAGCCACAATGACAGGTGCGCGGGGGTGTTCAGGCAGAGGCAACTCGGTGGTCCGCAAGCGCCAAAAGGTCGCTTAGACAACTATAAAGAAGACGACGACATCGTCACAGTCAACTCAGTCTCAGTCACAGGCTTGGGCTTTGGCTTAAGCACAGTCTCAGGCTCGGGCTCTCAGCTACCTCACGAAGTCATGGCAAATGCTGCTAAGCCAAAGACACACGGCAACAATTAATGTCAAAGTTAATGATTTTCGTAGTTAACGCATGCATTGAGTACGTCCTCAACTTGTCTGTCTTGCCACAAACCCAACGCCAACAGGAACTAAGCACAGCGCGCCCTCACTTCGACCATTACAAACTAATGTCCACTAAGTAATTTTCCAAGAAAAACTCAAATTTCAATAGCGCCAACATAATTTTCAATTAAAACAAAAAGAAAACAACAAAAAATGAATATATTTACAAATATTTGTTGAACGCTTGAAGGGGGGCAGCAAAGACAAAGGTAAATGGGCAATAGTTGAGTTTAAAGTTCACTCGACCGTAGCCAAGGTGCAACAAATTTTCAGGCAATTAGTAAAATGTTTCAATTTACTAAAACAAAAAAAAACAAGAAGGCAACAAAACAAACTAAAAATTATTTAATGACGATGAAGACATCAAACGTGAACACGCGGCCCAAATAAGCCTACAAGCGTTCTAATGGCACTACAATCATTCGAAGTGCAACAAACCGCCGAACCGAAGCGAACTTAAAGGTGATTAATTATAAACACTGACAAAACATAAAAATACATACAACTTGAATATAATAAAAATGAAACACATGTGTGTAGGCTTGTGTGTGTTTTGGAAATGTTTGGGAAAAGACGCATAGACGAATAGCTCGCATTCATAATTATCAGTTAAGGGGAAAATTCTTCCTTTTATGCGCTTTCAAAATGTGTACCTGCCCATTAATCGAGAGTTAATTGCCTCAAGCGCGCGCGTTTGGCTAATTGTTTAATACAAATGGCGGCAATACGCTCATCGCTCTATCTCTTTTCCTACCATTGCTGTACGAGATCTTTGGGATCAAAGATTTACCACAAAATGTTTGTTTATATTAAGACATAAGGCAGATTTTCGGTAAGTCATTTGTCATCTAAGCATTTCTTATAGTTGTAACCGCCTTTGAGTTAAATAACTATTATATCTCTGGTTAGCTGCTATCTATAAGTCACACACAAATAGTACTGGCACATTCAATAGATTTTTATCATAATTATTAAATCTTAAGAAATTATTATAAGTTATATATATAAATAAATAAGTACATTCGGTTAAGTGTTAATTGCAACAAAATAAATCCTAATTTTTCAAGCAAGTGTACCATTCCGACAGATCATTTTACAGCACATACCTTCAACACACATGCAACATGCACTTGGCAAGCCAGCGGTGCAACATCATAGCCACAATAGAAATAAGATTGAAACGACAGACATGTTCATAATGATGATATGTACTATAGAGCTTAATGATGATGACTATCACGAGAATTTCGAGCAGCTTTATTATGCGCACACGAAAATAAAACACAAATAAGCAGGAAAAAAGTGTATCCACCGACTTCTACTTGTGCTGCGAATAGAAACGCGTCCGGGCCCCTCACAATCTGCCTGAGTCTGGGTCTGAGCCTTGCTTTGTGTGGCTTCGGGACTTGTCTTGTCTTGAGTCAGTTAAGTCAACTAGTCAGGCGGACTTCTGGCCATGGCAGACTTTGCGGTGCGTGTTCAGTTGTCTGCACAAACGCCCCGCACACTCACCTGCCGGACTGCAGGGGCTGCCGACCTGCACTCATGTCTTAGGTGGACTTTGTTACGTTTGTTCGTGGTTGGCATAAATTGCGCATAAAACATGGAAAATGAAGCGATAAACTTAAGATACGCGATCGTAAAACAACGAATGGACAAAGCAACTCTGTCTGACCCACACACGAATAATCCATTGGGATTGGGCAAGGGACTGGGCGAGACATGAGACATGAATGAACTCCTTTAACACACAGTCATTCACTCACTCACTCACTCATTCGTTCACTTCTGTGTTTGTTTAGCTGATGAAGACGAAGACGAAGATGAAGATGAAAAAGTTCAGTTTGTATTTTTAGTTGGTCCATTAGACTTTCGATTTGGCTTTACAACATTGCTCAGCATTGCAAAACGAAATGACCGTCGGCGCTGCGAGAAACAAAGATGTTGATACTATGCAGGATAATGGATTTACTTTACTTTGAAATGCGGTTTCAGGCAATTAAGTTGTAAGGCAAATTGCTTGATTTCATAATTGTTCGCTGATTTGATTTAGATCAGCAGAAAATCTTTTTATTGCAACACTTAAGCAATTTCGTTTCGGTTCACAATAACTATGAACATTTTTTTTTTGCTTTCATGTTTTATAAGAAGTGAGAAGCAAACGTTTCTTTTTTCGTTGTCCCTTTATTTATTATTTTTTTTTTTACGTTGTTAAAAAGCATGCAACAAAAGGATAACGAGCTGCTAATAATGCGTTAACAAGCGTTGAAGAAGGAGCACACACACGCACACACACATACACAAAAGGCATGCAACAATAAGAAGAACAAACAAGGAGCTGCCATAAATGTTGCCGCTGCTGAGCGGCAAATATAAATGAAATAACTTGAAGTCCGAGAGGAAGTTGAGATTCAATATCGTTGGCGGCATATTTGACTGATTAATTAACATGCGGATTGGCCAAATATGCGCAACAAACACTAAATAAAATACAACAAAAAACACCAAAAAGAGCAACTCATAAGGACCACCAACGGATAACGATTGAATGTTTGTTACCAGCCGACGTCGACGTCGTCGTCGCCACCGCAGCAGCACAGCACAGAAGCGTTTAAATCAAGCAAACAAACAAAATGGCGTGAAACGCATAGTTTTGACTAAGCGTACAGTTTTAAAAGCGCTGCAATTTGTCTAACTGGGTACAGGTATTTACAGTTTTGGAGGCTTTGACACAAAACAATGCCTTTGCAACTGCAGTTTTTAAAGTAAGTATTAATGAGACACTGTTTAAAATTTTATAAGCACAAAAAAAAAAAAAAAATTAAAATGTTAAAAAAAGAAATATAACAACCTTTTCAACAGCGTTTATTTTTTATTTTATAAACGTTCTTTCGTTCCATTCCTTTCTTCATTTTTTTAAACTTCTTCGATTGCGGCTAAACTTCATTCATGCGACTTCATTTTCTTTTTTTTTTTTTGTTGTCTGGTTTCTTCCACTTCGCGTTTTGGAATTTGTTCTGGCTTGTTAAGAGTTGTTAAGATTATGATATATGTCTGTCTGTCGGTCAAGTTCTCCTCCCCACTAACCATTCATCCGCCATTAAATAACCGCATGGAGAGCGCGACGGCCATTATGAGAATGTGGGAATCTGTATTTCAAGCATTTTTTTTTATATATATTTATTTTGTCTTATTTTTTTTCGTGTTCTTTGGCACATCACCTGCCGTCTCTTTGCCACCGCCATTGCTTTTCGTATATAACAGCGCTGCAGCACATAATCGATTTATGTATTTTTCATGATTCGTTGTTAGGTCTTCTCCATGCTCGGTACTCTTCAATTCTTGCTCGTGCATGCCTTACATATCTTCTTTGTTAGTCGTTGTTGGTTTTTTTTATATATTTTTTTTTTCTTGATTTGGGCAGTTTTATGATTTGTTTGAGCATGTCTTTCCTCGACTTTTCGGGTTTGCGGCGCTTTCGACTTAGTTGACTGTTTGGCTGACTGGTTCGTTGGTTGGTTGGTTGGCCGCCACTTTAAGTATTGGACCACCCGTGAAATCACATTTTTTTGTTTAACATTTTTTTCCTTTGCATTTTTGTTGGTTGCGTTAAGGTTCTGGTTCATTCGTTTTGTGTTAAATTGCTCTTGTTTATGTTAACATTTAAATTGTAGACTCTCAACACGATGTGAAGCGACCTCAACATCGGTATCGGCAGAAGCAGCAGCAGCGGCAGCAGCAACAACGCCACGGGAGCTCAATGAGCCAGAGCTGTGCTGTGATCACCTCAGCTCAGCTCAACTTGATTTGGTTCAGTTCGTTTGGCTTATGAATAATCATCGTCATTTTCATTTCATCGTTGCAATCATTCTTGTACGTTCGAAGTGTTAATTAAGAAACTTCGTTTGCTGCTCTTCGTCTCATTCTCCGACCATTGACTAACACAGCCACGGCAGCGCCCACACTCTGCTCGCCCTCAAGTGATCCACGCATGGCTTAAGATTGAAGCGTTTTCCTAGAAAACCCATTCATATGCGCGTTTGTGTATTTAGTGATTGTGGTTAATTTAGTTAAGTCGCAACCAAGCCTCGATTTGGTGTCAAACTGTGATAATTGGTAACGTCAGTGTGCGCCTTCTTAGCCAGGCTGTGAGAAAAACTCAGCGAATGTTATTGAATCAAATAGTTGCATAGAGGCTCCTCTTTGTTGTGTCGCAACTTTGGTATGAGTCAGTCTAAAAGTTTAATGAAGCTTTAATAAAAAACCACAACAAAAGATGCGTTGTCGTAAGCTTTTGTCATTAAATATATACGAAAGCTTAAATTTACAACAGCACACATTTTATAATTCTCAAGTATTTATTCAAAAAACGTCTGTTATAAATACAAATGAATAAATATGTGTTTTGGGCTAGTCAGTGCAAGCAACAAGTATACGCCGAAAGCGTCTTACAGAGGGATCGCCGACTTATTCGAATGCAGTGTGGGATGAACCTCGGTATATTGAGCAGTCTTCTTAGTCATTGGATGTTCCAATAAACTCTTTGTACTGTTAGCTTACATCCGAGAACCGCCAACGGAGAATCCCCCCTCTGCGTTTGACAAAGCAAACCAGAGGGGGGGTCCCGAGCGCAGGACCGAACCTCTGCGTTTGAACACAGGTACCCCCTCTGCGTTTGACAAAGCAAACCTGAGGGGGTACCGACGAACGCAGGTCCGTCCTGCCATGCAGAGAACCTGCCAACGGAGAACCCACGTCTGAAAGAAGAGATAGGGAACTCCGAACGCAGGATCTCGCATGTGCACCTTCCTTTCGGGGATCAAGAATCCTTCAAAGGAAGAAATGGGAAGGAGTATAGCCAAGTGCAACCGCGGGAGAGTTTGTGGATATGTCATAAGACCAAAGAAGCACTCTCGTCAACCAGGCCCACCTGAGAACACTCATGTGTGGACGACAAGAATAAAATGCTTTCTTATCGTCTAGTTTCGGACTTGTCGTTGATCCAGAGTTACTTGCACTGAGAGGGATAGTATCCCACTCGCCCCCTTTTACATAATTTAGAAAAATCCCTTATTTCTTCTTGCCTCTCCCAAAGTAATTTGCACATACATATACTAAACCATAGGGTCCGCAATGTCAAATGCCTATTTGTTGCACTTTTTTCACTTAAAATATGTCAACCATATTAAGAGTAAGTTAAGCTCAATTTGTTGGTGTTTAAGTTGTTTTGGAACGGATATCGCTATCGTTTTCATGTTGCCTGTTCAACTGCAGGAAGAAGTTCATATTGTGTGTAAACATACCTTAATTGTCGCCTAATTTAAAACTGTCAATGACGACAGACATCAAATTGTCAACGAAGCTGTCCGACTGCGCGCAAACAGTTGATGACTCGCGCTCAGCTGGAATTTCTTCGATACCAAACTTCTGTTTTAGCCATGTTGTTGTTATTCTTGGTGTTGCTATTGCTGTATCCTTCTGGGATTTTAGTCACGCTCGCCATGTATGTCGACTGATTGTCACCTATTCGCGTGGTTTCTGCACCATACCAATTCTCTATTTTTTTCTGTTTATATATTTCAGTTTTTTTTATTTGTTCGCCTGTTTGACTGACATGAGTTAATTGCGTTAATTTTATAAAATAGCAGCTAGTTGGAATTTAGACAGCAATTGTTGTTATTGCGCTGTGACTACTAGTGTTGTTGTTGTTGCTGTTGTTGCCATTGTCGTATTCCTTGTTGCAATTTTGACACATGTTCTTTTGCGACTCCTTAACGTTGGCATGCACCGCCATTTAAGGTTGCCGGCAACTGAACTCGTTCGCTCGCGCGCTCATTTAATTGCTGTCTCGAATTGTTTGTATGTTATTTTTTTATTTTTGGTTATGCTTACATAGAAAAAACGGAATCGAAGCTTAATAGCACTTAAGACAATAATGGGTCTACCAATTGACCGTACTTTATAATTTAACCGTAATCCAATTTAATTGTATAATTCCATTGCGTCGCCGTAGCAAACATATCCGTCATTTTAAACTTAGCAACATTTATAGCTATGCTTCCTACGCAACTTCGTTGTCGTTTTCGACTCAGCGGGTCCCTAACTTAATGCCGGCGTTTGTATTTCTCGACCGAGTGCGCTTAGTTCCTTAAGGAATTGCCGTGAATTGGTCAATGTGGATGATCCGTAAATTATGCGTCGATTTACATTTGAGGTATGCTTTTGCTTAATAAAGTCAACCAAGTTCTGATACTCGATGTAATTGCCACCGCCGACCATGAAAACTACAGCATCCTGGAATGGTGCACGATTCTTTGGCACAACGTCGCCGCCTTTGAGTAGTTTTGGATCCAAATAAAGATAATCATCAGTTTCCGCATTGCTTCGACATTCCATGACCTGTTCTGTGATTTTCGTAACTGGCAGATTCTGCAAAAAGAACAATAAGACGGACATACATGACGATTGTATAAGCAAGAACTAAGAGTTGTACAACGCGCAGATTTGCATATTGATTGGTTGCTTAATTAAGCACCAAACATGCACGTCTTGATCGAGCATTCGCGATAAGCCGCCACCTTCAACTTTGAAATGCAAATTTGCGCGTCGCAATAACAAAACATAAAAGGATTTCATTTGCATACTCACATGCCGCTTCACGACAAGATTCTTCACACCCTCCATGACAAACGATGAGCCTTGAGACACGAGTTTCGAGAACATGGAGACTGTCTTGGTGCCACCACCTTCGTATTGCATTGCCTGGTTACTGCTTGGCGTACGATTCATGATCGCTTTCCAGCGTTGTACGTACACAAGCGGCGACAGATCGCATCCGGCCTCTTGAAGCGCCTCTCTCATTCGTTCCAGCTCTGACTCGGGCACATTTTGTGCGCAAATATAGTAGATGACATACAGACGCATCTTATCTTCAGGCTGACCGAATTCCGGGTCGCGCAACAAGTCCAACAATGGCTTATCGAGTGTTTGCTTCGACATGATTTTCTCTTCGATTTCAAAAAAGGAATCCAAGCGACGCGCTTTAATACAGTTTAGTATCGCCGTCGCAATTTTTGTATGCATGTCGATCAGGCGCTTCTTCTCCATCAACTGTGGCAGTGAGTTAACGGCGTTTGTAAGGCGAGCCGTCGTGTCGTTAACCATAGAAAAGGCAATCTCAGTTTCTCCTTCGATACCCATTGTGGTCTTCAGACGCTTGATTTCCTCTTCAGAGTTGCGATAGGACTCAAGCTCCTCCTGTATGGCCTCAGCAACAGTTGGAAATGGGCTGCCTTTTTGTGTGGTCCAAAAACGATCGTTACGATCAAGATCGCATGGCTTAGGCTTCTTACGCGTCCCTAAAAAATAATTTGTTTTTAAAACCACTTATGGAATTGATAATAAACCTGATAATACCTGTATTCTTGGTCTCATCATCTTCTACGTAGACCAAGTTAAGGCCCAAGTCCAACACATCATGTACAAGTGCCTGGTAGGACCAGGTATGGTGTAACGGCGTCGCCAAATCCATATTCCGATCTAGCAGCAGTAGAACAGGACGCTGAAAACTAAATACGCCACCGGCTTGAGTCGCATCCATATGAAACAAGTTGGAACGCGCGTCCCAAAGGTTCTCGCGCAATTTCTTTTCCAGCTTTCTAGCTACCATTTCCGCGGCGCTGTTTCGTGGACAACGTATTATAGGTACATTGCCAAGCGTCACAAAGAGTGCAAACAGCGAATCGACAATAGAGTCCATCAGTGCCTCCATCTCATCATCTCGCGTATTGGCACGATTGATGGAATAATAGGAAAGACGCTCACTTTGTTGATGCTTCAATATGAAGAAATCATCTTCGAGGCTGATGAAATTTACATATTGATCATAGACCCGATGAATGTTTGCCACACAACCCGATTGCAACGCCGCGCCGGCAAGATCCTCAATCTTTTGCCGTGAAATGGGCGCCAGGAAGTTCAGGTGATAGACATCGTAAAGACCATTGCCCAGGTCCTGTTGTATGCGATCGATATTTTCGTCTGTAGGCAAGCAAAAATATATTGCCGGCACGTCAGGTATAGAGTCCCGATCTGAGTGAAGTTGTCTGGAGTCCAAGGTTTATTGGTGAATCACTTTAATTACAATTGACGTGGCGAAAACTTACACATGCAATGTCACGCCCAGCTCACGTAACTCTTTAATCGAAATAATCGGCGAGATTATGTCTTGGCCCACTCGGTCATAAATGAGAATCTTCCACACCGGTTCCGCTGCCAAAGCTTTTGGCTGCTGGGCATTGAGATTAAGCATTTGCCTAATCGCATCTGCAAACAGAAATTGCTTAACAATCAAATATGGTGTTCTGAATGCATTTCCTGTGTTACTCACTTATTTGTCGCTCGCGCAGCGTCAGCATGATGCCTTTATTAAATCGCAAACGTGGCCAATTATTTCTAGTTTAATAAGTTAATAACAAAATAACAAAAGCTGAACAAAACGTCTGCTGTCGCACACTCGTCCGGAACTGTGTCAGTACTGGCTAGCTCTATGTTTACTTACAATAAAAGGCGACAACCAGCCGGAATCCTTGAACGAACAACTGATGAAAGACAACGACAGGTGGAATATCGTTCGGAGATACGTCAAAATGAGACGGTGTCAGTGATAGGCGCAAGTATGTCGTAAGTGGCGCACTTGCGTCAAAACAAAGGGAAGAAGCACACCAAGAAATGATTGCATAGGTGTATGTTACATTAGAATAGTACGAGTCATGAGCTATTTCAATTTAATATGTAATTTGTCAAAATTGGTGTCAACAGTAACGAATATCCAAATGTTTAATGAACGTGAAACACAGTTAAGCCTAAAACTGATTATAGACTTCTTGTTTTTTATTTTTTTTAAAAACGTTCTTCAAACGCGCAATAAACGCAGCTGACGGAACTTATATTTCTGTGAAACCACAAGATGACGTAGAGCAGATTAACGGAAACCTATCGTACTTTGTGTTAAAAGTTTGTTTTTGTTTTTTTCATTGTTAGCAATCGAAAAATGATACTTAAAAGTGACTTAATTTTCTTTAAAATGTGTGCTGAAATGTGTCAAAAGATTGCTGAGCCAGTTACAAACTGCTAGCCGCAGCTCCTATGTTTGCTTGAAATACTGAAGGCTATGAACTACTTCACTTCCTAATGGAAAAAATGTAACTACCAAATAAATGGAACAGCGCATACGGAACATTTGGAAAATGAACACCCATAGCCTTTCTGTTTCATGTTGGCGTTATGTGTAAGTTTGCATGAGTTAATTTAGCTGCAAAAGGCAACAACTGTAGCAAAACGGATGATTTCGGAACAAAACAGTCATTCAAAGGGAAAAAGTGACGGAAAGAACATGTATCGCGGGTAGACGCGCATCAAATAAAAGCGTAGACACGAAATCACGGCCGACTGACGGGAATAGAAAAAAAAATAAAATTAAAACGCGATTTAGGGACACCGCCTACCTCTGTCGCGCTTTTGAACACAAAATCCGCAAGTGCAAGCCGGGTGGTAGTGCAAATTTAATTAAAAAGCAATCATCTAGTGCTAATATAATGAAACTGCGGAAATGCAGTCGAACGACGACCGGGTCGTCGATGTATCTTAAAGAACGTTGTGAACTCTCGCGCTGCTCGCCCTCCCTCATGTTGATCGTGCTTGTGCGTGGGTGCATCGTTAGCGGAGCAACCAGCCATAAAGGACGACAATTATGCTGCCTGCTTTTTATGATACTCAATCTGCTGCTGAGCTGTGCTAGTGGCCAACTGCTCATAAACGTACAAAATCAGGTTAGTGACTAAATGCGTAACTTGTATTAGATTAGATGGCCTAAGCACAAACAGGTGGTCACAGCCCAAGGTAGTTTGGCAGTTTGTCTAAACCTTGAAAACCTTAAACTATTGTATATTCAGTGAACTGTCTAACTATTAAAGCGCTCAGACATCATCTACATGAGATCGTCATCTGTTAGATATTTTTTGCTTTTAAATTGATTTTAATTCAAAAGAACTCTCAGGTCATATTTTCATTAAATAATTAATTCGATAAAATACATGAACTCAAGTGTTGATTGATACAAGTTTGATCTTTTTTACAAAACTGCAATTTTTTTTTTTTAAATATTATGGAAATTTTAAAAATAAAGTAATTTCAATATAATAAATATTTCTTTTAAAAACAATTTAAATATTTAATTATGTTTATATGCCAATACTCATAAAAAATTAAAACAAAAAAGCCCTTGGCTCAATTGCTTTGTGTATAAAAAAAATCAACAACAAACAAAAAATGTACAGGACACAAAGGATTTACAAGCACACACATACAAATATACGTTTTTACATATGCACGAGTCTGTTTTTTCATAAGCTCGCATATAATAAACTTCACATATTTTTAAAACATTGAAAGCGAAAATTAATAGTTAATGATAAGCGAATAAAGCCTTATTTTTAAATAATAATAATGGGCAAAAAAATGTACCGGAAATAGTACAAAAAAAGTGGTCACGACCTTTCAAAAAATGGGGATGACCATGATTGATAAGATAAGAACTCCTGTCATGAACAAAACGACGCACAGTGGGACTTGCTGAATTTTTATTTTGTTGCAAAAATCATATTTTCTAAAAGTGTCAACATATTTGCTTGAAATTTGTTATTTTTGTTTCGTCCTAAGGCGCTACTGAGCGATGTCGCCGCAAATCAGCATTAAAACACAAGACAAAAAGCGATAATCATTTCGTTAGTTGTCGGAGTGAGTGAGGGGGCGTATTGCAAAGAAAAAAAAATTTTCGAACATTTCCGGCAAACACTTGGGACTTCTGCTACCAAGTTCGAATAGAACGCCGAAAATGAGCGTAGAAGCATTTTAACGTGCGCTCTCTTTATGACTCTCACGTGCGATTTTTCCTTTTTTTTTGTCGCTAACCCCTTTTACAGCGTGCATTTTGTTGTTGTTGTTGCTTTTATTTTTTATGTAAATAATTTATTTTGCACATGTTTTTGCTATGTGCTCAGCGTGTGGCACAGTTTTTGAACAAATGATTTTTGTAAAATCAAGTGTAATGCATAATTTTTGCGTTTTTATTTTTGTGTTGGTTAGACGCAAGTAACGTACAAGTGAAGCGCTGGCCGTGTGTGAGTGCTGGAGTTGCCTGTCGCATTGTCCTTGAACTTGTTTGTTTGCACTCGTTTTCACTTTTTGTTTGCTTTTGGCTTTGCTTTTGCCCTAACCCTTGCGCTACAACTATAAGCTTTACTTTGGCTTTTAGTTTGCAATTTCAATGCACGACTTTGACTTGAGTGTCTGTCTGTCTGTCTTTCTTTCTTATGTGGTGGCAACATGGCACAATATACTACTTCAAGACTCTGACGAATATTTGCCTTCGGCAAATGTTGTTCTCATTACATTGCAGCATTGAAGTGAATGAAAAGAAGAAGAAGAAGAAGAACGACAGCAAAAACAGAACACTTACATAGTTCTATAAATTTTAAATCTCAACGTCTCTGCAGCTGCCGCCTGTGTGTTGATTACAAATGATAACGACGGCAATGCTGCGACTATGGCAAAAAACAAAAACAACATAAAGAAGGCAGAAGAAGTGTGAAGAAGCAAAAAAAAAACACACACACAAATAACAAAGTCAGTTAAGAAAAGTAAATGAAAAAACCTTCGTTGCATTTTGTTTTGTTTTTCCTACAGTGCCATCACTTGTAGAGAAGGTACCACTTGCCGAACCATCGCCCTTTCCCCCCTTCGACGCGATCATGTCAATGCTGAACTTATGTTCTCATGCATTTGTTATTTTTCTATACATTTCTCGTTGTTCTCATTGTTGTTGTTATTGTTTTTGCACACAACCTTCTTCCACCAGCCTCCGTTTTGGCCTGTGCCTCTGCCGCTGGCATAAGTAAATTTTTTTTGGGGGTCACAAAGAGGTTTCTCATTGTTGTCGTTCTTCTTATGTCGTTTCAGTTCACTTTTTATCTTCTTTTCTTTTTTTCACATTTTATTATTTTGTTTTTGTATGTTTTTGGGTTTTATTCTTCTTCGTTGTTGTTTTTCGCTCACTGCTTTTAGCACTCACTTTGTTGCTGTTGTTAGTTTTGTTGCCAAAGCATTACAACATGCGCTCATGCACACATATACGTTTGCCTTACGCTGTGCATGTGTTGTTGTTGTTGTTGCTGCTGTGTTTGTCTGTCTGTCTGTACGTTTGTTTGTCCTTGTTGAACTAGATTTTTGCATCAGTATTCAAACTCCCACCAAGTCTCAGCTTGCAAACTCTTACCATGCCATACTATAACATTTGCCACTGTTGATGATGCTTTTTGTTTTAGTTGATTTTCCTTCTCTTTTTATCATGTTACTCTTCAAACTGTGCCACTTTTTTTTCTCATTTTTGGCTTTCTTCATTTGCTTTAGCCAACTGGCTGAATGACTGACTGACTGACTGACTGTCTGACTGTCTGACTTGGCTGACTGTCTGCCGCATTTGGCTGTAATTTAGTTCATGGCCGACGCGACGTCATAGTTAATGTTTGCCATCATCAACGTGCGCTGACGGTTTTTATTACTTTTGATGGGGCGGGGAGTTTATTAATATTTTAGTGGCGCCGCCGTCGTTGCCAACATCGTTGCCTTTGTGAAGTGTTTACGCGGCGCTGTTGACCCAATAAAGTCAAACCAAGGCAAGCATGTTGACACAAAATGTATTTTAGCCCACCGACAAACAAACAAACAAACAAACAAACAACGAAAGCATGCAAAAGCCGCCACACATTTTTAGCCAAATTATTTAACACTTGATGAAAATATTTAATGAACTCTTTTATCATTTAACATCTCTGGCGTTTTTGCAGGGCGGCGAAGTCATACAGGAAAGCATAACATCAAATGTCAGCGAGGATCTGATAACGCTCGAATTTCAAAAGACAGACGGCACACTCATCACGCAACTCATCGATTTTCGCAATGTAAGCAACGAAGCATTTTCCTCTGCCTTTTTTTTCGTTTGTTATGCTTTTTTTTTTACTATGCCATTAGTTACTTTTTATTTGACTTTTATATATATTCACACGCCGCACATTTTTCTATTTCCATTTCGGCAAACACAACACACCACAACGCAACAAACTCCCTTTGGCGCTTAGGAGGTGCGCATACTGAAGGCGCTTGTGCTGGGCGAAGAGGAGCGCGGCCAGAGTCAATACCAAGTAATGTGCTTCGCCACCAAGTTCGTCAAGGGCGACTTCATCTCGTCGGACGCCATGGCCAAGCTGCGCCAGAAGAATCCGCACACAATACGCACACCCGAGGAGGACAAGGGCCGCGAAACGTTCATCATGACATCGTGGGTGCAATTGAATCGTTCGCTGCCCATCACAAGGCACCTGCAGACGCTCTGCGCCGAGGCTGCGGATGCGACGTACGTGCGTGACTTGGATTTACACGCATGGGCTGAGCTGCCAGGTAGGCATACACTTACATTTATATGCATTGTCTTAGATTAGTCATAGTCATACACACACACACGCACACTAAACACAATTGAAAACCAATGTTTGAACAACCTTGTTGCACACACTTGTTAGGTTCCTCTATATCGAGCCTTGAAGCAGCCACAGAGAAATTTCCGGTTGCGTTGTCCTCGCGCTGCAATGAAGTGAGCAGCCTGTGGGCGCCGTGCCTTTGTACATTGGAAACGTGCATCGGTTGGTATCCCTGCGGCCTTAAATATTGCAAAGGCAAAAATGGCAATGGCAATGGCGTCAATGGCGGCGGCAGCGATACCTCGCAACAGCAACAGCAGACGAATTATCGTTGTGGCATTAAAACGTGTCGCAAGTGTACACAGTTCACTTATTATGTGCGTCAGAAGCAACAGTGCCTTTGGGATGAATGACGACGAGAACTAATGAGTTGCGTTGCAGCCAAAGCAAAAGCAAAAGCAGGCACAGCGGCAGCATCATCATCAGCAGCGGTGGCAGCAGTGGCAGCAGCGTCAGTGGCAAGTTGTCCCTTGGCATATAACCAGAGTAACGTTAACGGTGGCATTTATTCAACGACAATAACAAGAACAACGACCACAAATGCTCTAGCAAAAGCAAATGCAAAAGCAACAAGACCAGTACTAGTACCAACAACAACAACAACTGCAAAAGCAACAACAACAACAACGACCAACAAATTACGACAAATATTTTTGGTAGTGCAACAAATGCCGTTCGCACTTTGGAATTATCATGTTAACAAACAAGAAGAAGCCTCAACAAAACAGCAGCAACAACAACCACAGCAGCAGCAGCAACAACAACAACAACAGACAGCAGCAATACGACAACAACTCATGTCGGGCACGGACAGTAAAACAATGTTGCGGTAACAATAGAATGATGGCACTGAAGCGCGCATGCGACAACAGAGCGGCCGCGGAGGAAGACGAAGCGCACGTTCGTGTCTCTAATTTGTTTACAGGGGCGGAGAGTCGTCTATTGAGAGTTGTCTATTTGACTGCCTAACTGACTGACTGACTGACTGGCTGTCAGTTTGTACATAGCACTTTGTATATAGCATATATAGGAGCTATTTTTATATGCATAAATGCTTTACATTTAACTATACATACATGTATTGCATTCAAATGTTGTACGATTTTTTTCGTAATGCTCATTTTCCTATAACACACACTCACACATACACTCATACATATATCATTTATTGTATTGAATTACATGCTCAACGTCATAGAACATTAACATATTTATGAAACGAACATACAATAAACTATACAACTCTCAGTTCGATTCAACACAAAGTCAGTCAGCATAATCATAGTACATTCTCAACTCAACTCAACTTAACTCAACTCACTGTCAAACTGTCACAATATTTACGACATACATTCAAACATACATACATATATAAATACAACTCAGGCTCAGACATTTATTATGCATCGCCGCTAAATTATTATTTCAATTTAACGTAAATTCGACAAAGTTTTTTTTGTACAAATATTTATTGTTTTTGTTTTTTTTAAATAATAAGTCAACATTGCTTAACCATAAACTCGTATTTGAAGTCATTTCCAAGACTGTTTCATAGCATTTTAAGTGCAATTAGTCTAACAAGTACTAAAATATAAAAAAGAACAAAAATAAAATCGTGTTTAATACTTAGTAATATATAAATTAATACTTAATGAGATTAAAAACAATTTGTGTACGTATGATTTTAGTTTACATTTTCTCATTTATAGTTTTTTAGTTTTAAACAACAAAGAACATTTTTTATGTACGCTTTCTTTTGTCTACGCGCGTTTTGTGTCTAGAAAACAAGCTTAACGAAAATATACATTATAAATTTATAATAATAATAATAATCAAATGTGGCCTTAGTACATTATGAACAAGAAAAAAAAACAACAAAAATAACAAACAATCGATATTAAAGCGTACATTGGAGACACGCTAAGTTGCAAGGCTTGCAAATCCTAGGGTTTTGGCAAAATGTGGTTTTGGTACTTAGCGTGTTTCCACTGTAGCGCATTTGTGGGCGTGTTTCTGATAATGCTTACCTTGTTTGTTTTCTTTACTTTTCTGCCTAATATATTTCAAGTTTTAAATTTGTAATGAAACACGCCTAAAAGCTGATTTGCAAAATTTTTGCCCAAATTAAAAAAAAAACTAATACAGAAATGGTGTTCAAATAAAACATTTAAATAGGCTAATGTGTAAAGTAAACAAGTAAATTAAACAAAACGTTGTACTTCCTGCTAAATTTTCCAATAATTATTATATAGAAAACAAACTTGAAACAAACACTAACACACACATACACTTACACACACACACACGCTAAAGAAGCTGTCTTGTTTTTTTTCGCTCCTCAACTGTTTTCAGGTAAAAATTTCAAATGTTAAACAAATTTCAAATTAAAGCAAAGAAAACAATAATCTACTCTACAAATACAAACAAACAAAAAACCAAAAAAAAACCTATTCCAATAAATTAAGAACTTACATAATAATAAAAAGCAGAAAAATAACAAATTTATTATTAACAAATCCGATAAGAAATTGCGCTATTTTCCTAAAAACAAACAAAACCTTTAAAAATCTCTGAAAATTAATTTTACTCCTAAAAAATAAAACATGAAAAAAAAGAAGAAAATTCACAAAAAATTAGTTGTAAAAGCAAAAACGAATAAGCGTGTTAGCAAGCGAAAGAAAGAGATAGATAGAGCTAAAGAGAGAGAGAGAGAGGTAATGTAAAAGTGATAATAATTTATTGACTCAATAAATTTCCACAGCAATAATATTTATTGTACATAGCGTGTAATTGTTTAAGCAAAAGAAGAGCAAAGATTTGTAGCAGCATTTCAGGCGCTACGTAAAAACTATTTAAAAATTTAAGCGAATAAAATACAACTGAAAATGAAAATGAAAACGAATATGAAATGAAATGTGTGTTTGTGCATGTAACATAAAAAATAAAAACAAAAGTAAAAACATAAAAAAAAAAAACAAATAAGTTTAACGTAGAAAGTTATTTTTAGCAAATAAGTTTAAAACTACGAATTCTATACAGAAAAGTATAAAGAAGCAGAAAAAAATTAAAAAAATAAAAGCATATAAATGCGAAGCAACAAATAAAAAGAAACAAACTTTAAAGAAATAAAAAATAAAACAAAAAATATAAAGAAAAATACGAAGAAAATTCAGAAAATGAAAATGCGAACGAACGAACGAATTTTTGTAATCATTGAAATTGATATAAAATATTGTTAGCATGCAACAAACAAAATGCTGAACAAGCCATTGCTTGACGTATAGAGAGAGGGTGGCGGGCTGAAGGCGGCAAAGAGGCAAACGAAGCCAGACAGCAGAAGAAGAAGAGGAAGAAGAACGGCGCTGTGAAAAGCAAATCTGGCATATTAAAATGCTGAGCGTGCGCGTCTGATGATGGGATTACGCTGTAACACAACAGAACAAAACAGTACAAAAAAACTGAAACAGGAAAAACAACAACAACAACAACAACAACAACTGGGAAAAGTGTAAGTAAACAAAGTGAAAAAGGTTATAAACGTTTGTTTGTCGAATTGAGGATGGGATAATGATGGCACACACACACACACACACACACACGTGTCTGTGTAGCGCGCACAAAAGCCGGAAATGCCAAGTCAAGTCAAGCAGTTGAGTTAGTCAACTCTGATGTCACATTGTAAGTGTGTGTGTGTGTGTGTGTTAGTATTTGTGGCCTCTGCACTTACCTCACCTTAACATGCTTTAACAGCGAGTTAGTTTGTTATGGAATGAAACGAAGTGAAGAGTAATGCAAAAAGCAGCGAGTGTGATTGTGAATGAAGATGAAGAAGAAGAAGTAGAAAAAGAAGACTCGAAAAAAAGGCAAGTAAATCCTTTATTCGATTTGTAATTCATGAGCAGATTCTTATCATTTATTTTAGTGCTGCGATGCTTAAATTGTAGTCATTGAGTGCAAACAGACAAACGAATCGACCGAGCAACCGACCGACCGAACGACAGACAGACTGGCAAACAGATGGACAGACAAACCATAGCAGACACATACATATATAATGTGCACGCACTCACTCAATCGAACAGTCAGACAGACAGACAGACGGACACACTTACATATATTAGCAGCTACTTTATTCATAGCCTCTTTAGTCTGCACTGCTCTGCGCTGAGCCGCTGAGTTATGGGCAAACGTGCGCAAGCAATTCGACATCGACGGCGTAGAAAATTGAATTTGCTATTTTCCTCTTGAATAATTACAAATAGTTTGGTTTTTTTTTCTGCTGCTGCTGCTGCTTCTTCTTTATTTTTGGCAGATGAAGCTTCTTTTTATACGATTTTAACGCAGGCTTTATATGAAGTGAATAAACATTAAGTATGCGACGTGTGTGCATAAGCTCAGTTGTCAATCCATTCGTCTGTCGGCATTCAATTAATATTATTTACAGAAGCGCACAAGCTGTTGGCAACACATGCACAGACTCTGTCATACGTGTATACATGTATGTGTGTGTAACAAATCTTGAATAAGTAATTCTTCAATCAATTTCATTGCAATGAACGAACGTACGTTTTGCCATTGCCAAAAAGCTACTTAATTATATTTGCACACAACTATTCGTTTAATCGATTTCTTTACATTTTCATTGCGTTGTTTTTTTCTTTTCTTTTTTCATTTGTAATACACATGTGTGTGTGTGTTTGCTTGTCTGTGTCAAGGCCTGCTGTCCAGCATTTGCATAAGCGTAAATGAAAATCACTCACGCTCAGTTAGCAACATGTCTACTTGCCTTAATATACGCCAACTTGATTTTGCGCTCTTCTACGATGCGCTTTGCCGCACAAACAAACTCACGTTGTTGCAAGAGTTCAAGGCACAATGTGAACGTATGAAGGCTAAGAACATCGAAATCAGCCATCACTCATATGCCACTTTGTACGTCGCACGTTACCACAGCCGTCGCTTGCGCTAATTTGTAGCACTTGCAAAGTATTTCACGCTCTTTCTTTCGTTCGTTCCTTCTTTCGTTCGTTCCTTCGTGCGTTCGTTCCTTCATTTGCACTCGAAAAGAACAGCAACGATTTTGCTTGGTCACGTTCAGCGTGCGCCGACGACTTGCCAACTGCTTTGAAAACGTATTTCCATGTAAAAGTTTTCACTTCCACTGCCTAAGCATTGAGCAAAGGCGGTGCAGTGCGGCATGGCGTTGGCTCAGAAAAGAGACGTCAACTGCTTGTCAAGTTCGCTGTATGCCGGCATTAATGTTAGTCTCAAAAAAAAAAAAGAAGGGTTCTTGATTATTTTCCAAAACGATGATGACATTCAATGTTGAACTGCCGTTTTAAACTTGTTGACCTTGTTTTTTTGACAGCTCTCCTTCCCATAATTTGCTCACTGCGCTGTTAACAATTTAGAACAATTCATGCTTTAAAACTCATTTAAAAAAAATGCAAAAAAAAAGTATTTCAATAATCACGCAACATTTCATATCAAATTATTACACGTGCGTGTTCAAAAACTTTCGCCTTCTCTCCTCTCACTTACTCACCCTCACTCGTTCTTTATTGCAAGCACAAAATCGCATTTGCATTTGCTTGTATTTGTGTGCGTGTGTGTGTGTTCGTTGCTTTAATTAAATTCGTATTTGATTTAATATTATTATTGTGCGGCTGATTGCATAATTTTAATGCCAAACCATTGAAACGTGCCATTGCCAATTGTTGGCCACAACGTGTTTCTCCCATTCAATCGCACTGAGCCATGCCAAACCCAAGCTCAGCTTAGCTGAACACTATCAATGGCATGCATTTTGTATTACGGCCTTGTTACTGACTTTACTGGCAACAACGGGGATAACAACAACAACGAAGTGCAATAATGCAAACACGAAACCACAAAAGCCAAAAATGTTACAATTTATTGATGAGAAATCATAAAATCAAATTGAAAATCATGTTTGTTACAAACCAAATTTGATTGCATATAAAGCACATGTGCTCACCAACCAATGCAATTGTCAGTTGTTTTTAATCTTAATCGCACCAGCAATGCTCATATGTATGAGCATGTACACGCACATTTAGTTATGCAATTGTCACAATTGTTATATAAAACAATATCGAAAAATTAAATATTTTATGTGCCCCAATTGGCAATAATTATTATTTATTTGTTTAAAGCACAAGCCGGAAATGATTTCATATCATATGAATTATATTGTCTTTTTTATTACATTTAAATGTTTGTTTTTGTGGTCATGTTGATGTTGATTGCGCACTTTAAAATCATTGAAGCGAAAAAGTAACAGCTTCCAAGCATTATTTTTGATGACCAATGATGAAGGCCATGCTGAAAAACAGTGTTGCTTTTAAAGTGTGGGGAAGCAGTGAAAGGTGTCACTTTTAAAGTAATGAAGTGTGCGCATAATTAACGCCTGTAAGCACATAATGTTGTACTCAATTGCATTATGTCTATTAGCGTTACACTATGACATACAGTACATACATATTGGAATGCATATTTGCGCTTCTTTTTGTGCGACGCTTCGCTTAGCTAAGTGCTTGGTGGCGCTCTCTTTAAGTACAACGATCAAGTGCTTAAAAGTGAGAGAACGAAAAAAAGAGAGCTTATTTTTATGCCGTTATACAACAATGAAGCACCTTTGATTTTGCATTTGCTACCATAGAAACATTTGAATGGAAATTCACTGAGCAAATTCTAATCTCTTGAAATGTTTTTTTTTGTTTCGTGTTTGTCAAATGACTGCACAGGCGGCTGACAGTGTTGATCAGCGCCATAATGACGACACTGATGATGATGTTGCACGACATATAAATCAATGACAATCAAAATTCATTTCAAGCAACTTTGATTTATTGTTTTGAGTCTGATTATTGCGTAACATGTTTCAGCTTATTGTAGTAGTTGCTGTTGTTGTTGTTGTAGTCACAATATTGGCTTTGCCTTTGCCTTCTCTTTTGCCACCGTTGCCCCTCACTGGCCCCCTTCACTACTGACGCCACCGTCAATGCTGTTTGCTGTTTTATCAGCAACAATATTAATGTGAGTTGTGTAACAAGCAAAAGCAGAAGTAAAACCCTCAGCAGAAATGAAACAGCAGCCACAAAAGCAATGCTGTCGAAAAAAAAAACAACAATAAAGACACAAAAGGGGAGAAAACAAATTTAAGCAGGAAAAAAAAATATCAAGCCACCCTTTAACAAACGTTGTTTTTTGTTGTTCTTGATTTATCCTTGCGTTTTTATTGATGATTGAAGTTGGTTTGTCTTTATGCGCATTGTTGTTGTTGCTGTTGTGTTGTGCTTTATCTTTGTGTATGCGTCTGTGTGTGAATGTATATTTAAATATAAAACATACAATCATGCCATACATTCATCAATCAATCAAAATGATTTTGTGTGTTTTATATGATTTTGTTGAGTTTTCCTCAGCAAAGAAAACTTTTGTACAAATTTTTGTGCATTTTTCGATTTGGTTTTCGTTCATTCAACCGAAAATTCAAATATTTGCCTGTCAAAGTTCAAAGCGTTCGCTCTTAAAAGGATAATCGTTTTGTATATTTATATATGTGCGTTCCAACATATAAACATATATATTTATATACATATATTTGTGCTGCTGTGTATACTTAATATATATGCTAGTGTGTGTGTGTGTGTGTATTGTGGCACGTGCACGAATTTTCATTTTTTTGCTTGCATGACATTTTGCTATATTTTTCTCTTGCTAAGAAGTAAGAACTTGAAATGAGTGCAATTTTCCTTTGTTATGCGCTTTGTTGTTTATTAATAATAACAATAATGAATCAGTCATGCACGCTTGATTAAGGTACCACGCCAACCATGAAGCCATCAAGTCAAACTTTGCCAATTAGCAAAGAATCTCAATTGCCGCTTTCCTTGCGAAGCAAACAAACCATTCATTTATTTGCTAACAAAAGATTTGCTTCTTTGCGCTTACTTACAACCCCTCACCCTCACCCACCGCTTCAGACAGCCAGGCTAACAAGCGCAGCGCATGGCAACAACAACAACAACAAGGCTTAAGCGTGGCATTTCATGCTATTTGCGGCTTTGAGTTGTTGCCAAAAACAATTTACATTTGAATTTTGCGCACAATTGGAAATTGCTCAATTGCATTTGGCAAATGGCGAACGGCGAATGGCAAATGCAAGTAAGTAAGTAAAATGGCACAAAGAACGCGGTAAATTCTTATAAGATGCCCGGCCAAGGAGTCACAGTCGTTGGCGCAGCTGCAAATGTTGTTACCAGCCAGGAAGACAAGCAAGCAAGGCTCATATTGTTGCCATTGTGTTGTGCTTATTTATTCAATAAAAATAACTTAACGAGTTACACTGGCAAGCACTGAAAGTGCATGTGTAAGGCGGGAGAGAGAGGGAGAGAGCGATAGTAAGACAGTGCAATGCAACGAATTGAAAAACAAATACAAATACAAATGCTGTGAAAATAAGTCGAAAATAAATTGTAGCATAAGTTTTGGCAGCAGCGAACTATTAAGGCTTAAAGGAGTGGGGGAGCAGTGAGCGGTGTGTGGCGGGGTGACGCTTACTTGGCATTGCGTACAGCTGTGCTTATAAAAAAACAATTAAAGTAATATTTTAATGCTGGCAATGTGTGTGTGTGTGTGTCTGTGTATGTGTGTGTGTTTGGCTGCGTTGCGCCTTTTATAGTCACATTCGACGGCAATAGAAGCATAACATTCTACACACACAACATAGAAATGCTGTCCGTCCGAAGTGTCTGTCTGTCTGTCTGTCTTGTCTGCAACAATTGAAATGCATCAGACAATGAACGTTGCCAAGCCAGCGCGTTGTGCGGCATGAGGCGACTTTGCTGCTCTTATTGTTAAAGTGCTGGCAAAATGTTGCACACACTCGCACACACACGCACACAAATACATGTAACATGTTGCATAAATCTTGGCTAAGTGCGTGCAAGCGCTCAAAGCTTCATCATTTTGTTCCTTCTTCTTCTTCTATTTTCAGAATTATTTTTCAATTTTGTTTGCCATTTTTTTGTTGTTTTTGCTTTTTGTCTTTCGCCCTCTTGTTCGAGTACATTTGCTAATGACAAAGTCAAACAAACGAGTAGCTTTGCAAATATACGACACACACACACACAAGCGGACATGTTTAACACCTTCACACACGTACACGCAGAGTCTTACATAGCGAGGAAGAGTGCGAGACGTGTGCACATGTATGTATATGCACCAATACAAATACAAGGTACGTGCAACAAAGCGACATAAGCGCATCGACATAACTTCGCTTTCAGCACGGAGCGTGGCAAGCGAGCGTTGTCGCCTTAGTTAAAGTATGTGGCATGGCGGAAATCGCAATTTACACGCCCTCGTCCTAGTCCTCGGCCTGGTGCGTCCGACATTCTTTCGCTCGCCGTTGCTATAAGTGTCACTCATAAATGTGTGTGTGTATGTGTGTGTGTGTGACAATAACAAAGAACCAAACGAGCGACTCGAGTGAATATTCGAGTTCGAGTTTGGCGACCGCGCGTGCCTCTGCCACATTGCTGCAAGTCCTGCTGCCCTTGCTGTGCTCTTCTATTATATGCTGCAAGTGTTGAAAGCATGTTAATTGCTTACAATAACAATAACAACAACGCCCACTACAACGACACACAACAATGATAACAATAATGACGATGATGATGATGATGGCGATGGTGATGATAATGCCGGTGAGGGTGAGAGTGAGGGTGAAAGCGACGTGGCGCCAACTAAAAATTCTCGCGACAAACGTCAGCTCAGCAAACAAAAAAAGGTGCGATGTCAGCGCCCAACGACAACACTCGTGAACGGACCAAGTGTGTCGCACAGGACACAGCAGCAGTGGCAGGGGCAGCAAACAGCGGGCTGCGAATGAGCGTTGAAATGCCGCCGGGCTGAAAGTACAAAAGCCGTGTTGTGCTTTATGCGTTGTCGTTGTCGTTGTCGTCGTCCCAGACTAAGGTGACAAAAGGAGGCGGCAAAATAGCGTCAACTTGGAATAGTCGCAATTGCGCGTAGTGCGGCGGGGTAATACAGCGTGGCAGGTGTGTGTGTGTGAGGTTATGTGAGTGTACATGCCCAGTAGGAAATTTAAGCGCTTCATAAAGTCTTCTACTATGAACAACGCTGGTTGGTTTTTGTAGGCCTAAAGCATGTTTGCAACCTTGGCCGAGAAAGCTTGTTAGTAAAATATTTCCGCCAGGCTTTGTCGTAAGAGTGTCTGCCATATATGCTTCAGAACGCCTTCCAAGGTAAGTGGTTCATATTAAGCATTAAAGCAAGGCATTTTGGCATGGGTTTTTAATCAAGACTCTTTTATTTTTCTCGCCGGGCATGTTTATTAGTGTGTGTGTGCGTGTGCGTTTTGGGGCGCCACCATTAGAAGGAAAGGAAGTATTTGCACTGATATTTATCGCGTTGTCGTCGCCGTCGTCATTATGTTTCCCGCCTTTGTTTTCACTTTTTGTGTTAAGTGGCTTTGAAATAAAGCGAAAAAAAATGTAGCAAATTAAAATAAAAAAGCAAAATTAATTTAATAACACGTTTTTCGTGTGGCACAAATTAACAATTTACGAAGGCACACGTGACTTTGCCGGTTTTATATACTCCCCGCACACACACACACATACTTACATATGTGTATGAGTATATAAAAGCGGCAGGCTATCAAGTTGATTGGCGTAAATTCTGTTTTTACTATTTTATTATTTTCATTACTATTTTTATATTTTTTTTTTACTTACAATTTTAATGAACGAAAACCTTTTCGAGCACAAAATACTTTTTACAATTTAATAGAATTTTTAATCATAATCTTTTAATGCAGCAAACTAGGCCAGCCATGCATTTTTCGCTGTAGAATTCAAAAAATTGAATATTTGTTTCGTGCTTGATTAAATTAAAAAAAGTAAAAGAAAATACGAAAAAAAAGCGCGCGTTAAAAATAACACATTTTCATTTACAGTGTATTTATTTTCAACAGCTTTTATAATAAAAATTTAATAGCGGCGGCCATTTCAACATGCTTAAATAAATGCAACCAAATGATTTTCGCACAGACTTAAATTGGCCTTTTTCAGCATAATGAAGACAAAAATAAAGCAGCGCATAAAAAAGGCTATTAAAACAGGCAAATAAATAAATACATATATAAATAAGCAAGAAAAAAATCAAAGCCTTTGTGCATTTTCATTGCGCTTTAAACACTTCAATTTTGAAAATGATGAACGAACGCAAAAGCGCAAATGTTGCTTTGAATAAAAAATGTTGTTGCATACTTTTAGCGGCAACATTTAAAATTTTACGTTTGTATGCGCGCATTTTAAATCGTAATAAAACATAAACAAAAAACAAAAACAAGTAGAAAAAAATGAAATACTTTTGCGCTTAAGCGAAATCATATTTGAATGAGAGCCGAACTTATACATAATGGCGGCTAAAATGTGCACGCGCGCTTGCAATGAAAGTATTTATGAGCACTTAGTTAGCACACAAAGCCCAACGCAAACACACACACACACACACAGACACATGCACGTGCAAACATTTGCATGAGTAAAATATTATGCCACAAATATGGACATGCACAGCTGTGCGTGTGTGTGTGTGTGTGGTGTGAAAATACGTGCACACAACCAAACAAATTTGTATAAATAAAGTAAGCTGGAAAAATGCTGAAATGGCAAATGACAAGTTTGCCGCACGCAGCATAAATAAGCGCATACACAAATATACAGTTGCATGTGCATGTGTGTGTGTTTGTATGTGTGTGTGTTAGTGTCCGTATTGTGGCACATAAACTACTTAAGCGGAGCAGCAGCAACAGCAGCCAGCCATGGCATGAATGACATCCTTTCGCTACTCGAGTCAACGTTATCATTCTCTGCCGCACCGCGCTCTTTGAATTGTAATCATTCGCCAGTACGCTCTCGCTTGCATTGACACACTTATTGCATGATGAAGCAAAATGAGTGACAAACTGACTGCATGACGTTGTAAGCTGCTTATTAAGCAGCACTCACAACGACGACGAGAGAGAGGTGGCGGAGCAGCAGGTGGCGACGGCAGAGCAACAACTCAGCCACGCCGTCGACAACATTACAGTCGCAGTCAATATAAGCCAACAGCGCGCAATGCCGGCAAATGGAAGCAACGAGTCAACGTTGTCAACAACAACAACGATGTGCCTTATGCACAGCCAGCAATATCATTATCAGCATCAGTATCAACATCATCAACAGCAACGTCGCCAGCATCCTCATCATCATCATCCTCGTTGTCCCCGCCATCGTGCTTAATGCAAGCACAGCTGTGAAACGAGCGTCGAGTGCAGAACGATGTCGATGAGTAGAACGAACTCGACACACTTTGCTATGCCATGAACGTGCGCTCGTGCACTGTGGCTGGGCTTGGGCAAAGGCAAAGGGGCGCTCGGGCGACATGGCTTGCGGACCAACGGATTATGTATGAAAATGCATTTTATGCTGTTTGACATGCGAACAAACTAACGAAAAAAATCAACGAGGTAGCAAAAGGCGCAAAAAAACAAGAATTTATAAAAACAAAAATAAAAATGAAGTGTGAAAAAACAAAATGTGTGAAAACATTTTCAGTAAAGAAGCGTTGAACGAAGTCAACATAAACGACACAACGGCAAGTGTGAAGTAATTTTTAACACATATTTTGTGGCGGCATGAAAATTATGCAACAACAACAACAAAAACAACAACAACAACAACAAGAGGAAGCATAAACGACATAACTAACATTTTTATATGCTGCTCATTTCAGACGCTGTAATTGACCCAAAAATGCCATAAAACATATTAAATAAAATGAGCGAAAGAGCGCACACTAAAGAACAGCTTGAAGCGAGTGCTTGATGAACTTTAAGTAAATAAATGGGTTACTACAAAACCCAAAATGAGCACAACTCAAACTCAAGCTGAGTGCGACTTCAATGAGCATTCACACAAGCACACACAGACACACACACACAGACATAAATATAATAACACTTATACAACCAAAACCGAAAAACATACAAAAACAAAAACGGCCGTTTGTAGAAATGCTGGCAAAGTGTGCGATGCGCCACAGTCGCGTCTATAAAAGTACCCAAATCAATGTCAAAGACCAACGGTTCTTATATTTTACGTTGAGCGCAAAGTAGCAACAAAAACAACAAAACAGACAAAAACCGATTTCGTGCAAAAGTAAAATCAAGCGAGCCATAAAAACTCACAGCAGCAACAACAACAACAGCAGAAACCAAAAAGTACTGCAAACGGAAGTTCTTCGAGAGTTGTTTCCGTCTGTTTGAGACATGATAGCGGGCGCCGGAAAGGCGGCGAAAAAGAGCTGCCCTTCAGCGTAGGCTTAAAATTAACACAAAGCAACAGCATGAAAGTTTAAGAAAAATGCCACAAAATGGCGGAAATACAAAGAATGAAAAGTGGAAAAAAAAAATATGTGACGAAAAAGGCACATGTCAAAGTGTCGGCATGGCGGACATGCGGAAAGTGTTGTAAGTTGGCGCAATGCTAATAAATAATAAATGTGTTAAAAGCAAAAAGCAAAAAAAATATATATGTAAACAACCCAAAGGCGTAGCAAAGCAAATAATCTGCTTAAAAGAAGCGACTTAAAATGTATAATTTTTTTGTAAATATTTCAATACATTTTTTCATTTCAAAGTTGTGCAACTCATTAAGCCATGCCGAAAAGTATGCAATACAAAGCAACGAACGCAGCTGCTGTCATTAATACTTCTGCATGGCCAACGAAATGTTTGATTGGTTGCTCGCAGCAACACATCATCATCATCATCGTCAGCATCGTCAGCATGAGCATGAGGATCAGCAGCCATGACGTATTTGATGTGAATTTAACGAGCAAGTTTCATTGCTGCTGCTGCTGTTGTTATTGTTGTTGTTAGTATTTCCGTTTCAACAGCAACGTTGCTGATGACAACAACAACAACAACGGCATTAACGATGACGCTGCGTACATGTAACTAACATGTACATGTGTGTGTGTGTGAGTGTGTTTGGTTTAATGCATTGCTTGCAGGCATAAAGCAGTACTGCTGCCGTCACTCACACACTCCTTGTTTGTATGAGTCTTTGTCTGTCTGTCTGTCTGTCTGACTTGACTGACGCTCTGATTGTCATTGATTCTGTGCGAAATCACTGCATTGCACTCAAACATAGCAAGAAGTAAGTACTATCAATGCAACATATCAAGTGCTGTTCAAGGCTTAAATAAAGCGTAGCGCACATACGCAGAGTTCAATGTATGGCGGCAGCACGACAACCATGCAGCAGAAAAATCTATGAAAAGACAAAAAAAATCAGCTGCATTTCATATCGCATTACGCTTTTGAATCATACTCACAACTCTCAACTACTCAACTCAACTCGACTCGACTCAATTCGTTTCGATTTGATTCGATTCGTTTCGTTGCTGAGTTCTATACTACGACTCGCAACGCCTTGAGTACCATTATCATTTGACACAAACAGCAATTTCGAGTGTCCTTCGTACGTTCATGCGACTGTTTGCAGCATGTATGAAGCAAAAGCAAAAGCTTCAAAATTCATTGAAGGCATGCCAACTGAAAAAAAAAGACGAACAAAATAGAAGATGAAGGAGACTCAAAGCTGTTTATGGCTTTCATTTCATAGCATACTTTTTGTCTGCAAACAAAAGTATTTTGTCTTAAATTCAACACTTGTGTATTTTTTTACCATGCGAAATGCTGCGTTTTTTACACATTTACGCATCGTTGCTTTAAAATATGATTTATATTTATTTTTCTTATTTTTTTTTTTTTATGTTTGCTTATACGAAAAAAAAGAAAATGTCTGCGCGACGCATCGTTTGCAAAATGTTTCAAAATAAAAAAGAAGCGCAAAAAATATGTCATACATGGCAATGGCAAAAGTAAATTCGCTTTGTAATATACGCTTTTCAGTTGCTTTTGTTTTTTTGTTTGATTTTTTTTTTGGCATTTTTGTGCTTCTGTCTTATGTGCTTGCATTCGGGCAACTTGCAACTCCATGCCGAATATTGGCAGTTATGTTCACTTACTTGCCGCTGCAACTCAAGCGTCTCTCGGCGACACATACATAACTCTGCTCGTAACATGAGGCATGCCTTGCTCTATGTGCGTGTGTGGCAAAGTTGTAAGTAAGAAGAAAAGTGCATTTTGACATTTTCATACGCTTCGATGATTTTCCAAAGTTAATGGAACATAGTGCTGACATGCTTTTTACTATGCTGCTATGCTGCTATGCTTTATGTCAACTTGTTTGCCTCTCGGGCCACACCAATTCGTCGAGGCATGCCTCAGCATGTACGCATGGCTCTGTGTGTTTGTTTGTGTGTGTGTGTGTGTGTGTCTGTAAGTGAAAATATTTGTTTTGTATTGAACATGGCTTAGCTCAGTCGAAGTTGAATTCAGTTCAATTGCACAGAACTCAACTGATCTGTGTCGTTGTTCGCATTGAATCAAGCAAGTTGAGCGCCCTCTGTGGGGCGGCAAGTGCAATTCACAAGTAAAAATATTGCAAAATAACAGAGTGCGAATTGTGAGCGAGAAAATTGAAAAATAATCCCAAAAATTTTCCTCGGAAAAACAATGCAGCAACCATGGGGCGCCAAATGAAGAAGAAAAATCAGCAGCAACAACAACAACAACAACAACAACATCAATCGAAATAGGCTTTAGCCTATTGTTGTTAGGCTTGCTCTAAGCTGTGTGTGTATGTGTGTGTGTGTGTTTTACTACCCTAAACATTACTTTTGTTTGTTTGTTGGTTTGTTCGTTTGTGCCTTACTTTGTTTGCTTGCTTATTTATGTGTGTGTGTGTGTGTGTGTGTCTGTGTGACTTTAGGCTTGTAGAATTGGTAAGTGGTGCCTTTGACAATACACAAATGGAATTGAAATTGGTTGCCGTATTGTGCTAATTTTGCTGCTTTCAATTGGCATTGAGTTTGAACAAAAAAAAAAAAACAGTAAACCAAAAAAGAAAATGCAAACCTATTTTGCCTTAAAGAAGCCTCAGCTGAGCTGAGCTGAATTTGATGTTAAACAAGCAAAAGCTTTTAAAGGTTATAAAAGGTTAGTTTTTTTGTGTTTTCCTGTTTTTCTGTTAAGAGATTTGAAATCACTGACATGATTACTCGGCAAAATCCTTTGCATTGTTTAAAGGCAAATACTTTGCTGTGCTTAGTTTAGTTAAGTGATTACTACGGCCTACAATAGTTTGGCCCGTTTTGTTAACTAAGGTAGAATACTGATTTTTTAGTATATCGCCTTATCTTGCTTACAGATCGCTCGCTCTTTGTCTCGCACGCTTTGTGGTTTTGCAACATTTTCGTGCTTCACTCTTTAACCACTAAATGTGTAAAATGTACATGTTTGTTGACGCCCTCAATGTATGCAGAAACAATTTAATTTAATGAAATAATCCGTAAAACTAACGAACGAGAAAGAGAAAATTCGACGGCACAACGTGGCGTATACGCGACATTAAATGGCGACAGTAATTGAATTGTTTTTCAACAAAATCGAGTAAAACGCAAACAACACACACACACACATAGACTTATACATTAACACATATATGTATGTACATACATGAATGTCTATTAACACTTTGCAAAATGGCGCATTACGTATACGTACTGTTTCACTATCAGCATGTGTTGGCATATGAGTTGCTTCGCTTATGTATAAAAATATGTGCGTGTGTGTGTGTGTGGGTGCTTGAGCGCTTGTCCGCTCGTGTCGGCTCACTGTGCATGTGTCAATTGTTTACATACTCATTTATTGTTGGTGTTTGTATGTGTTTGTGTTGCTGTTGTTGTTGTTGCTGTTGTTCAATTGTTTACATACTCATTTATTGTTGGTGTTTGTATGTGTTTGTGTTGCTGTTGTTGTTGTTGCTGTTGTTGGTACTCATTCAGAACGGTAATTGTTTCATTTAACAAGTTTAATTGAATATTTCACGCGCATTTGTTTATTTGCATTTCACTCCCTTTTTGGTTTTTGCAATTTTTGCTGTCGTTGCTTTTGAAACAATGAAAAGCGCGCTAAGTAAGCCGACAGAAAAATGTGCGCTTGATGAGCCATCACTGTGCGTGCATGTGTATGGGTGTATGTGAGTGAGTGTGTGTGTGTGTTTTTTTGCTTCGCTGTGCATGTGCAATGAAGCGTAATGATAAATTGTTTACACGTATTAAGTAAATAAATACGATTACGTAAAACGCAACGTGAGTGCAAAGCATGAATTGAGAGGAGCAGAAACAAAAAACAAAAAACAAAACACGCAAAACCCAAAATGTTAAATAAATGTTAAACAAACGTGAATTAATCCAAATGAAGGCACAGCAAAGTTCTGAGAAGGTTGTTGGCATTACGAGTTTGTTGATGATGACTAAAGCAACGTTGATAATGATGATATTTATGAGATTGATGATAATGAGGATGATGATAACAATGATTGTGTTGTGAGTGATGATAATTAGTATAGTAAATGAATTTAATGATGTTAATAATGATAATAATAATGATAATTTTGCTATAAATCTTGATAATTATAATAATAATTATGTTGATAATCGAAATACTCATAATAATGATGATAATAATGATTTTTCTATTATATATGATAAAGATGGTAATGATTATAACAATAAATATGATGTTAGTGATAATAATTATCATAATATGAATAGTGATGAATTTAATGTTAATAATTATGATAATTTTATTATTTCTGTTATGATAATAATGATGATTTTGTTATAAAACATTATTGAGATGGTAATGATTATAATAAATGTAAAATGTGATTATTGTTTCTTTAATAATACAAAGTAATATGTTGATCCGCTTAAAAATAGTCACGATCAGCTTCTTCACTCACTCTACTACTTCTACTTCAGCTGTTAGGTTTCTTTTGTACTTCTGTTACCTTCTCTGTTAGTTTGAAACATCTGTTAACGGCAGTGTGACCCTTTTGCACCCAGCCTATTTTACTTTACATGAATATGATAATAACGATAACAGTGATAATTACAGCGGTGATGTTATTGATGATTATGCTGATTAGAGTGTTGTTTATTCGAATGATGATGATTATGATAATAATGATGATGAATAATTTGTTGTTGACTGCTTTTATTGCCACTTTTCCATTTCGGTTTCATTCAAACATAAACAAATAACAACAAATTGGCAAATATACCTTGGCAAAATTATGCTTTTTTTTCCAACACAGTTGTTATTTGCATACCCACACAGACACACACACAGCCGCACACACATGCTTATATTTGTTTGTTTATTATTTTTAATAAAACCATTTTCAAAACTAAACAAACAACGCCGCTAAGCGGTTTAACAAGCGACCTTTGCCGTATTTGTGCGCTTTGTTGTTATTTTTATTGTTGTTCGTTGCTGTTGTTGTTGTTGTGCGTTGCTCCGTGTTTCTTTTTTGGCCATGTTTGAGAGCACAAAAGCGTTATGCAAACACAAACAATGACTTGTGCCGCATTCATGCCACTACACACACACACACACACACACACACATGTGTAAGTGTGTATATGTGTATTCGTATTTGCTTATAAGCCACATGATATCTGCCAACCATGCCCACAACGCCCACTTGACGCTTGTCCACTTAAAGCTCTGCGTAAATGTATGTCAACGTGACTGCTTTCGGCATTGCTGACAAGCCCCTTCGCCCCTGCCCCCTCACATGCTGCCACTGGGGCATTTTGTTGACAGCTTTCGTTACGTTTGCTCAGGTATTTACATAGTTTCGACCATTGTTAGCATCCACAAAGAGCAAACGTTCAAAAAAAATAACAGCAACAACAACAACAACAACAACAGCAAATGAAAAAAGATCAAACCAACCGAAGCTCATCCCCAGAATTTTACCGTTGCGGCGCACATTCCCACAACGAACAAAGCCAATAAACACCGAAAATAAAGTTACGCATACGCAAAACTTTTACGGTAACCAAAAACAACAACAACAATATTGGAAAAAAAATAAGCCAACAAAAATCTAAAAAGAGTAAAAAAAAAATGCAAAAAAAAAAGAAGCTGAAATTTTTTAAAGAATTTTGTAATAATAACTTGTGGTTGAAGCTTTAAAGTCGGCTTAATTTTAAATTTGTGCAACCACAGCAGCAGACACCCACACACACACACACACACGCACACACACACACACGCGGACAATTGTGCCTTCGCTCGTTCGTCGTTGGCTTTGCTTTATGCCTTTCGTCACATACTTTTGTGCGTTTCGCTTGTACATTTCCGTTACGCGACTTGGCTTGACTTGGCTCAACTTTACGTTGGCTTACACACCTGCTGCCGCGCCAGCACCGCCCAGCACGCTGCCGCCCACACAGTTACTTGTCGTATTTCTTTCTTTCTTTGTTAATTTCATTGCTGGCATTAAAAATGCGGCGCTGACAACAACAACATGAACAACAACAACAACACGGCATGTCGCACAAAGCCAAAGCGAAACAAGGCGCGCAAAGCCATGCCGCAACGCGCCAAGTCAACTCATGTTGAGTCAACTCAAGTCGAGTCGAGTCGAGTCGAGTCGAATCGAGTTGAATTGTGCGGAATTGTGTGCGAAAACGTTGCCAATGCCGAAGCGACATGGAAACTTTTTTGACTTTCACTTGACTCGTCGCAAACTTTATGCCTGCCACCCTATACATGTGCTTGCGTGCGTCTGTGTGTGTGTGTGTGTGTGTGGGTCTAAGTAACTTGCGTGTATTTGTGCGGTTGTGTTTTTGAGCTATAAAGTTTTTACCTGCTTTTACTTCACATTTCTTTACTTTCCCATTTTATGCGTCGCTTTGCCCATGTCGCGGCTGCCCTCGTCTTGCACACATATATAATATTACTTTGTATAATGCTGTCAAAAAAGTCTCCTCTCTTACACACACACACACACTCATGTATTTAACCGCAAAATGTTGCGCCGCCAAAATTAATTAGAAATAAAATTAGTTTTTAATGCCGCCTGTCGTACAATAAAAATAAAGTCGTCTTTTAGGCGTTTTATTGTCATTTTGTATGCTTTAAAATTCTACGGAATTTTCGTATATTTTCACTACAAGCAAGTCTGCTTTAATTATTTTTAAATTTATGCAAATTATAAAAGAAACGCCATGTCTGCAAAAGAAAGAAAGTTAACGAATATGTTGCATACACAAAGGCGCAGCCTAATTGCGCCGTTTTAAGTTGAGGCATGTAGCAAACGAAGAAGAAGCGTTGCAAGTAAATTCTTAATGTTTTAGGTTTGTAGTAATATGCAAGAGTTATGAAAAGAAATCATTAACAACGACGAGAAAAACTGAAATAAAACTTCAACGACTTTGACTGACTCACTGAGTGTGTGAGTGAGTGCACAAATCGCGCTATTTCACTCACACTTGTTGTGTCAGTTTCTGCTCAGCTTTGTTTGGAAGTAAAGCAGCACTTTAATCACAAGCAAATCCGCAAAAGTGCACTTCAGCGTTGAGTTGACTTACGTTGTGCAAAAGCAGCGATGAAAATGAAAATAGAATGAAAAAAAAAAAAAAGAAAAACATATACAAGAAAAACGAGCATGATGTTGTTGATGACGATGATAACGAAGCCAAAAATAAATGACAAACTGATGCTGTACGATTGCGGCTGACTGTCAACATCATTTCCACTTCTACCTTTCATACATGCAAGCATACATTCAAGCCCTCAACTCCTCAATACCTCAGTCCGCCAGTCCGTCAGTCATGCCACAATTCATGCATTCACTCTCGTTCATTTATTCATTCCAGACTTAGACTTAGTTTGCCTTTTGCTTTGCTTTGTTCTCGATATGTTTGTTTTTTTTGCTTTTTTCAACTCTTCTTCTCAGCTTGAAAGGTGTAAATCGCAACCGTTGACATGCCAACAGCAAAAGAAGAAGCTGTGGAAAAAGTATGACAAAAACAAGTAATAACAAAGCGTCGACCATAGCAAAATATAGCAAAATATATCATGGCAAGCATTGCAAACAGACGCGCATGGCGTCAAGTGAGGTGAGACGCAATCATACAATGAAAAAGAGAAAACACTGTAATACAAATACAAATACAAATACGAATAGAAATAGAAATGCAGAACAACAAAAACCAAAAAGACAAAGGACGAAAGCGCGCGTTGACATAAAAAAATCAAAGAGCGCGCATTGAAAGTAGGACAAGTGTCAAAATCACTTAAGCACAAATGACAGCTGAAAAGTGCCAGCAAAGCAACAACAACAACAACAACAGCAGCTGCGGAAAAGCCACAAAACGGAAGTGAGCATGCTCCGAGACAATGGGAATTAGTGCATGCAGAGCAAACTAACAATGAATTTGTCTAATCAGAAAATGTGTACAGAACCAAGTGCTTTCGAAGTGAGCTCAAAATGTATGTATTTGGAGCGGGAAGTGCAATAAAATGAGGCGAAGATGGAAACAGAACAGCGACGCTTGTTTGTATGCGTCAGCAGTGCAGAAGGTTTTGCGCACTCAAAGACAAATAATCTGTAAATAAAATAATATATTTTGTCTGTCAGACGATTTTGTTCAAAGCTTTTTTATTGAAATAATAAAAGAATATTTGGTAATGGGAGTTTTGTATCATATTTATTTAAAAGAATGTTTCAAAAGACCAGCAAAATATATACGATAAAGTTATATCAATAAAAAAACATTTACTCATAGATGAAAGTTCAAAATGAATAAAATTAACATTATATACGCCTATGTAACAAATGGTCACACAACACATATAGCATTCTAGCATTAACTTTAAATATAAAGACCATATGCTTAATTGAAGTATGTGCTCTATATGAGCCTTCGTAACATAAGAGTTTGTGATGTTATTTATAACAACTTAACACTCACAATACCAACATTTGTCGCTCTGTAGCCAAAAATTTAGTTCAATTTTAAATAATAATTCTGCTTATTTATTCATCGATCAAAGTTCAAAACGATAAAAATTAACATGATATACGCCTATGTAACAAAGGGTCACACAACACATGCAGCGTTCTATTATTAAAATCCAAAACCAAGACCGTACGCTTAACTGACGTATGTGCTCTGTATGACACTTTGTGACATAAGAGTATGTAATGTTATTTACAACAATTTAACGCTCACAACATTAAAATGTGTCGCGCCGTTGGCAAAAATTCAGTTTAATTTTGTGCCGCGCCTGTAAAATGCTTCATCGAAACAGTTTTAAATGGTTTTTGCTGGCAGACAGAACGCCAAATGCCATTTGACTTTATACAAAAAAAAAGCACACAAACACACAAAAAGAAAAGGAGCAAAGAAAATTTAAGCGTACACAAAAAAAAGTATGAAAGAACAAAATAATTTATTGCAAAAATACCAGAAAAACTTTTCACGTAATTACACATTCTTGCTGCTGTAGTCATTAAAATGACAAATTCAACAGCGACGAACACAACAACAACTACAACAACAACATAAACAATAACAAATGAAAGTCGACAAAAGCGGCGACTATGTTGAAGGCGTGTTTTTAGGCGGCAACGGCGGTGGCAGCGTCAACGACGACGAAGCCATCAAGCACTGACAGTTGGAGTCAACTCCTCTCACACACCCACCAGCAACACGCGCCCTCTGCCGGTTGCTCATGCCAGCGATAACAGCAGGAATCTCATTCATCGGGGAAATATTGTTTCAGCTCATGGTCTTAAGCAACCTTCGACTTTGCCAATCGTAAACGCCTCCAACACCAACACCACCATCACCACCGCTCATGTCTGCTGCCGCTGCCGCTACTGCTACTGCTACTTTAACTCGTTTAAGCGTAAACATAAAACTCATTTTACGACCTGAGTTGAATTGTGAAAAGAAATAACAAAAACAAAAAACAAAGGAAAAATAAAAAATAAAAAGAGAGAAAAGAATTAAGAAAGTGACTGTAAATAATCATGCTCACGGCAAGCGTGCAAGCGTGCAACCAAGCAAGCAAAAGTTACAATGAAAGCAGACGTTGTGCTGAAGGGGGGCCGGGGCGGTGCGGTTAAGTGCATTGGTAGAACTTCTTCTGCGTTTAAGATTTCATAAGTCGAAATTAATGTGCAACAGTGTAAAGAATTAAGGTGAAAATGATTATTCCATAAACTTTATGCCAACTAACAGTTTTGTCTGCCTGCCACATGGGTTGCCAGCGCCGTGGTAATCTCGTAACATAAATCAAAAGTTTTATGGTTTTGCTGGCAAAAGTTTTAGTATCATATTTCAATGTTAATTGACGACGATATGAATAAGTTGATAAAAAGCAAATAAAATATTTTGCAAATTGACGTGTATAAATGAAAATGGAAAAAAGTGTTGCATAATGGCAGGCGCCGCTTGTAAAAGACCAACATGGAAATTCACTACTTAGTTGAGAATTTGAAATGAGCTTAAATTATTAACAACATGTTTATTTGTGGCAACAAATCAAAATGCGATACAAAAGCACAAAATAATAACTTAAGTAGTACAACAAAAACAACAACAACAATGATGATAATAATGAGAATGAAACCAACACAAACAATTACATTAAAGCAAAAATAATTGTACATTTTCTAAATGTAACAAAAGCAAAACAACGACACACATGTGCACACACACACACACACACACACACACAGACAAATAAACAGATATTTTTCTTAAGAGTGTGTGTGTGTGTGTGTGTGTGAATTTGTGTGTTTGTGCGTTTTGATGCCACTTCCGCCGGTTGCCATAAATAAAATTCAACAGACAGTTGGACGGACAATAGCAGAGACAGCGAGACGTACGTACAAACGTTCTGACAGACAGACAGTCAGACAGACAGACAATGGCAGGCAGGCAAAGTGAAAGAGCAACGTATAGACGTATGCTTATGTATGCAAGTCTGCTTTTAGGAGCATAGCAATGCATGTGGAGGAACGAGCGCGAGGTACGTACATGACTGTGAAGAACAGCGGAAATTGTTTCGTATCATGGGAAATGTTTGATTTATGTTTGTCAGTCTGTCTGTCAAAAGTAGTTGTAAAATAAAACACGTAATATGTAATTGATGATGTGAGGGTAGCAATAAAACACCGGCAACGGCAAATGACACACAAACGAACATGTCTAGCAAAGCGAAAAATGCCTTCAAGTATGCCACATATTTCTATATATATAATACTTAAAGAAAGAAGTTATGTTGGTGCTTAAAAATATGCCAGAGTCCAAGAGGAAGACCAAAAAATAATAGGCTAAGCCGACAAAGTGTTGCCAAGCACTTGTACTGCAATTTGTTTTGCACTTAATATATATGTGAGTGTGTGTGTGTGTGTGTGTGCATCTGTATTAGTGTGTTAAGTGTCCTTTACATTTTTCGGCTTTTGTGCTTTTCTTTTCTTGGCACTTAGTTTGCTGCTTCTTTTGAGTTTTCTTAGCTTAAGAGTTGTCCTTCTATTCAATTTGTATGCAACAAGAGTGAGTGAGTGTGTGTGTGTGTGTGTGTGTCTAACTGTATGCGCGCACACAGGAAATCGTTTTTGCATGTCAAACGGAAGTGCACAAGTGAAAAAAAAATGGCAGCCGCACGGAAACAGGAAACGGAAACAACATGCAGCTGCAGCAACAGCATATAGCAAATCGGGGGCGGCGTGGGGCGTGGGGCGTGCCGTAACATGCACTCAAGTGTAACTCATAGGCCGGAAATGTTAAGCTGACCATTTGTGAAATCATTTTCAATGCCTTTCAAGGCGGCAATCGTCCAAGTCGTCCAAGTCGTCCAAGTCGTCGAAGTCGTCGAAGCCGCCGTAGTGGTCGGTTTGCTTGTCTTTGGCTTGTTTGCTTAACAAGCTCGTTTATGCTGTGCAAATATTTTGCTTAACACGCGCAGCACACCTTCAAAGAGCATAACGGTAACCGCAAGCACACGCACACATGCACAGTCGTGCATAAACACACTTAGAGGACATTTTCATCTTTTTTCGATTTTGCGATTTTGCCATTTTTCTATTGAGCTTGTGTTGTGTATGGCAGCAAATTGATAGCTTAACTTTTTCGTGATGCGTTGCAAGAGAAAAAATCATGGCAACGAGCAACTGAATCAAGCTCAGCACACACACACACACACACACACATGATAGGAGCTCTGCCGTAACTTAAGCGTTGTTGATGTTGACGTTGCGTTTAGAGAGTTGCATGCGAATGCGCTGAATTTGCAAAATTTTACTGCTGCGTGACATTTACATGGCAGAGGTGGCACACAGTGTGTCTACGCAGAGTGCCTGATGTCACGTGTATGCATGTTTGTATGAGTGTGTGTGTGTGTATGTGTGTGAATGTTGATGTGAAAATTTATGCGCTCGTAAGCAGTCAAAACGAGCAACATGCAACAATATACACACACACATATATACAAGAGCATAAGCAAAAAGCAACAGGAGCAACAACAGCAACAACAATGCATGAGCAGCAACCACAGGAGTCAGCCGAGAACGCATATCTTTGAGTGATATATGAGACGCCTCATTGCTTAATGCGCTGGAAGAGTTTTACTTTGCGCACATTGTCGTCGTCGTCGTCTGCTGCTGCTGCTGCTGCTGCTGCATATGGTTGAGCCAACCGTAGCACAACCGCTACCACACACCACCCCACTGCCTGTCTTATTGCATGGTTGGCTTTTATGTCTGCTTTGTTATTTTTGCTGTTTCATGCAATTTTTGGTAAATAAATTTCATTAATTTATGCATGCTGCATGCTCGTTCACTCACTCATACATGCATGTACATGTATACAACACACACACGCAGACACTCACACACAAACATAAATGTCAAGCAAGCAACGTGGCGAGCAACAAACCAAATGACTCCCAAAAGTAGACTACAAAAAAATAAAAAAATGGATTGAAAAACGCAAAACATTTAAAGTTAACAATTTGCAGTTAAGCAACATGACAACGACTTAAATTGTAGACAATCACTTGCTTAAAAGGTTACTTTTTAAACTCAATCAGGCGCTCAATACACACGCGCCCGCACCGCCGTCCCTCCTTCCTCAACTGATTTTTTCCGGTGCTGTTTTCGTTAGCACTTGGGATTATGTACACTTGGGTCACGTCGTCGTCGTCATCGCCATCGTCATCGTCGAGTTGTGGCAGTCGATACAAAGTGAAGCGCTATGAAAGAAGCTTTTGGGTTCGTCCGGCAAAGCAATGAAGAAATTTCATTTACGTTTAGCATTTATTCATGCAGGCCCTCATTATTTCCATTATTGGTCACATTTTATTATTGAAACGGGACACGACGACGTCAAAGGCAACAGCAACAGCAACAGCAAAGGCAACGACAACAAAGACAGAGACAGAGAGCAGATGGACGTTGATGATGATGGCGACTTGGGCAAGTTTGGACTTGGACAGCTTGGCCTTCGTTTAATACAATTCTCTCTGCTCTACTCTGCTCTACATTACTACACTCTACCGCTTTATTGTGTTACTGACTTAATTCAATATGCTTTGCGTTCGTCTTACGTCTCACGTCTCGACACGAGGCTGCTGCCATGATGGCTGCTTGTATTTTGATACATCGTCGTGACACAGCCTGTCGTTATTTAACTTGGCTTTCATATATTGTGCAATACGGTTTTTCTCAGTCTCAGCCTGAGTCTCAGTCACCGGCTTTATTGCTTTGCTTTATGTGTTTATTTGGCTTAAAAGGGTTCGACTATGGCCAGCAATTTATGCGCATTATGTGGCATGCGAGCGGTCGGCGCGGGTGGCGGGCGGCGGCATTAGCAATCTTGAATGCGTAAATTATTTATTATGTGTTACTGCCAACATATGCTCACATGGCACTCGCATTCGCACTCATACATGTCCGCCATTTGGCATTTTGGCATTTGGCAGTCACATATGGCGTGACGTTGTCGTCATAAATATCGCGCTTCGTATACTTATTAGAATGATGAAGGAAAGCGTGCCAAATTGCAAACGATCAATAAAATGTGTATATGAAAAGGGGTTAAGCGCTCAGCGTGCGCAGCCAACAGCAAACGGCAAACGTCAAACGGCACAAATTTCAATTTGAATTGCTTACGTTGAAGGTCACCCAGTTGACTTATAAGATTTGTCCTCTGAATCATCCACGCTTAAAGTGTTTTTTCTTTCTGTTCTCATTATTTATTCATCTTTGAAATCATATTAAAACTTACAGTGGCGGCAAAATAAAGTGTCTAAGCATTTCATTGTTGTGCGTTGAAACTTTATTAATTAAAATATACAATTTTCGTTAATCAACTGAGTGAAATCAGACATAAATTATTGCAGAGCAACATTTGTTTTGCACACACACACACACACGCACACACACACACACGAATTTTTGCTTCTTTGGAAATATGCAATTTCTTGTTTTGATAAAGCAATTAAATTTGCATGCAAAAATATGTCCTCAAG
The DNA here is from genome assembly GCA_037044515.1 of Phortica magna. Classification (NCBI taxonomy): domain Eukaryota; kingdom Metazoa; phylum Arthropoda; class Insecta; order Diptera; family Drosophilidae; genus Phortica; species Phortica magna. Next base: position 704,565 of record JBAMBP010001281.1, read on the forward strand.
AAAAATCAAACAAAACAAATCTCACTAAATTTTCAAAATATTTTCTTTCTTAATTAATAAATTTATTAAATTTAAAGCTGCAATGCACAAACATTTAAAACAAACATGACAAAACAGTGTACACTCAATATAATGTACTCTCATGTTGAAGCCAAATAATGTTAATTCAATTATAAAGTATTAAATGTTGCTAAGAACGCTCAAAAAGTAAATTTAAATATCAAAAGCGTTAAAAACACGGAAATAGTAAAAAAAAATAGTTTCAACGCTGGATTGGCGTATGTGGCATGGTACGCTTTGTAACATACGCCTTTTCAATAGGTAAATTTAGATGTCAAATGCGTTCAAAACACGGTAATACTAAAAAAAAATTGGTTTCAACGCTGGACTGACGTATGAGACATGGCAGGGTATGTGACATATGCCTTTTCAAAAGGTAAATTTTTATCATTAATAACTCGGAAACACTAAAATAACTAATTGGCGAATGTGGAATGATACGCTATGTAACATATACTAATTCAAACGGTAAATTTAAATGTTCAATGCATTAAAAACACGGACACACTAAAATAATTTGGTTTCAACACTGGATTGACGCATGTGGCATCGTCACTATGTAACGTTTATCTTTTCATTATTTAGCTGATTATCTTGAAATTTTTCAAACATAAAATAGATTATCACCTGTAAGGATTACTAAGCCAAAAATAGTTAAATTTTTACCTTTTCTTTTGCAGAAAAATAATATAATAATAATAATATTTTATTTGCCATGAAAAAAAATAGTAAAACCAAAAAGGTCTCATCCAAGAGTCAAACGCTACTTTAACCCTATAGCCTCAAAAAAGACGCATTTAAGTTTATTTGTTGCAATCAACTAACTCGAAGACAAGGACACACACATGGACACACACACATACAAGAGACAAGAAGAGTTTGACAATTTCTTAGGTAATTCCAAAGAACATTTGCTGTGAAATTTATGTTTATAGCCTGAAATTGTTGCCACTGTTTTTATGTACATATCTGTGCCGCACAACTTCTTTTCGACACGACAAACTATACTGAAACTACAAACAAAACAGCAACAAAAACAAAAACAGCAACAATAACACAACAACAAAGGCAACAAATATAATAGTAAGAATAACACGAACGGCAAAGGCAACGACAATAACCGTTAGCAGTTGCGTAAACGTGTGTGTGAGCGGGTGAGTAAGTGAAGAAAAGATACTCAAATGCAGCAGAAAGTTGCACTTGCTCTTGCGACGAAAAATAATACTCATGGCCAAGATAAATAAATATAAATTGGTATTAAAGTAAGTGAGAGCGGCCAAGTTTTGTGTCAAGAACATTTTGCCAAGTTCATTTTCCAAGTTTTCAAAATATTTATTTTCGGTTTTTGTTTTTCGAGTTTTCAGTTTATATAACATAAAATCTTCAGCTTACGAAATCGAAACTTATGCAATCAGTTTATCTTGTCATAACATTATGTGACAACAACCCCTTCCCCCAGCGCCACATTACCACACATGCGTCGAACAAAACTTTTCGGCTTCTATGGCATTTAATTATTATGCAAATGCAAATGTTTTATTTATATTAAATGAGCATAAAATTTGCCAACAATAAATTAAATACGTGCAACGCTCATGTTTATAATCAATTAATTAATAATTAATTGAAAAAAATGCAACGCTTAATTCAGTAATAAATATTTAAACATGTATTTAATTGAAAATTCAAATAAAAATTGATTTTCATTTAAACTGTTTTATTAAAAATAAATAATAAAAACCATGCATCAATTATGTGTCTAAATGTGTCTTTGGTGTATTTGCAACCGCAAACATGTTTAACTGTTGTCACTTTTTTGACACTGATGGCGATTTTCGGCACTAATTTTATTGCGCTTCAATTTTGCAAAATTGAGCTCATGCTGCGCCAAATTGTTTACTGAGCGATTATCGCATACAATTTTAAAATGCACTTAAAATTTAAATGCATGCCACAGTTGGCTTTATCCATTGGCTGGCCAACCTTCAATGCATGCTCAGCGGCCAAGGCAGCGCAGCGCCAGCAACAGCAACATCGACAACGTCGCTCTTCTGTGCTCTTCACATTGCAAATGCCAATTTAATTTCCGTTTCATATCGAGATTGCAGACAGACAGAGGGAAGGACAGACTGAACGAACGAACGAATGAACGACTGACAGACTCAAACGATGTGCAACGATATGGAAAGCAATTTGCCTAAAATGTCAACTAACAAACGAGGCAAAAGTCGTTTTTGCTTTTTGCTTTTTGCTCAGTAAAATGATTTGTCTTTGGTGGTCACTCAGCTTGTCTGTCTGTCTGTCTGTCTGTCGCTCTGTCCGTTGGTCTTTGCTCTTCTACTGTGTGCTTGGCCCAGTCCGATTGCGTTCATCTTTATTTAATTAGAAATTCATGTCAAACGTGTCTGCTAAGCTTTGTGCAGGTGTGTTTGTTGCACACACACACACACACACACACATATACATACATAAAACCCTAAATCAACACAAACACAAAACACAAAAACAAAGGGAAAAAGAATTAAAAATTTTGCAAGTTGTCTGTTGTCGGTGCCACGCCCAACTGCCGCCTAGAAAAACCACAGGCAAGGTGAAAGGTTATAAGCATGAAAATAACTGTAATTAAAGTCAGTCTGACAGGCACGAAATCCTGTTGCACATGTGTCTTACAGACACATCACGTTTGCCAGCCAGCCATTAAGCGCGCTTGTCGCACATTTTGCTAACTTAATGCCGACGCTGCCGCCTGAAGTCGTCTGTTGTACGTTGCGACGTTGCGGCGAGCATGTGCAACGAGCCAAATGGCAACTAACAACTAACAAGCAAGACAAGAATGGCCAAAATGACAAGCGTAAGCCAATTAAGTTGTACTCGCTTTGCCAGCTTTGACAGAAAACCAATTAGTTAAGCATTACAGAGACAAACCTTGAAAAACAATAATAATAATAAAAACAAGAAATGACTGACGAAAAATTCGGTTGAGCTTTAATGCATGCGTCGTACTTTGTGATCAAAGAATATGACATGTCCATAGCGTGGCGAGTAATGCATCGTGCGCACAGCATTCTTGCTATAGCGGCAATCACAGCCCGCATTGATGCAGATTATCTTATGATCGCCACGATCCATGTAGAGCAGACTGTGATTGCCGGCAAAAATGTGCCGAAAGTTCTCGCTGTCATTGTAGACGACCACATTCTTCTTCCACGCCCAGAAGCTCAAGTGATGTCGCCTCGGCTCAAGGCGTGCCTTGTCCAAAAATATGGCCAGCCAATCGGTGCACTTCGTGTGCGTAGCGCGTGCGTTGCGAAAGCTCTGCTCGAGATCTATATAGCCAGAGATCTCGAGACCAGCCTTCGAACGCACATTCAAAAACACAATGCTCTAATGAGGTTACAAATAATAATTCAAATGGGTAGCAAAAAAAGCTGATCTTACAGACCGACAATTGTTTCATGCATGTGAGTTTCTCACGCTTCGCAAATTGCCGCACAACCGGATCCTTCGATGTCATCTTATCGCTGAACAAATCCAAGCCACCAATCAATGGTCGCATTTCCGCTTCCTGCTCATCGCGCAGCGTCTTGAAATTCTCGCGTGTCAAAACGCCGCCCACACACGCAACGCCGCACACATGAAGCACTTGTGCACGCATTGCGACTCTGTTGCGCACATAGTTGATATCGGTTGGCTTAATGAACGAGTCCAGATAATCGTTATAAGTCGCAAATTGCAGCAAATCGGTGATATGGCCGGTCATGTTGGTTTGTGAAAAACAATAATACAAAAGGGAATACAAAAAACAAATATTATTTTCAATAGATTATTAATGAAATTTACAAAATTGTTGTCAGAACAGTCTTTGAAAGCCGACTCGATGACTGCTCTCATACACATGATTTATACACACACACACTCAGACAGTGCATGTGGCATGGCAACAAGTCTTTGTTGTTGCTGTTGTTGTTGTTGTTGTTGTTGTTGTTGGTTGCTGCCTTCAATTTCGAGTTTAGCAACATTTTCTAATTAAAATTGCGCACGAATTTGTTGCTTAGTTGATGGGTCAACTATGTTGAGCACGAGGGCCGCTCAATAAGTCATTAAGCAACAAGTTTCCTTGGCGCTTCACTATTGGCAAATTTGTTGGAACTTATTGATCCTGCCTCGCACATGGAATGCTTCAAATAAGAAACTATTATTAGCACAGCTTTCACATCGACGGCCTGACTCAAGTTTCAACTCGTTCCGACCGGAGTTCGGCCGGTGTGCACGTGCAGCGCGCGGCACACGGTCGGCAGCATCAGTCCGTGAATTCAGCTGAAATAGAACAAATTTAATAAATGAGAAAACTTTTGCACAAAGCTCGCGTACTCGCGTCACTCTAAAGTTTCATATTTTCAATTAAAGTTTTACAAAATAAACTAGCAACCGAAAGGGGGCGTTGCAATAATATGGCAGACGAGCAACAGCAAGAACAACAACAACAACAGCAAAGCGTCTCATCTCAGCACACATGAGGCTTATTTATTTTAATTTTTTCTATTAAACTGAAGTAAAAACAAAATGTGAAAATAAAACCAAAGCAGAAGAAGAAGCAGAAGCACAGCATAAAGCAAGAACAAGCACGTCGCTTTTGTGCAGTATAGTGCGCAGTATCCTGTATATCCTGTAACGTTGTTGCGCTTCGCTTAACTGCCGCTCTGCTTCCTTTGGACGCTCAGCGTTGGAAACTTTGTCACAGCAACATTCTTCAGTGTTGTTGTCGACATGCTTTACTTACTTTATTCGCTTACAACATTTTTGTTTTCTTATATATAAAATTGTATTTTTTTTCTTTCTTGTTTTTCTTGCTTTTGCAAAACAAAATGGTTGTTTTTTTTTTTTTGTAACTTTTCAGTATTTATTTTCACTTCCGTTGCTGTTTTCATTGTTGTTGTCAGCAATTAACATGTTGGCAACACTTGCTGCTGCCAACGTCATCGTCGTCGTCATCATCATCACCGTCAACGTTGTTCCTGTTGCCGTTCGCCGTTTGGCATTGTCCTGCCCGCATGCAACTTACTTGCCATACTTTGTCACACTTTCGTTTTGCTGCTCGCATTGTGGCACGCACAAAAGCGCCACAGGCCGCACAGCGCCGCTAAGCGTACAAGTCTAAATTGCTACTTCACTCACACCCACACACTTAACGCCGAACAACACGAAGCACACTTCTCTCAACTCAACACAACACAACTCAACTCCAATCCAATCCACTGTACGGCATGCCATGCCACGGCAATCCACTCCACACTCCACACCACACTCAACACACACACACACAAGAGTAACCAATGCGCTTCATTTTGTACCTCACATTCTTACATTTTATCCTTCGTTTAATCCTGCGCCATGTCTTTCCTCTTTCTCTCTCTCGCTCGCACTCTTTGTCGCAGACTTGCCGAGTGTTACCGTTGTTCGTGCGCTTGGCTACTTCATGTCGTGCTTTATGTTGCCTGCCTGCGCTGGCGTCGCCATTGTTTGACTTGGTCATTAGCAAATGTACTTTTTCTCTAAAAGGAGTTAAGTGTGCTGCACTCAAAGGATTTATACTTATACACATATACAAATACAAATACAAATACATATATATGAATAGCGTTTTTATTTTCTCTTCTTTATTTCTTTGTTATTTGTTTCGTTCGTCTTTCCTTTACATGCGCCACTGATCTGCTGTCTCTGTTGCACATTTTGGCTTGCCGCTGCTTGGATTGCCTTTGCTTTCGTACTTTGTTGCTGTTGTTGTTGTTTTATGCTTTATTCATTGCATTTTTCATTTATTGTCAAGTGTTGGTTAACGGCTTTTTTCCTGTAGACATTTACTAAAGTAGATAAGCATGTCGGCGTCGGCGTCGGCATTTGTGTTCGGCGTATCCTTTTCAAGGACCAACGACATGAGTACATGTGTAATTGAAATAACTGATTTTAATCGTCTATGTGTCTAGGCTTTGTTTGCGTGTTGTTGTTGTTGTTGTCGTTGCTGCTGTTGTTGCTGTTGTCGTTTGCGTGCCTTGCCGGCTCTGCACTAATTGGATTTAACAAACACAAGCAGAAATTAATGTTCGTAGAGTAGTTAAGCACAAAGCGTATTGCTGCTAAGTCGATCAAGTAGATGACTGTCAATAGGGCGAGAGTTCTTGGCAATGATTTAATTAAATAAAATCAAAGAGCATCTTGATTAGTAACTAATGAGCATGTTGAGAACATAACATCTGGAAGTTTCCACTTGATATTCAATGCGTGGAGCAACGACTGATTTACAGCAAACTATTTTGCATTTGTATATTTTTTTTTTAATATTTAATTAATTTCAATTAAGGTAGCATCATTATAATGGTTGAATTAAAATTTAAAACATGCAAACTCATCAATAGAAAATCTTTTGGTGCAGTGAAAAATATTAAAGCGTAAAGAGACGAGCAGTTAAATTCGATCGATTAAAACGCAAGCATTTTCGGTTATACCCTCAACGCCAGCAACTTTATTAGTTTGCGGTATTGTTAAAAAAAAAAACAACTAAAAGTATGCTACATTTTTTTTGCGTCTTATATACAAGCAAAGAATGGCAGCGACCTATGTTTTATGTAGTTGAAGGCTTACGGTTGTGCAAAGCCACCCTTGTCTGCAACCTTTTTATTAGTTTACGTTATTATTAAAATAAAACAGGCAACTAAAAGTATGCTATATTTATGTATGCGCCTTTTTTCAGGCAAACAAAAAAATGTTTGGCTGTCAAGACAACAAAATGAAAGCCTGCTTTGGAGAGCTTTATATTTCAGCCAATTTTCAACAATGGAAAGTAGAAATGTATGAATATATTTTTACAAAAATAATTGTATTCCATTATTTTCAACTTAAGCCCAAAAGCCAAACATAAATTGCTTTCAGCAGTACATTTTTCATATTCTGACCAATATAAATGCAAAAAATGGGTGGCATGCTTTTTCGGTGCACAGTTGCAGAGCAGCTCAGGAATAAACCAACATCAGCTGTCGTTGTAAGTCGCTGTTAATGCCAACACTATCAAAACTAATAGAGACAATATTTAAACAATTTTTATAAAGTTGTACATTCACCATGTTTGTTAGCCACGACATTCGTGTCACTTTTTCAGCAAATTTGCCGCTGGTATGGTGGTGGCGCTGTAAGTGCGGCTGCCGCATAAATACACTTTTACGCTGTCAGTGCTTTAGCCTTGCCTTTGCCTTTGCCTTATAGCCAACGATATTTTCCGACAACTGACAGTTTGTAAGGCAGAAGTCTGCAATGGCAACGCGTTATCCGGAAGAACAACGTCAAGAGACAACATTATCAACGACAACAACGGCAACAACAACAACAACAACGGAAATGAGGAGTGTGCTGCAAGCGCGTCAAGTCGAGTGGACTAAGGAAGCAGCCGACGTATAAGAAGCCGATTTCGTTTAGTCAAGTCAAGTTGACTCGACTCGAGTCGAGTTGAGTCGAGTTGAGTCGAGTTTGGTTTAGTTTTGCTTTGGCAAACAAAACATAAATTCCAGAGCACAACTTATTCACTTTAAGTTCGTTTTGATAGCAACAAGAAATTTGCCATCAAATAAAACCAATTTTTGCACAGCTCTCACTCACTCACTGTCACTTGATGCTGTCTCTTTTCCACTGTTGTTGTTCACTTCACTTTACCATGCACAGATGACTCGAACCTTTTGCTGCTTATTTGGCCAAATCCTGACCAAATGAGCACCGACTTTGAAATTGTCAGCTTTGTGTGTGTGTGTGTGTGTGTGTGTGTGTGTGTTTGAGTGTATCGTCCTTCAGTTGGGTTTTTCTCAACGATTATACTATATCCCTACCATGTGTGTGCGGATGTGTGTCTCAGTGTGTGTATGTGTGTGTGTGTGTTTTGCTTTACGGAATGTTAGATAAATATGCGCACCACAAAAAAACACAAAAAAAAACAACAATTGGTTTGCTTGTTTTGAGTTTTCTGCTTCTGCTGCTGCGGCTGCTGCTGCTGTTTGTGTTTCAGTTAGCAAAATGTGAGCTGTCAGTGTTGGACTTCGTCCTTGCTCAGCTTTCTACTCTCTTGTTTTTTTTTTCATATATATTTTTTTTTTTTCGACTATTTTAGCAAAATTTGAATTGGTTGCCATTTGGAGTGATGATTTGGCTCATGTCTATTTAGCATAAGGGTGGCGAAAACATGTTCTCGAATCCCAAATCAAATCGCACAGCGCACTGCTGTTCATTAATATGCTTGCTTGCATGCTTTTGATTCATAAATTTTGTGTTTTGGCATTCCCAAGCGTTCGGTTCCATGTTGCATTGCCATGCAAAACTAATAAATTCAATGGCATGGACACAAGTAACAAGGCAGACTATTAACACAGACACAATTACATAAATATGTACAAGTACAAGGACTTTGATAGGCACAATAATAACGTTGTCCTTTACAGAACATCGGTTCGTATGTAAACACGCCAAAGGGAATTATCCAAAAACTTTGCTTCAGTTGAGTTTGAGCTTGGCTTGGCTTGACTTCACTGAACCGCAAGGCTTGCCCAACACACACACACACATACACACACACAGAAACACACATAGAGTCACATGAGTCGACGTTGGTGCGGTAAGTAATGCCGGCAATCGATCACATGGAATTATGTCTCAACACAATTGTAAATAAATCTTTGCGGCCATGAATGACGACAATGTGCCCAATGCACGACACAACAACGGCCAATGCATGTAGATGTCTATCTATCTATTCATTCAACCAAATGTGTGTATGCATGTATCTGTGTGTGTGTGTATGTGTGTGTTTGTTGGTCAGCCGCATATGAAGATTGAGTGGTAATGTGTGCAAATCTAAAGTTGTGCTGTTGTTGCTGCTGACGTTGTTCTTCCTGTTGATGTTGATAGTTGTTGTCATTCGTGTTTGTCTGTTTCATATCCTTGTTTTTGCTATTGCTATTGCTGTTATGTTCCATTTGTTGTTGCTGTTGACATGTTGCTAAATTGAGACTTAGCTGATTTGTATCATCTCATTGCTGCTGCTGCTGTTGCTGTTGCTGTTGCTTTCAACCCAAGCAATGATTTGGCGTTTCGTTGCTTTTCATTCGTTCGCATGCTGGCATTAAATCTAAATACCGGAAATTAATCTGCTCAAAAGACAACGACAACGACAAAACCGACAAATAACATATACCAACACTGGCGCGCTGTCACAGACATTATATTATTCAAAGCGAATTTACAAGTGTCATTGTCATTAGGAAATTAGCCTCAAGCAGCAGCAGCGGCAGCACAAGTAGCAACGCCAGCAACTCCAACTGCCGAGCCAACTCTGTGTGTGTGTGTGTGTGTGTGTGTGTGCAAATATCAAAGCAACTGATAAATTTTTTATAGCCCAAAGCAAGTGCTCTCAACAACGACGCGACAGCTTAGCGTATCGATAATGATTTGTAATTTAAAGCGCAAATAAATAAATATCCGGCAATTTTCTAAGCATTCATATACACATAAACAGCCACAAATACACAGACAGACAAACAAACAGCCGTAGGAAAACGAATAAGGGTCCCTCGCATATAAGTATATACGATGCGCTGCCGCAAAGTATGCAACACGCGCAGACAAAACGAAAGCGCAAGACCAGAAACAGACAGACACACCGACAGACAGACAGACAGACAGACAGCCAGGAACGAGCGAACAAGCAAAGAACTTATCGCATAATCATGACGCTTATTACCAAAACGCTCGAAAGCGCCAAAAAGAAGAAAAAAAACGAAGCGAAATTTTCAAAAGAAAAGAAAAATGAATGGAAAAAAAATGGATTATCATCATTGAAGCAAAGCAGGATCAAAGCAAGCTTGGTAAAAACATAGAGGATGCCAATGTTAGTTGTGCTAGGCACGACAAAAAAATTCGATAAATTCAAGCGAAAAGAAGAAGAAGAAGAAAGAGAGAGAAAAAACCATGAAATTGCTTAAAATTGTTCGAACATTAATTTGTGCCTTGCAGTCTGCGCCGCCGGCGGCTTTGAGCAATCAACGCGAACGTGTTCCTGCCTGACGAATGCCGAGTTCCTGTCGCAGAGACTCTATTTTCGCATGTGTGTGCGTGTGTGTGTGTGTGCTTAAGACAAATACATGTATGTGTAGCACATGTGCACAACACGGCGTATAAGCAACAGATAAGTACGAATACAAGTATCATCATCAATCGCCATCATCGACTCAGTTTCAGACGCCGAAATTGACTTTGATCATCTGTGACGCACATGCCGACACAACGCTGAGCTGTGAGCTCTGTGCTGCTAACATAATAACTCACAGCATAAGAAAACAGCGCAAATAAATAAAATAATACACAAATAAAAAACAAACAACAAAAAAACACATTGCGTGAAGAAGCATGAATAACCTTTTATTTGATGTAATTTTTATATGAAAGTCATATTAATTTCAGCACTTCACTGGCAGCGTCTTACAAAAGGGTGACCCAAAACATATAAATTCGGCAAATCTTTGTATTAAATGTTAGTTTGGCGTATGTGTTGTACAGCGCCATGTAACATAAGCTTATATGTTTTTGTTTTTAATAGAAATATTTCATATTTTTTATTAAGTCTAACAAAATTTGGCACAGTCTTTATTTTTTGTTTTTACAATGCATACACGTACACATGTCGACAACATGGCTTACAGTCACAGCCATGTTGATGATGTCAACGTGACACTAGCAACGCAAACGTGACTTTCGAGTTGTCAACAAACATTTACATGGCCAAGCGAAATCTCTGCCGCGTGCACCCGCCACTTAACAATTATGCGTGGACAATCTCTTTTCATTTAAACTGCAATACAAATAAATGTAAAATGTAAAAGATTTTATTTTTATTTTCATTTTCATTTTCATTTCCATTCTTTGTATTTGTTGTGTTTCCCTTGTATTTTTATACAACTTACATTGGCTGCGAAATGAAAACGTGCAATACACTTAAAGTGAACATATCAAATTTCACTCAAGTTCAAAAAGCATTACATTTCATTTCAATCATTTTGCGCAAGAATTTCACGGCATTTTCGCTTACGGCAACATTGCAGCAGGACGAGCGATGGCATGGCATGGCATGGCAGTGTAATGGCACGGTATGGCAAAGGCGCTTTATGACGCTTAATATACCCAAAAGCATTTTAACCGAAATTGAAAACTCGTGCAAATAATTTGCATAATGTGTCTCCTACGTCTCAAGTGTGGCTTGACATATACAAACACACATATACATACATACTATGATATACTGATACACTGATACACTGATACACCTACAATATACATGCACACCTTGGGGACGATTCGACTTTGACAAGCAGCCAAGCCAACTCTGTCCTGTTGTCGCTCTGTCTGTTGGGCAGGTGCTCCTGCTGCTGCCACTGCCTTGACTCGGCTTGTCATGAATCGGTTTCTGGCGCTTATGGCACTTTTATGTTTCTTCTGTTGTCACCGTTGTTGTTGTACCAGCGCCTATCAACTGCTCTGTTGTTGTCCTTGTCAGACAATGGGGCGCAAGATGTCAGCAGGCAGTCAGGCAGTCAGGCCGTCAGGTTTGCAGGCGAGCAGGCAAAGTGATGTCGTTGTCGTATGCCCATGGCAGCATGTATCATATTACTATTTATTTTTATTATTATGCATATTTCTCATTTTAAATATGCCAACACAAATTATTTATTATTATGACAAAGTTGCTGGCAAATTACCTTTTAAGCGTCCATTTTAAATTTGCCCCCAAACATTATTTGACATTACGAATTTGCTTCTTTTTACGAAAATGTTTAAAAAGAAAAATCTTTAATACGCTTATTTAAATTTGCCTATGTTACAAAGCGGCACATGCTACACAGAGCAGTCTAACATTTACAAAGGCACGACAGTAAACGCTAGACTGCCGTATGTGGCTTATGCCGCTGTGTAATATATGACTTTTCATTATTAAAAAAATGTTCTTGAAATATAAAGAAGCTTATTTTTAGATTAAATCGCCGAAAAAATTAAAAGCGTGTCAAAGTGGTACATCCATTTGGAACTGACGTCTCCATAGACAGTTACATGGTTGGATAAGCTCATGGCATTTGTCTTTTTGCAACATGGTTTAAAAAATTAGATAAAGTGAGTGAGTTCAGCTTAGCTTAAATGCTACAACGTTTTTTTTAAAGACAAATCAATGTCAGTTGTGAACACAAACGGCTTAAAAAGCCTTCCAAGCTTATTATTTCACTCCAGTTTTTTTCACTTCTTTTAAGCCGACAACAACAACGACAGTTGCCAACTTGATGACTTTTCAGGCCAGCAATTTGTCGTATAAGCGTGTAGTATTGCCGCTGCTGCTTCCTCTTCTGCTAGCACGATTGTTGTCGTTCTCGTTGGCGTTGTCGTTGTTGTTGTTGTTGTTGTTGTTGTAGCGAGTGCAGACGCTGAAGCTGTCATTAACCTCAATTTATTGTGCGCATTACGTAAGTTGCAAAAAGGGCTGAACAGAGTCATTTGGCCAACAACAACAACAACAACAACAGCAGCAACAAAAACAAGAACGACAAACAGCCAAACAAACCAGTGATGCGAGTTAACGCGTCTTGTTGACTGTTGTTGTTGCTGTTGTTGTTGCTGCTGCTGCTGCTGCTTGACTCTTGGCACTCAACAATGTTGCCAGCGATGTTGATGATGATGATGATTGCCTTGTTGCTGGCCAAGAGCAATAATTGCTGCCAAATTGGCGTGGCAAACAGTGCAGTGCATTGCGGTGGGTGGGGGGTGGTAAGAGTTAGGGTAACGCACAAATGTCCAAGTTGGTTCACTTCGGTTCGGTTCCATGCCGAACAAGGCAACTGACTTTGAAAAGTTAATTGAAGCGTGAGCGCTAAAAAGTGCCAACATGAGACAAAAGAATACTAAGAAAAAAAAAACAAAGCAAAAAGCAACAAGCAAAAAAATATGGCAAAAAAAAGTATATACAAATACATATATATATGTATATACATAGATATATCCTTAATGGATTAATTTACTTTGTCGTCGTGCCAAGTGGCGACCGACTTGAGTCGAGTTGAGTCGAGCTGAGCTGAGCTGAGCTGAGTTGAGATAACCCTTTGGTCTTTAATGAAAGCAAAAGTTTTGCGGTGCGGCGACGCCATTTTGTGGCCATGAACAAAAGAAATTTGAGCAAACGCTAATGGCGCGTAGCACCATCAGATGTTGTTGTTGTTGTTCTTGTTCTTGTAGCCTTTGATTTTAATTGAAATCGAGTGAAACGCAAAACGAGTAACAAGAAAAACAAATGGAAAAAAAAAGCTATAAGACAACAACAACGAATTGTTTAAAAACAATAATGAAAACTGAAAAGAAAATAATAAAATAAAATCATACAAAAAAGGCCAAGCGAGCAAATGAAGAGAAATAAAAATAAATGCAAAGAAAATAAAAAAATAACCGATAAAAAAATAATCGTTTGAGGCAAATAACGAAGTTAGCACACACACACACACACACGCATATATACAAAGACTATACAGCAGCGCACAGACAGGTGAGCCAGCGGCATATGCCAGACACACACACACACACACACACACACACATGGAGCGCTACCCAAAACAATGTTGCTTTGTAAATTTGTGTTTCGCCATTTTGTGCAAGTTTTGTTTGTTGTTTTGTATTTTGTTATTGTTGTTTGTTTTTTCCTTTTTTTACACGTGCCCAGAGCATCGAAGTGGCCTTGCCACGGCACACACACACACACAACAGAGACACACAGACACACAAAGCGGTTTTTGCCATATGTTGGTCAAAATAAATTGAAGCGGCCAACAACAAACCGCACACACACACATACACACAGAGCCATACACATACACGCGCAAACATATTTCAGCATAAAACAAAAACAACTTGGTTTGTTGAGAAGCAACAACAACAACACCAACAACAACAACCCAGCGCAGCTTCAAGCGTTACGACCGTGCACCGAGAGTTAAGTGAAATGTCCTTCTCTGGTGGTCTGCGGCCAACACCGCAGCCATTTAGCAGCGGCTAGCCAGGCAGGCGCCTTAATGTATGCAATGCCATGCTAAATAAGCGCCAACGCTTCTCAAAAATATGCCAAAAAGAAATAAACAAAGGGCCAACAGAACTAAAACAACATCACAAAAAAAAAAACAATAAGAAAATATTTATTTAAAAAAAAATACAAAAAAAAAACAACTAAAAACGGCACTTGGAGCACGCTTTGAAAATACCGTTTTTACAGCAAGCTTGAGACCTGCCGACGACTTCGGTCTTGCTGTGCTTATCCCGACCTCACAGTGTTTGCCATGTGTAAAAGTTTCCCAAAATTTGCTCTGAGTGGATCATTAATTTTAATTTGTGTAGTTTGGCCATTGCCATTGCCAGCGTCAACGACTCAGCGACGCAACGACGACCTGACGACATGACGCAGAGTGCGAGCGCCACCTAGCGTTCGCTGCAGGTGATGGCAGGCAACTCACCGCATTAAATTTATATATATTTGAGCACTTAAAAGTCGACCGCCTTTGACGGCAAACGTTCGCATTTGGACGCACGACGCTGCGGTACACTTCGTGCGCCGAGTCAAAGTCAAATTGTGAATTATGAATTGCTTTTTGAGGTTAAAGTGAATTATGTGTGTGCAGGCAAGGACGATGTCATAGTGCATATGCACAGACCCTTTCTTTTGTGTACACTCGCCATATGCCTTTGGGCAAATGTTACACACACAAATACACAGAAATGTTGTAATAACATTTAATTTGCATACTTTGCGGCTTACAATCATATCAGTTTTCTATTTAATAAATAAGTAATTCAAGTCAATGTTGCACTACAATGAAGATGTATCAAACAATGTTCAACTAATGGTGTGCCACACACACACACACACACACACACACATACGTATACAAACACGTTTTAAGCTAATTACCTGTTTTTGTCAGACTTCCGGTCGATAGTCGAACTCTGAGCGCACGTCGTGCTCATTGTTGTTGGATTAATGCACTGCAACATGCTAATTAATTACTGACGAGCGTTGTCCACCATACATGGCGCTTCATACATAACCACTTCACACACACACACGCATACATGCACACACATATATTGTATAAAACTTTTCTAATGATGTCTGCCGTCTGTGCTCGAATTAAATGCCTACTTGACTATGTGTATGCTATGCTTTTTTTTGTGCTTTTGGCAAATGTTAATTGAGTTGTTGTTGTTGTTGTTGTTGTCTGCGTCTGTGCCGGCGTTTTTCTTGGCACACATCGCTCTGTGCGACGTTGTACACAACATAAACGCGCAATCAGTATTCAACATAATTACACTTGTCAGTTCATTGTCCCATGCGTGCCACTGGCTGGCTGAAAAAGGACGAACTCAGCGACGACCGACGACCGACGAACATGTCCATTTGCCCGCAACAATGTCAGCGACAGTGTCGGCATTGACGGTGACTGTGGCAGCGACTGCGACGTCGGCAGCGTCGCTTGGCTTTGACGCATGTTTTGCGTGTTGCTGATGATGGTAATTTGTCGTGGCTAATTGCGTTAAAACCGCACAACTACAACGGTCGACGTCTGAGCGAATCTGTGTGCCAAGCCGCATCGACACACATAATCACTCACACACACACACACACACACACACACATAGACATCATTTACATATATGCCGACGAAATGTTAGTACGCTTTTTGTGGTCGTAATTCATGATATCCTGAAACCGAAATGCAAAACAACTTCAAAATAGGCGCAGAAAAAAAACAAAGCAAAACAAAAACGAAATTTAAATCAAAAATTCAGAATGAGGTAATTTCTGTGGCTGTGGCAGAGTAACGGAAACAGCAACAACAGCAACAATGTGTGCCTCATCGTCATCATCATCATCATCGTCGTCATTATAGTTGCTTTGTTCATGTTGCATGTTGCAAATAAGCAAAGAAAAAACTAAAAAACATCAACCAAAATACGAAAATTTGCATAATTTGAAACGCGATTTTACATAAATCAAAAAATGGCATGCAGTGAAGCATGTCCACTTGTTGGCCGATTTGCATAAAATGCTGCAAGGGCTAACAAAGCGCTGGGTGGGAGGGGGTGGATGAGATGGCAGGCAAACAAAAGCAATTTTTTTTTGTTTATTTGGAGAGCAAAAACTATCATAGCACTGAAAAGCATTGTTGCCTAATTAGAACTTTATAAGCCATAGTTTTAAATATTATGTACGCCTATGTTACCTGTCACATCATAACACATAAAGCAATATAGCATTGAACGTTAATTTTCATGTTTTTTTAAGTTGAAAAATTATTAAAAATTCCAGTCATTATTATGAAGCATAAATATTAAAAAAACATAAGATGCAATGTAATATAGCAGCTTATAATATTTAAAACGTTGCCTAATTAGTACTTGATAAACATGTACGCCTATGTGGCAGACCACGACATAACACATAAAGCAGTTTAACACTGAATGTTAATTTTCATGTTTTTTGTAAGTATTTTAGCATAAAAAATTACACTCGTTATTATGAAGTGTTAACATTAAAATATTATAAGACACATTGCAGCAAAGGAGCTTATAATATTAAAAATTTTGCCTAATTAGAACTTCATAATTAATAATTTTTAATACTATATACGTCTATGTTGCAAGCCACGACATAACACATACAGCAGCTTATCATTGAATATTAACTGAGAAACTATTTTTTTTAGTTTTTGGCATTAAAAAATGTAAAGTGAAGTGTTAGCATTAAACTATTATAAGACACATTGTAACATAGGAGTTTATTATATTAAAAACTACGACGTGTGAAGAGTAAAATTGACATTAATGCTGACAAATGTGAACAATTCTTTTGTAGACTTCAAAACATATCACAGCTCTGCTCAACTCGGCTCAGTTGAAACTTTCGATTAGACAAGCCAACATAGAAACTTGTTCGACAGACCGAAGGCTTCTCTGCTGCGCCGAAGGAAACTTTTTGGTGCTTCCGGTTTAACCAATCAACACAATTTCGCTTTGTATAAAATATATAAAAGAGAACTTTTTTTTGAGTTGCACGTGGCAATAAATTTCACAATCTCTTTGCAGCCTCTTGTTCTTATTTATTTATATATATACATACATATATATTTTTTTGTTTTTCATTTCTGTTTATTTGTTTATTTGTTTACAACAAAGTGCAAAAGTTTTGGGCGCGTTTTTGAGCGCAGCGGAGGCGGCAGCGGCAGCAGCCAACAGAGCATAAGCAACGCGTTGATAGACTCGAAGCTCTCCTGCCATAGCACTCGACTTAGGCTTGACATGGCATACAAAGACAGACGACAGCGCCTGTGTGTGGCATTTGGCACGCCCACACCAACGCCCATTTGCCCACATTGAAGTTTGTTTGCTTATTTAGTATGCCATAAATAAAATTTAGCTGACAACAAAGTCAGGTGGAAAGGCACATAAAGCAAAGATGGTGAGTAGCAAAACAACAACAACAACAACAACATACATGTAACAAAGAATATCTGCGTGCGTGTGTGTGTGAGACTTCCGTGAAAAGCATTTGCCGCATTTGATTTATGATTGTACGCATTGTGAGGTTCTGACTTTGTAAATATTTTTCGCCATCTTCCATTTGAGTTCAATGCACCTTCATTTCTCTTCTTTCGATTGCCGCCATTACGATTTCTTTTCACAAAAACACACACACTTTTTCTTTCTTTCTTTTCACTTTTTGAAAGCCCCCTTTGCCCCCTTTTGAGCGTCTGTGCATCGCTTAACACTTCTGCTGACGCAGTACGGCGCCGCAGTCACTGAAACGCGTTAGCATGTCAAGCTGTTGACAAAAGGATGCAAAAATGTCTGCACTTGTATTCAATCACGTTGTCGGGAACTTTGCTATGAGTGCGCGAGTGTGTGTGTGTGTGCATGTGTGTTGAGATTTTCACACATTCAGCTTTTAGCGCACTTCCTGTCACTCTGAGACGAGAGTCTAGCGCACGTGTATGCGTGCCTTATCTAGCCAATAACTTGCAGCTGTCAAAAGTTTTTAGCATACATAAGCAACGTACGTACTCGCATGTGCATGCGTTCGACATAGTGGCAAATAGTGTTGCATACTTACGGGCGCAACTTACTTAACGCTGTCATTGCTCAATGCTTTCGAGTTGCGTTGATACATGTGCTCATACATATGCACATTATTAGGTATTTCCGCTTGCTAAACACGTTTTATGCTTGTAATATCTTCGCTGTCGGCAAAGTTATCCTTGCTGCCTTTGCCGATTTGCCTGCTTGCCTGCTTGCGTCTCTGCGACTTAATAAAGTTTTACTTCTTGCAAGCAAAGTCACCAAGTCAATTATAAATTTATTAGCTTAGCAGCTGTTTTAATTTAAAAATTTCTACACTTTTTTATTGCATAAGCACAGGCGCCAATGCGTTTGCCAGACGGCAAATGTCTGCTTGATTGCATGCCAAATACGCAAAAAGGAAGAAATAACGTTTGGCATATTAAAAAGCAACTTTTGAATTGCTTTGGCTGCGCTGAAGTTGACGCTCAGACGCGCTTTCGCACTCAATGGCAGCATTACTCATACGCCATGTTTGTATTTGACTTTTGCATAACGGCGCCAAGCAATTTCAAGTGTTGCCAAATTCCCAAATGTTTGTCAATATGCTTTATCGCCAGCAATAATATTTGCACATGCACAAACACACACACACACACACACGCACACGCACACAGGCACAGCCATACATACATTTGCTTGTAGCAAACATACATGAGTGTGTGTTTGAGTCTATAAAGTATTTGCAACATGCGAGCACGCGTGCCCCTCTCTGTCGCGCTCTTGCTGTCCCTCTCTTGCTCGCACATTCACGCTTGCACACTTGTCCAACATTCGTTGAGTTTTTCATGTCAATAAAGTTTTATTTTATTACAAAACATGTTTCTTGCAATCTTGCTCAAAGTTCCTTCTGCTTCTTCTTACACTTTCCCAACACAATCATTCAGTCGGTCTGTCGGTCTGTCTGTCTGTGCGTCTGTCTTTCGTCGCCAGTCAAATTGCCAGTAACATATTTTTTTATATTAAATTTATTTTCGTACAACTTTATAACATTTTGCAACACTTCTGCCAACAGTAACACAAATTCATATTTCTATCAAAAAACAAAAAAGCAAAAAAAAAAAAAAAATTTTATTGAATTTATGTTTGCATGCGTATTGAATTTTAATGTGCATGCAAGCAGAATGCTTTGACTTTGGCGCACTTCTTAAACTTAAGTAGAGAAAAATATGAGAAAAATATGAGAAAAAATATGAAAAATAAGAAAAATTATAAAAATAAAAAAAAAAATATAAAAAAATAAAAAAAATTATGAAAAACATATAAAAATAATCAAAAAAAAAAGCGCCTTAAATGAACTCATGCTATATTAAAAACAAAAATGTGAATGCACACTTATAAACGCAAATAAACCAAGCAAAATGTGTAAGAAGAAGCAGAAGAAATAAATTAAATACGAAGTGATGGAAAATATTTTGCAGAAATATGCTTAAAAAATGTAAAAATGCAATGGCAAAAAAAGAAGGACAAAAAACGTACGCGCATAATTTACTTGAAGTCCTTTTTTCATGGCAATTTTTGCTTAGAATGACATTTACATGAAAGAGCGTAAAAATAGTGAATGAAAGCGACAAGAGGAAGCGCAGAGGGGAGGCAGCGAAAAAAAGCAAAGTAGCGAACATTAATGCAACAATTTATGCGCTCATAAACAGCATAAGCAGCAACAACAACGCTGATAACAACAGCAACAACTAGCGGCGCAGTTACAATGGCAACGCCAACGACAACAACAACAACTACAACAACTATGATGATAACAACTTGCAACAGGAAACAATGAAATTGAGTGATATATGATGAAGCATGATGCATTGCTTGGCAACAGTTTCTTGTTGTTGTTGTTGTGCTTTGTTTATTTTCTTCGCTGCTTGGCTTGCCACAAGCCACAAACCCCTCCCCTCTTGCAGCATGCGCTTATTATTTGCAACTGTCGCGCAGCAGTCAAATCAACATTTCGCTTACCGCAACAAAAGCTTACACCGTGACATGCCACAAGCCATTAGCTTATGCCACATGCCACAAACCAACACATATATATGTATGTACATAAACATATATAATACAATAAAAATATAAACAAATTTAAAACAAAAACGCATAAAAGTTGTGTTCAAAAAAATCGTGGCAAAACTTTTCAAAAATTACTGTTTACGCAAACACACACACACGCACACACACACACACATACACGCAGTCATATATTTGATTGTCTTGACGCTCAAACAAAATTATTGATAAATTGCGCGCTTTATGTGCTTTTGCTTAATCAAATATATGACAGACGAACATAAATGGGCACTCAAACTCATGCAGACAAACTTTTTCGATATCGCTACATGTGTGTGTGTGTGTGTGTGCGGTAAGTCACGCCAAATCGAATCCCAGTTGCATGTATTGACTACACAAACGGTGACAAAACAACTTCGATAACTTTTCAAGCTGCCATTGAAGGGTGGAGTAGAAGAGTCGTAGAGTAGTACAAAAGAAGAAGGCGAAGGCGAAGAAGAAGTAGCAGAAGCAGCACACAAATAAGAGCAATAAGAAGCGTTGAATTGTTGTTGTTGTTGTTGTTGTTGTTGCTGTTGTTGTTGTTGTTATTGTTGTGCAATATTGTATTTTTGTAGCCTTGTGGCTTTTCTGCTTCGTCACCTGCCGCCTGCCGCCTGCCGCACAAAGCACAACAACAACTTGCCAGAGTAGTATGCCTGCTGAAGCGCCTTTTGGCTCATGCCTTTGCTCATGCCTTTTGCTCATGCCTTTGCCAAATGTCTCAAATTTATAGAAGTCTATTAAGTTAATGTCTGTAATTTAGCAAACTGTCAAAATCGCTAGAAAGTAACAAATGCTCGAGTTTTCGCATTCAATAAGTTTTTCTACTTCTCACAGTCGCATCAACATGCTCATTGTCAGACGAGACGAGTCGAGTCGAGTCGAGTCGAGTCGAGCCCAAGTCGACTCAACTCAAGTCGAGCCTTGCCACATACGTGTGCGATGATGGCACATACTGCAATGCGGCAAAATGCTTTGTTGTTTTGTGTTTCTCTGTGTGTGTTGAAGTATTTTCTTACGGATTTTTCTGCTCGTTTTTTTTTTTTGATTTTTTTTTGCAATTTTTGTATCAAGTTGTCTTGTCGAAATAAACTAACATCATTGAAGTTGTTAGTTTGTAAGGCATGAAGTGTTTTTTTCAAGCGTGCCGCAAAAAAAAGAAACATAAAAATGAAGTAATTCAACGGTGCTAAGCTTTTTCTTGTACAACAAAATATATATAAAAAAAATGTAAATCAAACGAATGTTAAAAAAATAAGAAGAAGCGTAGAAGGCAAAGAAGCAGCAGCAGTAGAAGATAAATACTTTTGTGGCGAGGAGCAACATGGAAAATGGTTAACCGTCAGCATTTTTTGCAAACCGCGCGCGCGCTGACAACTTATCATAGCCAACAACAAAAACAAGAACAACAACAACAAGAGCAACACTTTGCAACGGAAACTAAGTACAGTTGACAACAACATCAACACCAACAACAACAAGGAGCGAATGAACAAATGTCTCTGCGTTAAAAAACGGAAGTGGCAATGCCGTCATTTTGCTTTTCTCTTCTTTTCTCTTCTTTTCTGTGCTTTGTGCCATAATAAATATTCACTCACGCCCGCTCGGTGCGAATTATTATTATGACAACGACGACTACGACGACGACAAGAACGACGACGACGACCATTATGTAATTTTATTAGTTTCTTCTTTTTGTACTTTCAGTTTTTTTGCATACTTTATAGTTTTTCCACGCCAACTGAACTCAACTTCACTAACACAAATATTTAATTACTTTCTTTCAACTTTTGTTGTTAATGTGCATGGCGCGCCAAAGTAAGCAATTAACGCAAATGCAACTCACAGAAAAAAAAGAAGCTGCGACGCATAAAAAATGCACTAAAAAATACCATTAACAAAACTAACATTTTGCTGATTTGTTCAAGCGAATTTTTTTTGTTTGTTTTTTATTGTTTTTTTGGCATTTGTCGCTAAACTTTTCGAGCTCAATTGCGGCGCCTGAAAACACAGATTCAATCACACATACACAAACACTCGCCCACACAGAGAGACAGACAGGCGCATTTTGCACTGTTTTGTGCTGTTTCCGGCATAAACAGGAAACTGTTTTTATTTGCGCAAAAAGGAAAAAACAGAAAAACAAAAACAAAAACAAAATGAAAGCACAAATTTCATATGTGATTTTGATTTTTTTATGATCTTTTTTGCATTTATTTTGATTTTTATTTGTATTTTTTCGCTCAACATGTTTTGAACTCTTTTGTGAGAAATGCCAAATTGATTTTGCATACTATTGTTTTTGTAAAAATATATCTCACTGTGTGAGTATTTGTTTATTTGTGCGCTTTCGAACGAAATTTTTCAACAATTCGTTTTTCAACACATGCGAATTCACAGCATTTTTTTATATATGTGTTTTTTTTTTTTGTATGGCAGGTGAAATCCTCTGATAGATATGAATGAAGCTCTATGCTGATATCTGCATATTTATATATGTGTGCATGTTTCTCCATATACCCAATGGCACCTCTATGGCCTGCGAAATTGGTTCAACATGCCTGATAAGTAAGCACAAAAGCGCTTTCTAAGCCTAACGATTCAAATGGAGTTCACCATATGAGCATTCGACTTTGCCATGATAGTTTCCTTACACGCTGCATTTAAAAAGAAGGCGAACGATATGTTGGACCCCTTTCATACTCACTGCAAAAAGCAGCGAGAAGTAAGCTCAGTCCCCTTACACATTCGCTACAAAAGAAGCTCGTAACGTAGCGTCGTTGCTGCTGTTAAACATACGGTAATCTCACTGTTAAATTTAACATTTTTGTGCTATGCTGTTCGGACTGTCAAGAGCCGAAGGTGTTTCTATTTTTCCCTCCGGGTAGCCGAGCGCACATGTATGTATGTGTGTGTATAGCAAAGACTGATCTGATCTATCCACATTTATACATCAATTGCTGTCATTGAGTGGGATTTTTATTTGTTATTTTTGTTGTTGTTTTTTTATCGCGCATGTTGAATATTTCATGTGCAGCTGCAAGTGAATTTCAAGTGAATATATTATTTACGCGAAAGAAAAAAACAATGGGAAAAATCAGAGTTTTTTTTTTTGTTAAGCAAAAAGTAACTAACGTGAGTAATCGTGAGTAAGCATTGGGAAAACAATCAACGCCGCCATTGTGCTCATGCAACGCTCTTGTGGCATTCAAAATATTGTATTTTATTGCTTACAAAATCAACAGCAACAACAAACAAATGTTTATGAATAATAAATGCTTGACTAAGACAAAAATAAGTTAATTACATATATATTCATGTCAACGTCGACATTGTCATTCATGTCCTGCACAAAGGGCCTAGCACTGACGTATATTTCATTTCATTAATGGCATGCAATTTTCCGGAGTATTTCACCAACAATAACAACAAATTAACATAACTGTTATTTGTCAACCAATAAACGATAATAATGTCAAACAGAAATTACGACATAATATAATATAAATATTTAATTTGTTTACAGTAAAAGCCAAAACGGAGAACAACAAATACATGTATATTTAATATAATAACAACAATAAATCACAAATGAAATGGAAAACTATCATTTGCATTCAATTATCGTACATGAATATAAGATATAACATATATTGATTTGATTAAATTTGCCAGTCTTTTTGTCATATTGTCAATTTGACAAATAACAGACACAAGTGGAAATTGCAAAGGCAAAACGACACTCGAAGAAGAAATGCAAAAAAAAACGAGAACAATCTGACATGTCAAATGGCTAAAAACTCATATCGACAGGCAGCAAAAACTTATCTCTCTGCAGTTATAAATTGCAGAGCGACAAGTTCAAGTTCGTTGAAGACGACACGTAAAGAAAGAAAAATAAAAATAAATGGAAAAAGTAGCAGAAGAAGAAGAAGAAGAGGGAGCAGCAGCAGTAAAGCATGACAGGTTTTCCAACGTATGAATGCGAAATTTATACGCAAATGAATGAAAGTCTGCAAAAGCAGCAACGCAGCAACGCAGCAACGCACCACATCCGCTGCATGTGTCCATGAGCAAGATAAATTGTATATTGCGAGCGTCAGAATATGCAGATACTTTAATAAAGGGTGTGCCAAAAGTTGCGTGGGATTAAAATTTCGCATCATATATTCGGTTAAGATCTTTCAATGTCAGAAATATGAAAAACAGTATTAATATAATGAAATAAAAAGCACATAGGATAGTCTAACATTAAGCACAAGGAGAAATTTCAAATGGCGTAAGTAGAGATGACGTAAGTTACATTGCTCCAGACAGAACATACGACAATCTAATAGAAAATTCGACGACAAGGCACGAATGTAAGACTGTCTTATGTGCTCTGTGCATTTATGACGCAGCATACAAATAGTTTGTGTCATTTGGCACACCCTTTATTTATATGTGTGTGTGTGTGTGTGCGTGTGACCAATAAAAATAGCAAAAAGAAGAAGAAGGAAGCCGTAAGAGCGAAAAAAAAGAACAGCAGCAACCAACAGAAGACTATCATATGCGAAAGCAATTTATATGCGTTCATAAAGTAGATAAGCCTGATTAAAGCACTTGCGTCAAGGTGGCAATGCGACTACGCCTAAACGTAGGCAATAACTTTTGCTGACTTTGTGGCACACGATTGCTGCTCTTTGGCCTACACATAATTAGCTCTGTTTCATAATCATGGACAATGTTGGCTCACTTTGATTGTACGTTAAGTACTTTGTGGCTTTCATACGGCAAACGCCGAATATACAAAGTGCCAGCTGAACGCCCCGCACGCCGCCACACATCCTCAAACCAAATACCGACAATAGCTGTCAGTCACAGCTTAACTTGTGCTTTAACTTAGTTTGTTGTTGTTGCCTAAACTTTGTTGGGTTTTGCATGCTTTTGCGGTTGCCGTCACTTTATGGCATGCCTGCAGGTAAGGCCGAAGCAATGAATTGCGGTTTAATGCGAAAATTGTACTAATTAAATATTTACAAAGCGTTATTTTTAGCGCTTCCCGCCTCTTTAACCACCGCTGACCTTACTTCTCCTGAGTTAATTAGCAATATTCGAAGTTAATCAAGAAATATTTTGTGCCAACAAATGCTTAAAAGTATGCTATGAATTTTTTCACAAGTCAAATTAATTGCACGAAATTCTTTTGCGCAAAAAAACCGCTTTGCCATTAAATCAAATCAAGTTGCGTCTTGTTTCGGTTGCAAATAATAATAATAAAAAGAAGAAAACTATTTTTTAATGCTTTGCAAAAACTTTTTGATAAATCGCCAAAAGACGTCTGAGAGTATACGCAAAGGGACATGGTCAAAAGCGTTGCGTCAAACAACAATAGCAAGTACGGCAAGAAAGACGCTTTGCACAAATCCTGTAAAAGTTTAATTTGAATTTAAGTTTGTAAGTTGCACTAAAGCAAGTGAATTGTGTGCAAAACTTTCGTTTCAGCAGTTAAAGAAATTTGTGCATTACAAAAAAACAAAATGAGTAAAACAAAAAAATAGTCGAATAATAAGTTGAAATCATGAAGAAGAAAAAACAAGTATTTTTTTTAGCATTTTTTCCTGTCGATTTCTTTTTTAGCTTCGCCTTTGTCCAACGATAAAGATCAGCGTTAACATTTCGAATAATTTGCAACGTTAATTTCGCTAAAATCGTGCGCAACCGTGCTTCCGGCCATTTTGTTGACGTTCAAAAGCCGCTGCCACCGCCGCTGCCACCGCCTCAACATCAACCTTAACATCAGCCTTAGCCCGAAGCAAACTATGTTTCTGCTACATTTTGCCCCTTTTACTTTTGTACTTTGCCACTTGAATGCCGCTTGCGCTAATTTTCTTAATGTATCCTGTTCATGCATTATAATCAGTACAAAGGCGCTAACGCTTCACACACACACAAATAGACACAGACACCGCACCCGCACTCGCACCGGCAAAGCCATAGAAATCGAAATAGACTACAACACATGTGTGCCAAATTACACTTGAACTTCAGCAACTTAATCTGTTTTCTTGCAATGAACACGCAGACGAAAAGTATAAAACCAACAAAAATACACACAAAAAGAAGCAACAACAACAACAAAAACAAAAAACCATAGCATAACTTCAGGCTTTGTGCAATCAACGTTAACTTGTTTCCCTATTTTCGCACAACTTTTTCGTAGTCTTCATCGTTGACAAGCAAGCAAGCAAGCAAGCAAGGCAACAATAACGGCGGCAGTGATGATGTTTTTTCTTCGTTATTTTACGCGTAGATAAATACATTTACTCATGCTCGTCGTCATCATCATCGTTGGCATTGACGTTGGCGTCATCGTTGTCTCATTTTGCTTGTTCGCAAAGTAAATAAAACGTAATAAAATAAAATAAAATTACCAAAGAAATAAAATGTCTTACAGACGCACGTCGCGGCTCATGCCAATGTATATGTTTGTGCGTGTGTGTGTGTGTGATATGCATGTCGTATACGTAATATCAGCACACCTAGGATTTATATGCTTGAGATTCTTTACGCTTGAGTTGAAAGGCGTTTAGTTTACATAAATTATGCCACATTTAAACATTTTACATGTACACATTTTTAACAGTAAAGGTTCTTGGCGTGTGCTTTTATACATGAGCACAGCCCACGCACTTACAAACACACTCACACAGACACACATACACAAAGACTTTGTCTACCGATATGAAAACGAACGCTAAAACAGAAATAAAGCATTTAATGCTTCGTTGCTTCTCTGAGTGGCTCAGTTGTTGTCCTTGTCCTTGTCGTCGTTGTCGTTGTTGTACAAAGTGCCAAGTGAAAAACGTTGTAAATTATTGAAAAGTTGATTATATAACATAGACTTGTCGATAAAGTAATGGCCAAAGTATGATTTTCCATTGTTCATACTTCGCATAACTTTTTTGTGTGTGTGCGTTGTCTTTAATGCATTTGGACAGGACTTGAGCATGCTTCAGTGCTTCAGTGCTTCGGCAGCGGTTGCGACAGTGAGAAGAAGTGTGAAAAGTACTTCAACTTTTCTATGCAAATGCAAATATTTGAATTTGTATAAAATTAATGCCGTTTTGTTGGTAATTAAAATTCGTTTTAAAACAATCACAACTTTTTTTTCTTTTCTTTTCTTTTACTTTTTGTGTACGAAGGAAGACAAGAAGATTTTGTCGTTTAATTTGAAATCAAATGGAAATTGCTGCCAGAATGTTTGTTTGTTTGTTGTCAAAGCAATGTGACAATCATATCGATTTTGACATTCTTGGCACGCTCGAACGAATTTTCCAGTTGGCAGAGCAAGGCAAAGCAATGCAGAAGGACACTTCATTTGGCGGGATCCCTTGAGTAATGCAAGAACAAAGGCAACTTATTCCGAAAACTGCATTGCTGTTTGGCTCCTTTTTTGTTAACTCACAACAAACAAACAAAAAAATCAAAATCAAAAATAAACTTTTAATAAATTTAGTTTTAATAAACTTAAATGCTCGCGTGACGTATGTGTCATGTGTCTGTAAGTAACATGCGATATAACATTGTTTAAATTAACAAAGAGAAATAATCTTTAATTCGGTTTAACTGTGTGACAGCTTCAAAGCCTGAAACACATGTACAAATAAGTGTTGCACAAATCAAACTTTTCACACTCATTTTTACAATCCTGGTAAAAAGAATATGCAACAAAACTTTTAAAAGTTTATTAAAAGTCACTTAAATTAAACGAAATTCAATTCAATTTCGAGACAAAGTGTCGTTTTAAATTGAAATTACTTGAAAAGAAAAACATACTCCCCGCACATCCAAAAAGAGAAACAAATTGCAACTCGTTATCTTTCGTACGCGTAAATGAAATCTCAAATGAAAGTCGTCTTAATTCAATCTTTAGCTTGCAGCTCAAAATCGCATTACGCCAACACACTTCCCCACCGTCTGCACTGTCCTTGCTGCAAGGAGTCGAAAATGTATGTATTTGTTGCTTCTTTAATACAACAACAAGAATAATGCAATAATTGAACAATGAAGATTTCTCATCTTCTGCTTCTGCTTCTTCTTCTTTTACACTCAACGCTCGTTTTTTAAGTTAAATAAAATTATAAACAAGTGAAGCATTCGACGTGCTTTCTTCATCTTCATCTTCTTCTTATTCTTCTTCATCAGCAGCATTGACAACATCGTCTTCAACAACGTTGTCGCCTTGACTGCATGTCTGTCTGTCCATCCGTCCGTCTGTCTGGCAAACTTTAATTACTGCACGACAGTTGCATTTACTGCACAGAAACTGAAGCCGCTTGTTTATCTATTTATGCAGCACAGATTAGCTTCGCCTTCATTTCCTATCCACAACTCAGCATTTCAGTTGCTGCCATTAATTACTCTCTTTAAATTAGTTATTTTTCTTGTAAGTTCTGTTAAAATTTAAAGCATAAATTAGCGTTAAATTGCTCTATGTTGGCAAGTTGCCTTAAGTAACATTGCACAAATTTCCTTGAAAATGAAAATAAAGAATATTAATTGAAATTGCGTATAATGGAAATCTTTTAACAAACCGCAATTGAACAACTTATAAAATCAATATTGAAGCAGCTCGCTCAGCATTGATTTAGCACTTTTCAAATCGAATCGAATTGAATCGAATCAAAGCAAATGCAAATGTTCATAATTGAAAACTAAGTGCGATTTCTGTGTAAAAGCATAAAAAATCAAACAACAAAAAGTTTTCTTCAATAACATAGCACTTTGTGTGGCGTAGCGTAACGTCCCGTAACGTGCCGACCGTGCCATTGCACGCCTCCGCCCGCAACTTGTCTTAGCTTTGGCGTCGCTTGCGCTTGGCTCGTTACTTGGTCATGGCACAAAAAGCCTTAGTTTTATAGCCTCTACTTTGTGGTACAAAGGGTATATTAGTCTTGCATGCAACAAAAATGTATTTAGAAACCAAAAGGAGGCGTGGCAGCTTGTACAAAGTAAAACATATGTGTATCCTTCAATTTAGAAAGAGAAGTCGTCTGTCTGTCTGTTCGTCTGTCTGAATACTTTAATCCGGGAAACTATAAGAAATAATAAAAAATTACTTTGGAGTCTCACTCGTTCCCCACTCGCTCTGTAAACTGTTATATCTCCGGAACTATGTATCTAACAAGAATGGAACTTAGTATTTTAGCAATTGGGATAGAGCCTAATAACACTCAATCATAACGTGGGCGTGGCCATGAAAATAATATAATATATAATTTTTAAACTTTATATCTCAGGATCCAATGGAACTAAAAAAGGGAAAATTGGTATATGATATTTAATCGAAATCAAATCAGTTGCATTTAAAAAATGGACTCATACTTTATTGCAAATACAGAGTATTTCGTAGTCGAACACGCTCGACTGCAATTTCTGTTTCGGATTTTATAATAATTTCGTCCATTGGCGTGAAAAATGAAAATAAGCGCTCAACTTTGCACTTACGCGTAAAACTTTTATTTTTGGTTGTTGTTGTTGTAATTTGTTTTTGGTATTATTTTTTTCTTCTTCTTCTTTTTTTCGAAGTTAACAATTGAATTGAGCAATTGACTTTGTGTTCCAAGTGGAATTGTACGGAAACTTTTCACTCGGCGTTCGTTCACGCAATTTGTTATTGCACGGCGCCCAATAAACGAAAGCTTCTTAAATAAAAAAGAAAAACACAAAGCACAAAAACACAAAAATAATAAAATCAAAATAAATTTAATCCCTTTTGATATTCAATTAAATTGAGTATTTTCAATAAGCGTTCAACTTTAGGCAAATACGCTGAGCGCTTTCAATTTGTACGTTTTCAAGTATGCAAAGAAAACAAAAAAAGGAAGCGAGCACAAAAGCAACACACACACGAAATGAAGGCATGTGTGTGAGTAAGTAAAAAAGAGAGGTGCATGTGTGTGTGTGTGTGTTTGTTTGGCTGTGAGCGCGTTACGCGCTTGCAATTCGAACCGTGTTGAACTGTAACAGTTTAGCCAATCACGCCCAAATTTGGCAAAAAGTGCGCGTGCGAGTCAAGTGAAAACAGAAGCAGCGCGCAGCAACAACAACAGCACCATACAGGTTGCAGCAGCAGCATGAAGTGCAAATTGAAGGGCTCACAAAAAAAAAAAAGTTGCAAAAGCGAAAACGAAAGAGAAGAAACCAAAGTCGAATGCAATTTATTTTCCAGTTACCCTTAAGCTGATTGCAACAACTGCTGAAGCTGCTGTCTTTCAAGTGGGCTAACACACACACACACACACGCACACAAACAGAGATGAAAACAAACAAACATGAGCGTGAGTTTTCATACTCTGTAAGTGCTTAGTTTCAGCTTTGCTTGTTAGTTTGTTACTTGGCATGTTTTTTTTTTTTGGGGTTTTTTCGACACCGATTTTTCGTCAATTTTAAACGCTTTAATTAAGAGCGACATTGTCGTCTTTAACGAGACAATCAAGTTGCCCAGTTAAATTTTCTTGCTGAAATTGCACTGACAAACTTTTGTACATTTGGCAAACATGAAATTCTATCAAGCCAACTTCATGTCATTCAGCAAAAGTCACCTACACATAAGTCAGCTTAGGCGAAAGGCAAAAGAATACAAAAGCGCTGCCTAAAAGTCTGCTAGGGAAAAAGTTTACGCCATGTATGCGAAATCAACATGTTTTGTTGTTGTTGTTGTTGTTGTTGTTGTCGCTTTCATGTTTTATGTCTTTCGAAATCGTTTGGCGCCGCAAAACTCAGAAATGCAATTCAATTTAAGCCAAAAAAACTTGTCTGTCTTCATCAACAACAGACGACTACGACAGTCTGACTCAGCACATGCCGCAAGCCTCACGCTAATTGTCTGTGTTTGTGTGTGTGTGTGTGTGTGTGTGTATGTGTGTACGTGACTAAAGCCTTCAAGTCTGCTAGCACATATTTTTCGCAGCACACAAAAAATAACAATTATATTTGCACAACGTCAGCGACGCAAATTTGTTATGATTTGATTTGTTCGACTTTTATTCGATTGTCGTACAAATCATTTTGCATATGTTGTGCTTCAATACTGTCGTTGATTGATTGATGCCCTCGGTCAACTGTTAATGCAACTGTTGGCAATATTTGCTTAATAAATTTGTTTACTTTCACTTTAAGCAGACTAAAAATTAACTTTACTTGTGTCATTGCATTATTTGTTGCTGTTATGGTTGTTGCCCTTGGTGTGCGCTGACATTAGCCAACACTCAAACCGCAACGCATGTCGAATGTGTGATGTGAAATGTGAAAGGCAGACAATTTTGATAAAACCCGCAAGCCAAAATCAAAGCAACGCGCCAGAATGCTTTGCACGCTGTGTGACTCACTAGCTGACTGAGTGACTGCCTGAATGACTCACAGAGTGTCTGAGTGTCTGTCACTTGTGCTTGTCTCTGCTATTATTTTATTATTATACGTTTGGCTGCAAGCGTTTTGAGTAACACACACACACACACACACACATGAACAAAAAACTATTGTTTGTTTGATTTTGCCGCCTGAAGCGCATGTTTTCACTTTAGTATTGTCATTGCCACACACACACACACACACACATACACATTTATTGCGGAGATCATCAATAAAGCATTTTGGTATATGTATTTTTGTAAATTTGGCAACTTTTGTCGCTTCACTTCGAGTTCAACAATCATAAATCAATCATATCCTGATTTCAACAGAGTTGTGCTGAGCTGAGTTGTATTGAACTCAACTCCACTGCATTGAGCTGAGCTGAGCGGCTGAGCAATATTCATGGTAGGTACATTATTTCAACGACGACTGTGCCTTACTGGCTGTGACTGTTTCCGACACATGATTGCGTGACTCTGTGTGTGTGTGTGTGTGAATGTTGAATTTTATTTATGGTTAACACACACACAACGTCATTTTATATATTGGCAAAAACCGCACATGAACACACACACACTCACACACACACTCACACACACACTCACACACATGCACACAACGAGGTAACCACTCGACTGACATTTGCCTTGTGTTGTCGCTTGAGTGATTTTTTACTCCTGCTGCTTCTTCTTCTACCGCTGCTGCTGCTTCTGCTGCTTTTTTCATTTGCAATTGTTTTTGCTCTTACTTGCTATTATTTTGTAATTTTGTTTACTTGCTTTTGCCAACAATGTCGTCGCTGGCAACGTCATTACCTGCTCACTGCCCGCACCGCCACCGACCGCGCCCGCTTGTCCTTAAACTGGCAGACATTTTGATTTGTGGCAAATAATCGTTGTTAAGGTAATAAATTTGATTTATGTGCACTTTCGATACAATATTATTATCATTATTGTTTACATTTTTTTCTTCGCTTTGCACATTCTTGTTTTTGTTGTTGTTGTTGTTGCCTTGCTTATAATGATATTGACATTTGCTAATATGTATTTTGCGCACACGTCTTCATGTGCCGCGCCCCGGTGTTCAATGAGCCGCGCAAATTTTAATGCGCCTTTTATTAAAATTAATGACAAAAATATGAACTTCTTATAAACTTAAATTTGCTTTACTTGTTGTGGCAACGCGCTTGAAAATTATTTGCCGACAAGTTGATCAAAAATCTATAAGCAAATATTTAATAATGCAAGAAGTATTTATGCGAATTTATGTTCTTCTATAAAGAAGAAAAAAAATGCTTAAAATTTGTGGAAAAAACTTTGCTAACAAAACTGTAAAGAAGCGCAAATCAATTGAACTTTGTTTGATTGACATTGATTTATAGCAAAGCGCCAAACGAGTTGTAGAATAAGAAGACTGAGCAGCAGAAGTTTCATGAAAAGAAATGATAATTTGTCATATTCAAAAATCAGCTGTCAATAATGTAATTTTCAAGCACGCTTTTCACAGCCGCCTCAGCCAATTGAACAACTTGTGTTTCACGCTGCACAGCGAGCAAATCAATATCTCAATGCCAAAGCAAAAAAAGGAAAAACAAAGTATTTTTTTTTTTTCTCTTTTTAAATTAAAATGTTTGCGGCCATTGTGTTTTTTGTGCGCCGCAACATTCGCACTGACATTGATTAATGTGATTTTCAACATTTCAATTGTCATAACTCATTCAATGCCAGCGCGCGCGTTCATGATCAGATTATCACGCATATTAAACACAAATGCAGCCGTCAACGGCAAATCAGCACTGAGCACTGCCACATGCCGTTGGCCCAACATTAAGCCAATACAGCATATATATGTACATATAACTTGCCATATGCCAAAGTGCTAAAAACAGACTGATTAGAATCGAACGAGCCAAACAAGCGAATCAGGCAACGCAGCAATCAGTCGACTACTCGTCATACTTCACTTTGCTACTTCATGAATGGCATGGCAAAATTATTCAAGAGTTGATTTTGAGTGTGGCAAATGTTAGTTGAACTGATAAAATTCTGTGGCGCAACGCAAACAAAATCTGGGTTGAGTACATGCATGTGTGTGTGTGTCTGTGTGTGTGTGTGTGTGAGTGACGCATGTGTAGAAGCTATCAACAACATTGACGGCGTAATAACAAATTAATTAAAATTTTCGTTTCATTGCATTATGTTGAATTCAGTTGAATTAAGTTGAATTGCGTTTCATTTGCTGCGAATTATACAATTTCGCATACGTTTTTCATTATCAAAGGGTATGGCAAGGGGTAAGCAAAGAGTTGTTTGTTGCCCATGTTTAAAATTTTTAGTTTTCCAAATTTTCCAAAAGTTTACAGAACAACTTTGAGAAGAGTAATGCTTGGGAAATCTAAAAAAATAGCATAACTAAAAATTTAAGCAAAATATATCATTAAAAAGCGCCATCTGTCGCATAGCAACCCTCTTTGCCTACGCTCTTGTCGTTGTTGCTGTAGTCTCGCGCAGTAAGCCAATTAAATTTCGAATGATTTCTATAATTGCAAAAGATGATGTCGTTGTTGATAATGAAGCTGAAGCGGATGATGATTACGATGCTGATGCTGCTGCTGCTGCTGATGATGCTGATGACGCTAGTTGTTTGGCTTGATTGTTTGTAATTAGTCGCAATATGTTGGTTTGTTTTGCTTATCAATTGAATTTTTAATAGACCAGAAAATATTGTATATAATTCGCGTCGCTTTGTGCATTAATCAAACGCATGATAATCTCGTGTTGCTTGCCATACATCATCATGATGACGACTCAAGCTAAGCGCTTTCAAATTGTGCTAACGACTCACGCACGGTCATGAATCAACTAATTTATTGAGCGACGTGCTCAACTGACACAATCGTGAGTGACGTGACTGTCAACTGTCAACAATGCTGTCTTCATTGCTTTGCGCTTTGTGCTTAACGCTAAGCTCTTGTTTGAGACGAAATTTAAGTTTTGCTTGGGCCAAGCACTATTTGACATGCACATAGACAGACAGACAAAGATATGTCGAGGAGATTTCAATCTTGATTTCCGCGCTTAATGCAAGAACACTTAAGAAGCTTTTTCATTAACACACATGAAATATTAAATATAATTACTTGAAAGTTTACTTTTAGTTGCATAACTTTAAACACAGACTTGTGGCTTATGAGTAAATATTTCGCATTTTGTCTTTTTGCCTTCAATCTTTTGTGTCAATTTGAAATGAATGAAGAATTGTACATGTAAGTAATTAAAATGCAATTGTTATATAAAATCATTTTACGCATACAATTGCCATTCTGCCATGCAGCACAAAAGTATCGTCATTGTCACTGAATGAACATGAACATGAGCCATCAACGCAGTGTGAGCGACACATGTCAAATTGTATGCAATCAACTTCAATGCTGTATTTCAAAACAGCAGCAAGTGCTTTACTAAATTATACACAGTATTTTACATTATTTATTTTTTAACACAGTTCACACGCACACACATGGTGACAAAGCGGATGTGCGGAAAGTGAGAATGTGTATGAGCAAAAGCACACCTGTACAAGTAAAGACACTCTTTGGCGTGCATTTGCATAAAACAAGCAAACATTTTACGGCAAATGTCTGGACAGTGCACCACCGTACCTCAACGACTGTGCGCCATTACAACACATTTTACTATTTTTCATGCATTTTCATTTCAATTGTCATTCACTTGTTCACTCACAACTTACTTCTACACAGAGAAACTTGTTCATGCAAAAAAAGAAAAGAAAAAGTATAAGAAATAAAAAAAAAAATAATAGTAAGGGTGGTATGGTCGAGTATTCTTGACAGTATGATACTCTGTACATACGGTAGAAGGTGCCACGCCCGAAATCTAAAATGATATTAAATAAAATGAAATAAAATTAATAAAATGATAAGAAAATCGGTAAAAAAAATTATAAGTTTATAAAATATGTCAGTGCGATGGTATTTGAGGGGCAACAATAGAGGGGAGGAGTGTTTTGTGGTATGTAGTCTTAAAAAGGCATATTTACTAAGCCTAAGTATAAAGTTTCAGATTCGTACTAATTATATATAAGGAGATATAACAATTTTAATAAAACCTCTTTTTAGGGGAAATGAGGGAAAAGATCAAAAGTTGTGGTACGTCATTTTGTAGGACTAAGCTTTAAAAAAGTGACTGGTGCTGTTAAAACTGCTTCAGAGAACCATTAGTCATGACGACTGACGGACATTAAAACGGACTTAACTTTATTTCTAGTCTTCCCAAAAGTATATATATTTTTTGGGGTCTTACTTTCCTCTTTCTATGCCTTCATCTCAAACAAACTCAATATACCCCGACACACTGTATGTATCGTATATGCAGGGTATAATAAACGCTCAGCACATGCAAATTCACATTGAAATGGAAAATAAATTCAAGTTGACGGCGTTGAACAAATGAAATATTCTCAAAGCATAAAACTTAAATGGACACATAAATAAATATTACTTACGCCATTAATAATAGTTCGGTTGTCATTTAAGGGAAATTTAATTTCTGTTTCTGGTCCGCCATTTGTGGCATACAAGTGCTCATTCGAGCAACAACGGAAATCGGTGAACGACGAGCGGCGACAACAAAACAAATGAAACGACAGAACGACAGAATAACGGCACCATGGAGCGTCTGTAGAAGAGCATGTTCAAGCGAAATTGCACTTGATTTCATGTCGTTGGCAATTGTAACAAACGTTGGCAATATGCGGCCGGCAAATTTTAGAACGAAGTCGTTGAATTTTCGTTCTGCCAGACATTTCACTCGAAATTTCTGCTTCATTTCCGGCAAAATGGCTGCCATGCGAAACACTATTTCCAGTTATTGCTATAATGCTACAATTACCCGTAATAAATTAGTTTTATATAGACGCCCCCCAGAGTATGCAATAAAAAGCATGCAAGTGGAAAACTTTTACACACACTGAACGAAACGAATGATAATTGAGTAATTATTGGAAATACCAATAATTTTCATTAGCCAATAATAATTTTATTGCAAAAACTAACTAACTAAGTAAGTTTGGCACGTGTGTGTGTGTGTGCAACTGAGGTGAGCGTGCAGCGTGAAGGCAAACTGCAGTCAAAGTTGCCATTTTAATTGCACTCTAATGAATTGAGACACTTTGTTCTCGGCCAGCTGCATGACTTGACTTGCATTGACTCAACTTAACCGTCTTTGACTTACTTTGACACAATTTGACTTTTACTTAAGCTTGTGCGTAATACAAAATGGCGGCAGCTGCTTGACCTGCCACTGACGGCCATTAAAATCGGCCAAATGGCACGCAAGTCGTAATTAGAACAAGCCAATAAAAAATGCACAAACGATCGAACGAACGAGGAACGTTCAAACGCATTTTGAATTCTCAATGCTATAAATTTTTAATATGCCACAACTGTTGCCGTCTTTTAGGCGCCTCAATTGCATGGCATATCAGATAAAAAGTACTTTTGCATGCAAGAAATTGAAAACACAATTTAAAAACGCATTTACTCAATGCAAAAGGAAAAAGAAACAGTTTGCTGAACTTTTGCTTAATTTTTTGGTTTGGTTGCTTGCTTACTCACCAATTGCCATTGCTTGGTTGCACACTGCCATGCATACGAAATCAGTGGGCGCACCTGTTGGTGCTCGATTTGCATAGACGTCATGTTACCTAATCACACGGCCACCGAAGACACAGGCAACTCTTATCGCATGCAGTCTTGTTGTCAGCAACAGTGACTCGTTTGCTTGGCACGATTCGTTGTACGCCGCAACTTATGCCACATGATTGCACACTAATTGCAAGTTTATAGCCGAAAAACCGTACTCAACGAGACTTTTAACCAGACTTTGCCGTAAGTCCGACCGAAACTCATCATCATCATCAGCCGTAGCATCATTATCACTGTCAGTGACGTTGCGCCACAAAAGTCAACAAAAGCCAACTTACAAGTTGGCAAAATAGTTGCGAAATAAAACATGAAAATGTTATTTGAAGGCACAAACTTAATGTCGACTCGTTCGCCCATTTTGTTTTACTATTGTTTTTGCTTTTTTTGTGCTTTGCTCGATTGAAGTTTTGTAGACAAAGTTTGAGGCTTTTGTTTTTCTGATGCCTTTCGCGCTTCGTTGGCCATTAAATTTTTCTTTGTAATACAACAAAAACAATCAAAAAAAAACACAGCAACAAAACTTCATTTCATTGTTTTGTTAAGTTGTTAACTTTATTTTTATTGTCTGTTGCATTGAGGCGCCTCAGACGCTTGAGACGTCCCTTCATCATCCTCTTCTTCGTCGTAATCAACGCCATCATCACTCTTCGTGATTATCCGTGCTCAATGCTTGTACGTTCTTTTTTTTTCTTGAGCGTTTGTTGTTCTTGTTGCATAATTTGTCATTTTAATGACTTTCAAAGTAAGCAAAATAATTGCAATGAAACTCAAAACTCACAAAGCAAACTTTCCGGCTCGTAATTTGTTGCCACTCACTTAACTTTTTTCGTTGTTATGTTGTTTTCACTTCTTGCCACGCTTAATACTTGTTTTGTACTTATTTTTCTGCTTTTTGTTTCACACACTTTGTTGGCATTGCCTGCCTCAACTGCCGTCTGCTAATTTGGCGTACGCGATGTATGAGTAATTTATACTTTTCATTGCGCGGCGGCTTTGGCGTGCTCAACAAGTCTCATTCTTCATGGCTGACAAATTAAATTATTGCATGTTATTGTTGATTATGCAATTTAAAGTAGCAGAAAGAGCCGCACTTCAAATAATAAAATGAGCCGCAATTATGATAAGTTTACTAATAAATATCTTATTATTTTTATTTATATTTATTTTAAGTAATACAAAATGTATTAATAGCACACAATTGTTGTTGCATGTTTGCACAAAACAACACTCTGAAATAAAAGCACATGAAATAAAATGCGGCGCGACCGCAATGTGCCGCAATGCCCGGCCTGTCTTTGGCTTTGCATGCATTGACCTCAACATATTTGGTTTCGCATATTTTGCGAAATTCTAAACGAAAACCAAATACGCGGCGAACAATAAACAATGGCACGTGATAAATTGCGATAGCTTTGGGTTTCAGGTTTCCAATCAATGTGTGGCGCGAAACATTCCTTTTGCGCTGCGGCTTTGCACAAAGACAGACAAATAATACATCGTGTTATGTATGCCACAATATGAGAACAGACAAGCATGCACGAAAACAGCGGCGTTAACAAACGTGGCGATGTTAAGGCTTTGCTTTATATATAATATATAAAGTTACATACATATATCTTACGCACATTAATGCAGCGTTATGTAAACAAGTTGTCTTTAAATTTCTGCTGGCTTACTGCCGCTTTAAAGATCGCTGTGTGTTATTTTAAGCTAAGACATGTCAGTCAACAATAGCACCGCAAAAATTTGGCTTTGCCACCTTAAAGCACAGCACAGTAACAGCGCCCAATG
The DNA here is from genome assembly GCA_037044515.1 of Phortica magna. Lineage (NCBI taxonomy): Eukaryota > Metazoa > Arthropoda > Insecta > Diptera > Drosophilidae > Phortica > Phortica magna. The sequence continues at coordinate 743,812 of JBAMBP010001281.1, forward strand.
GCATGGCAAAAAGTGGGCCAAAAAAACAAAAAACTGAAGTGCGTAAATGGGCGGCGCGCAAAGGTTTTGTTTCTGGTTTCATTTCGCTACGCTTGGTTTGAGTTCATTTCGTTTGGCTTGAGCAGATTTCGAACTGCCCTCGAGCGGCGTTTCTGCTGTGCCAACGTTTTTATTGGCTCTGCTTTTTTTTTTTGTAGTCTATTTTTAGGCTTAGCTGCCGAAAACTATTAAATTCTTAACAACTGTTGTTGTCATTGCGCCAATAATAATAATAAAACGAACAATCGAAACGCGTCGAATATGCCTAACAATGCAATAAAAACGAATTTGCACACGTCAAGCGTGACTTGGCGCTATTAAACGTGCCATAAAAATGAAGCAAAGCGGCGCTTGAATACGCACGTCAATTTGTACATGACTATTTCGTACTTTTGCTGTCCAATGAGTCTCAACTTCAATTTAAAAGTATAAATTATTTAATGCTTCGCACAAAAAAAAAACGCAAAACACGCTTACTTGTATTGAGCGACTATGCAAACCGCAGAAATGAGAAAAACTTTAATTAGCGCGCGCGCACATAAACAATTTATGTTTCCATTTTGTGCTCAATGCATGGCAAATTCCATTTGGCGGCATTATAAGCGAATCAAAATGTTGTTGAATGTGAATTTTAATTAAATTCTTTGTGCTTAACAACCGCAAAAAAAAAACAGCAAAAACAACACAAAATAAAAATAAACAGAGGCGCATTGAAACAACATGATGTATACGTAATATGGTATAACCAACAACGCTGCTGCGGCTTTGGCTTCGACGTCGACGTCGGCGGCTGTTGCTGTTGCAATGCTCAATTACCGTTGAATTTCAGCTGCGCTGTTGTGCAAAATTGTTGTGGTGTGTCTATGTGTGTGTGTGTGTGTGTTATGACAGTCGCAGCAGCATTGGCAACAGCTGAGGCTCATAAGCCGCTGCTGACGTGGAAGTTACGACTGACGCCCGTCCATCCTTCTGTCTCTCTCTCTCTCTCGCTCTGCTCAGCCATCAATGACGATTAATGTTATTAAAGTAATTGTTGCGTTTCTGCATGAAATAAAACTTTTATCGGTTTAATTTGCGCATTAAACATAAAATCGCTTTTATATACAAAACACATGTATATTTGCTTGTGTGTGTGAGTGCGTGTATCATGTGTGGCGTGCAAAGTTATCGCAATATGAAATATAAAACCAATTTAACTCACTTCACTCTTCAAGTGATTGCATTGAGCAGAAGATGACAGCGATTTTGCATACGCCCACAAACTCACACACACACACACACACACGCGCGCATAGCACGGCAGCCATTATGCCTAATACACGCACATGTTCAGTTCAAGACACCTTTATTTGTGTTAGACATGAACAAATAAAGGCGTATCTGTGTGCTGAGACATCTTATTATCCGTTAGGTTGTGTGCCGAAATCTCTTTTATACTTTCGTGCATTCTTTACATATCTTTTAGCATTTTCGATTACAACTTATCGTAATAGTTGAGCGAGTATTGTTGATGCCAGACAAAGCCATTGCGTGTCTTACGAGCTCAACGACTTGACAACTCCATACAAAGCTGTGCCTGTGCCTGCGCGTGTCTGTGTGCATGTGTGTGTGTGTGTGTGTGCGAGCTGTTATCGCACTCGAACACGTGCGATATTGTAATTTTCGACAACGACACAATAAATATGCCAATCGATATTCATTTGCCTAACATTTTTTCAACTTCTTTTTGGTTGTTGATAATTATTAAATGCTTTTATTGCCAAAAAAAAAAAATATAATATTAAAAGGCGGAAGCGGTGCAAAAATAAAAACGTTCTAAGAAAATCATATGTGTGTGAAAATTTTAATCTATTTTAATGACTTGGCCAACCGTTTTCATAATTTATTTAAAGCTTTTGACACATACACATTGACGCCGGCATAACCATGTGCAAAAAGGGCCATTTTGTTGTTGTTAATAATTTTGTTGATAGTGTTAAATGACGCAAGCGGCAAATATTTTGCTCTTAGTTGACGACGTAACGAAACCCTTTCAAAAACTGTTACAGAACATTAACTTTTTACTGTTACTATGAGATTTCCTGTCGGCGTCGGTAAGGCAACAACATGAGGCAACACATAAACATATTTTCTTATCTTTAGAAACACATTTTCGCTTTCTGCATTTCAAAAAAGCATCATGCATGAATAACAACACCGAAACAACGACCGAAACAGTAACAGAGCAACACAAAAAGCCCAAAAACAGAACATTGGCTTAGTGCGAGAAATACCACAAGGCAACGGGGAATAGAGCCATGAATAACTAATGAATTTATTTAGTAAGATATATACATATATATTTTATCTTTAAAGCAAACAACAACAGCAACAAAACACTCTAAATGGCTTTTTGGTCAAAGTGTAAAACGTAGCAAAATACACAATTGTAAAAATTCTCGCATGCGATAAATTTTGTCATGGCATTTATTTAACATTCTTTCTTGGCCTTTCTCGTTCTTTGTTCATCTCACTTACACTCGGCCCACACACTCTATTAGGTGCTCTTATCTGCTCACTCTCTCACTGACACTCTGTCTCCCTCTCCCCCTCTCTCCTCATCTTAACTGCTCACACTCGCCTTTGACTGACGACTTTTTGTGTGCGTGTCACGGAAATGTCGATTTTATTTCATGTTCTATGAAATATTTTTCGTTTGTTTTTCTTTTTTGCTTTGTCATTGTTTCTTGCCTTGTTTCCTTATTCGCGCTGCATAAATTAATGCGTAATTATTTGGCACATTTTTGTTTAATTAAAATTAGGACGAAAGCAAATAGCAAATCGTTTAATGTCGCCAAGCACAATTAATGAGAGCTCTATGTAAATAGTGAGCAGTGTGGCCAAACAACATTGCAAATAAAAAATAACACGCATTTTATGCTCATTTCATTTTTTCCGTTTTTTATTTTTTTTTTTTTTGTGCATTTCTCTTTTTTACGGCTTGTCGAGCTGAACACAACTGAGCCGCGCTGAGCATGCAAGAATCAGAATCAAGCTAATCAACTAGGATAAACACAATGGTTGTTAAAATAACGGCATGGCGTGGCATGAGAAGTACGTAGGTGTGGCGATGTGACGATGTGACGAGCGCCAACGCGAGAATGCGTGACTGAATTGTAAAACAAACGACGAAGCGCAGACAAAGTGCGAACGCCAAAAAAAAAGAACACAAAAAAAGGAAAAATTATATCCAACCAGCAAAAAAGGACATGCAAGTAAGCGTCTGATGAATAGAGTGAGTCTCCAGACCAGTGGCTTAAAAACCGCTGCTAAAGCTGTTGGCCATTTGTCCTTGGCACGGTTGGTCCTTTTTTCGGTGTGCATGCTTTGTAAGCAGATGAAATGACGCAAGCATATTAAATAGGCATGGTCATAAAAGTAGCTTTAGCCTTGCTGGCAGCAGAGCAAAGCGCGTTCAGTCGCTTGCCCAGCTTAAAAGGGATTTACGTTACCGAAGGTCCGGAAATCAGTAAATGATACAGTCAAAACGACTGACAGACTGACAGACTGACTGACCAAGCAACATGTCCTTTTTATGCTATGAGCTTAAGCGTTGAGCTTTAGACACAAGAAGAAGAGTGCAAGCACTTTTAATTGCCATCATTTATCTTTAGAAGCAGATGCTTTGTATACGTTTGTGTGTGTGTGTCTTTTTGATATGATTGAACAGCAATTTTTCATTACTTAAGTGTCGAGCGCACTCAGAACGGTGTGAGAGTCGTGAGTTAATGTACCAATGTACAGAATTAATGATGACATTGTTGTGACAGCACTGACGATTTTGAACTGTAAAAAAGATTATAAATTAAAAGATAATAAAAAACAGGCAGAAATACTTTTAATTACAGTCTTAACACTCTTATGTTAGAAAGCGTCACAAGCCACATACAGCAATCTAATATTAGTAGAAGATTGTCATTGAGACCAAGAGCAAATGTAAGACAGCCGTATGTGTCATGTCTTACTATCTAACATATGATAATTCATTACTGAACATTTTAAAACGAACGCCATTAAGTCGAAGTGCAAACGTTAGAAAGCCGTATGTGTCATGTGTGACTATCTAGCATACTACTATTCATCACTGAACATTCAAAAAACAACGTCACTACGTCTTGGTTCAAAAATTAATTAGTTGTATGTGACATGTGGCCGTATAAAGCATATGACTATTTATTATTGAACAATACACACTAACTTATGCAGTCACAACGCCTAATTTATGCCATTCACATTGTTGTTTGCATCATTGGTTAATTAAATGGTAAGAATTTTTTTAATCCTTGCCGCAAATACTTTCATTTATTAGTTTCAACAACAACAATTAATTGTAAATTTAATATAATTGCAATAATTAACATAATCAAATTAAATATTTAAATGAAATATCAAAAATTATTCAAATAATTCATTAGTGCAATCCAACGCATCAACGAAACAACGCCGAATCATATACAAATAAGCGCACTTGACATACGCATTAATGGCATTATACATTCAACTATTTGTTTAATAATGCAAACAAAGAGCAAACAAAAAAAACATGCAATCAAAATAAACAACAATAGCAACAACAACAATGCACTTGAACACAAAACATTTTAAACGAAGCTAATTAAATGTCATTTTCGCTATTGCGCCGGTTAACGTCAACATTAATTATTGCAAGTACTTCACTTTAAATTATCGACAAAAGCATAAAAACACTAATTTAAAATTTAAAATAAAAGCACATTTTAAATAAAACAATTTTAGCAATAAATGCAAAAAAACAGTAAATATTTTTTATGTTGAAGAAACAATTATAAAAAATTAAAAAAAATTATCAAAAACTGACAATAAAATCAAATGTCTGTTTTTTGCATTGCAATTCAAGGCAAATGCAAATGCAAAATTGTCATTTAATATTGAACATTTTTATTTGTCATTATTTGTGTGTGTGGTTTTTTTTTTTTGCCATAAACCAAAATTACATTTTAAATTATGCGCTCCGCAAAGTGATAACGAAATTAAAGCGTTGTACGCAAAGTAAAGCGCAGAAAGCAAAGAGTCTACAATGGCATAAATGTTGTGTGCGGTGAGGCGACGGCGGCGGGAGAGGTTACTGCGCATTTGATGCCAAGCAATGAAACTCAAATCCAGCGCTACTTAAAAGCTTAAAATGCGGCAAAGCAGGCGCAACGAAAACCCATGCCAAGGCTTATAAATTTTAATTAAAACACAGTACAACTTGTAGAAACGTTGGTTGGCAGTAGCAGAGCACGAGTAAAGGCGTTGTTAGATGCGATGAGAAGCGATGCGATGAGTTGCGATGAGGTTAATCTCGTGCACCGTGGCTGAGACATAGACTGAGATTGAACGCGCGGCGCATGTGGCAATCTTTTTCGTTTACTGTTTTTGCCACTTTTATTTTCTCACTGTCTCTCCCTTTCTTCACTACTCATACTCTTGACGTGCCTTTACTGATTACATGTTGCATCACAGCGATTTTGCCCATTTTTTTTTGGCATACATGCGCACAGTGCGCCAAGCTTACAAAAAGCATTGCAGAAAAACGGCAATCAGCGAAGCTCAACGCGCGTCCCAAGTGTCTGCTGCGCTAATGAGTCGCTCGGGCTGTATAATTATATGCTGACCCATGCTGCATTATTCAAAACTGAGCTCATCAAAACATGTAATTTAATTAACCGACGTGAAGAAGGTCCATTGATAACATGAGCATTTTTTCACCGCTTTGCTTACAAAGTAGAATTTTATTAATTCACATTTTTATAAAGTTTTTTTTTCCCACGCTTTGACATTTGTCTACTAAAATGTAATTAATGCTCTTTCAGCCTTTTTCTATACACCTCAACCAAATCACTCTTTTTCATCTTTAAGCAAAGACATTTCGGTTTTTATACTCTTCACGAAGTGAAAAGTATTATAGTTTTGTCACGAAGTTTGTAACAGCCAGAAGGAGGCGTGGCCGACTATACAAAGTATATATATTCTTGATCAGGATGACAAGACGAGTTGATATAGCCATGTCCGTCTGTCCGTCTGTCCGTCTGTCTGTATGTATGCAAACTCCTCCCTCAGTTTTGAAGCTATCGACCTGAAACTTTGCACAGACCCTTGTATTTTATTACGATGACACATTGGTCGGAACCAGCGAGATCGGACCACTGGAACTGGTAGCCACCATACGAAAAGAAGAAGAAAAAAAATTTCAATCGTTGTATGAAAAACTTTTTTGTTTTCCAAGATAGAGCGCTGAAATTATACCAGTGGTGAACAACCGTAACCAGGCTAAATGCCTGAAAATTTCATTGAGATCGGAATACTGGAACTGGTACCTGCCATACAAAATGAAGAAGAGGAAGAGAAACAAAGTTTAAATCGTTGTATGGGAAACTTTTTTATTTCTGAAGATAAAGTGCTGAAATTTTAAAAGTAGTAAGTAAGTGTCACCAGATCAAATGCCTGCAAGTTTCATTGAGATCGGACTGCTGGAACTGGTACCTGCCATACAAAATGAAGAAGAGGAAGAGAAGCAAAGTTTAAATCGTTGTATGGGAAACTTTTTTGTTTCTGAAGTTAGGCTGCTGAAATTTCAAAAGTAGTAATTTAGTATCACCAGATCAATTGCCTGTAAGTTTTGTTGAGATCGGACTACTGGAACTGGTACCTGCCATACAAAATGAAGAAGAGGAAGAGAAACCAAATTTAAGTCGTTGTACGGAAAACTTTTTTGTGTCTTAACTAATCGACTCTAAACTTCATACTTTTGTTGATAATGTGGCTTAAAAGCTATTTTGATATCAAAATGGGCGTGGCACCTCCCACATATGACCAAAACCAAAAGTTCCTATATATCTGGCACTCAATGAGGTATAACAACGAAAACTGATCTGTAGGCTATGTGGACAAAAAGAAATAAGATTCCAAAAATAAAATGGGTGTACCACAAAAAGTGTCGTGAAGAGTATACATCTTCGGCAAGGCCGAAGATAACGTCCTTACTGGTTTTTTTTTTTTGTTGTACTTTGTTGGCATTGACAGCGCAGCAACGACGAGTGTAAATGTGAGGAAAGCATGTCATGCCGCCGCCATCTCCCTTTGCAGCTCAAGGACACAAACTATGTAATCTATTTACAGAAGGCAACTGCACGACACGTACACACAGTCACTCACGAGCGTACACTTGTAACCACATGGTGTGCTCAGGCACCGCAAAAGGACACATTTCGAGAGCGACAAACGCAACGTAGACGACAGGCAAAATTTAATGAGTATCTTTGAGGCGGCTTTGAGGTAAGCAAATGTTTGTTCAATTGTGGCAATGCAATAAAATGTTAGTAATGAAGCAATAAAATAAGCCAAGCCAAGCACGACAACACATAAAATTAGACGCCACAAGCAGAAAATCTTTTCAAATATTATTTTTCAGCGAGTTGACAACTTGTTCCAAAAGATGAAGAGTTGTAAATATAGTTTTTGGATTGATTGAAGGTACTTTGACAAAATTGACATAATTACTTGTCAGAACATTATTCAGGCATGATCTTAAAAGCACTGTTATAAAATATAAGTTTTTATATTAATGATCTCTAAGCTTTCGATCGTTCTTGACATCTTTATATATTTTATACTCGTCCGCCCATATACTATACGTCTAATAAGTCATTATATAGAATATTAATAGTTATTAAATAAAAATTTTCTAAATAAAATTTCAGTTTGGTATTTCAATCTTTATGAGACTTTGGACTTTAGCTAAACGTTCCATGTTAGTCAAGCATAAAAAACATTATAGTTTGATTTCCAAGAGCAACGCCGAGCTTGGTTAGTCTGACAGGCATTTGTGTACTCGAAACTTTGGCAAACAAGTGCACAGCATGTGCTGTCCAATAAGTGAAGTGGAGATTTTTAGTTAAAAGTTTTTGCCAACATTACACAGCATTCGATTGCTTTGCACGCCCGCTCACTCGCCCGCTCACCCGCTCGACTGAAGCACACACCACCCCAGCGCACTTTCTGCTCATTGTTGAGAGTTGCGAACAAATTGCAAACAGCTGGAACTGTAACTGCTTTGCTTGCGGTTGTCGGTTGCTCGTGTCTTATACAAAAACAGAACAGAACAGTGAGACTAACTGACTGACAGTTAGATAGAAAGATAGACAAACCGACGTTCGGTCGGTGTTGAAAATACTGACTTCTGCATACTTTTGTTTCTTTAAATATTTTTGAAATGAATTTTTGCGTTTAATTGAAGTTTCTTGAGTCTTGTGTGCAGCTAAGCTTATACTAATTAGATAAGTTTTTTGTGCTAGACAAAAAATGTTTATTACAAACCATATGCATAAAGCACATGTATGCTTGCAAATACTCAAGTTACTTGTAATTTCATAGACTTTTTTTGGCATGCAACTTTAAGCCAATTCATTTAAAGTCGGTTTAAGCTGTTGGCAAGCATTTCTTGTACAACTTAAATAATTCAATGTGCTTTGCTAATTTTGCGCACAATAGGCCAACAAATAAGCACATTAAAAAACATGTTTCGCACCAATTAACTCTAAAATTCTAATTATTTTCCTGAACAACGCCAGGCCTGAAACGAGAAATGTATCACGCCTACAAGTTTTGCTACAACAAAGCACTTCTACTGCTGCTTGTCGGGCGTCAAGTCAAGTCAGGACAAGACGAGTGAGTGCCTTGAGTGTAGAGTTGAGAAAGCGTGCTCTAAACACTTGAATACAACACAAAATATATTTGCATAATTAACTATTGTCGACAGATGAGATTGACGAGCAACGTGTATGTGTGTGCGACAGAAAGTGGGCGAGAGCGAGAGAGAGAGAGAAAGAGCGTGTAAGATTGAATTTAACAAACCTTTGATCAAAGGCATTCAAATGTTAAATATGCAAAATCGCAAGTCACTTCAGTTTGAATGACGGGACCGGGACCGGGCCCGAAGTATTCGAGTAGAGCACATCAAGTGTGAGAGTCACAGTTGAGTGACAAAGTAAATAATCCTTAAGGCTGGCAAAATGTTGTGCTTCTATGTGGTAGTAAAAGTGAAAAGGGAACGAAGATGAAGAGTGTGCGGAAAGCTTAGTAATGAAAATACAAAATCCTGGCAACAAGAAAAGAGCAACAACAATAAGAAGCAAAGCATAGACTTAGCCATAGAAATTATGCTAATTTGCAGCAGAGCTCTATAACAACAACAACAACAACAACGACGAAATAAACAATCAAAAACGACCAACGAAACGAAGCGAACGACCAACAACAACAATGCAAATAACAACAACCAATAAGTACAAAGTTATCGCCACAAAATAACAAAGACCAAAACTAAGCAAATATAAATTATCGCATGCGACAAATTTAAGCACAAAACGGATATCCTTGCTAAACGATTTGTTGTGTGCTTTTCGCCAATGTCGCCCACAGCTTGACTTGACTTGACTTTGTACTTTTGGCGCGTGTCGTGGTTATTTGCATACACATGCTCAATACACATCTATGTGTGCGTGTGTGTGTGTGTGTGTGTGCGTGCGGTACTTCATTATTGAATCCTTTGAAGCGTATAAATGCCATTTTAATGTCAAAGACATTTATAAAGAAATTAATTAAATGCTTGGCACTTGCTCAAACCGGAAATCGTCGCGACTGTGACGTTCGGCCAGCACAACTTGAGCTAATAATAAAAACAACAACAGTAAAATACATCGAAATGAAAGTAGGATGCCATAAAAATGACGCATAAAATAAAGAACTACGGGCAGGAAAAATAAAACAACACACACAAAAAAAACAAATGAGCAAAAAGCGTGACCAAATTGTAAAACAAGCAACGTTTAGAATAAAAAAAGCAGTATATAAAAAACACACACACACACACACAAGCACATAAAAGCAAGAATAATGTGCGAGTTCAAGGTAATGACGCAGGAATATTTAAACGCAAGGATAATAGGGAGAGACCGACACATAAAAGCGGACTTAGCTGCCCGGCCGGTCGTCCTGCTAATCTTGTTACGGTTCACGGCACGGCACTAAGAATGCGCATAAATAAATTAGCGCACAGGCAAGGCAAACAGGCAGGCAGACTGACAGACAGACGGACAGAAGGACGGACTTTTCTTATTAGCTTTTAGTTGCTGTTGAAAACTATAAGAGAAACACATATATAAAAGAAAGTTTTCGTACATGTCTTCTGCAGCAAATCAATTGCATGCATTGCAGGTAGTCAAGCACACACACACACACATGCACACATGATGGTTCACACAGTTGAGCTGCGGATAATGGCAAAGTAAACGCATAAAGAGGCGAAGACTATTATATGCTTGTATAATAAAAATGATTTAAATTCAAAATGCTCCAAAAAACAACTACAAAAATTAAAAAAAAAAAAGAAAGGGAAACTTTTACTTCGACTTTTGCCTATTAGAAAAATCAATTTGGTCTCGTTTGGCAAACATCGACGACGAAGACGACGACGACGACTTTATGAAACTTCACTTGGGCGGCAAAGTTTTAAATTACTGGCCAAGTGTATTGTCGAGCATGCACTCACAATGCCTTTGCACCTCAGCACGGCACACGAAAGTGGTCCGACTTGATTGCAACGACTATTGAATGCGCTACAAAAGGCAAACGGTAGTGAATCAAAGATGGCATAGAAGATACTTACGAATAATAAACTACTTGCTGGAGGAGGAGGAACAACAAGCTTATAAATTTTGCATGTTATGACAAAAACTTTAGCTTAGCTTAATAGTCTAAGTTCGGTTTTAAGCTGCACAAGTCTGCTAGAATTTAATCATATCAAAAGCGCGCCACACGCAAACTTTCGTGAATAAACTCGCACACACGCATAGATAATCAATCCCTTCAAAAAAACACGGTTTCAACTTTGCAAACTGCGCTCAGTGAAATTACAATAACGTTACAAATTATGCATGAAGGGTATTTTAAAGAAAAAAGGGCGAATTCGGTTAAAAAAGGCAAAACAACGAAACTTAAAACTTTACTTCATTGAACTGTTAAGAAAATTTCTGCCAGTTGGCAGTTCAACTTTCCGACAACGTCGACAACGGCAATAAGAATGACGACGTCGACTAGGACGACGACTAGGACGAAGATGAGGACGACGACTTTTTCCGCTCATGGCGTAAAAATAACAATCGACTTTGAGTTTTGAATGAGCAGCAAAGTGAAACTTTTCAAAATAAAAGCAGAGAAAAAAAAAAAAACAAAAAACACTGGTCTACAAAAAAAAAAAACTTTAGAAAAAAGAAAAGCAAAGAAAAAAGCATAGGAAAGAAAAACTTTTATAAGACTATGGGATTAAGTAGATTTTGAAGTGCCTTGCAGTGTCGCGCGCGCACACACTCGTTCGCGCAAGTCAAGTGGCAAGCGGCAGTGGCAGTGGCAAAAGCGGAAGTGCGCACAACGCCAAGCTAGCACACGTGCGACAGAGATGGCAATGGAGAGCAACGAACGACAGTTAACAATTATGCTGTTGGCACTTTTTTTTATAACATTTGTATTTAAAATGGCGTTCGAACAAACACTTAAGCAAATTACGGCACTCATAATGATCATTTGGCATTTGTCGAAGGGTTTTTGCAGTTTCGCTGCATTGGGGTTCACAACTCAGACAGACAGACACGCGTTGACTGTGATTTGCCAAAACATGTCAGCACAAGTGAAGTGAAGTGAAGAGTAGCAAGAGCAATTCGCAATGATTGCCTCAAATTAACTGACCATTTTGGATTTGTCTGCACTTGTTCGCTTGTTCGAAGTCGTTTTGCGTTTTACATCTAAGCACTTTTAACAGCTGTCAATCGCTTAGGAACACACTTACACGCTTAGATAGTCAAAGTTTAGCGACGATTTGTTCGAATTCGTATTTTGATGGCATTGAAAATTGCAATTTGCGCGTAATGTCGTGCACAAACATAATGACAGCTCAAACTTGCTTGCTTACAAGCACACACAAATGACTGGCCATGTATTACTCTGGCAGTGGCTCTGTGTTTATTTGCTTGGTAGGACTTGAACCTTTTTTAGAAGCGAGAGAGGAAGCTTCTAAGCATGATGGAAAGCGGCCATAGCTTTGGTAAACGCAATGTGAAATTAGCAGATATCGGAAGGGCAGCAGAAGGCCATGCAAAAGAAGTCATGCAGAAGGCATTTGGAAGGCATTAAGTTTCATGCTGAGCTTGGTAGAACTTATTCCCTTTTTAGAAGCGAGAGAGGAAGCTTCTAAGCATGGCGAAAAGTGGCAATAACTTTGTTAAACGCCATGTGAAATAATCAGTTATCGGAAGGGCAACAGAAGGCCATGCAGAAGGCAGTTGGAAGGCATTACATTTCCCGCTGAGCTTTGCAGAACTTGTGCCTTTTTTAAAAGCGAGAGCGGAAGGTTCTAAGCATGGTAAAACGCCAAGTGAAATAAGGAGAATACGGAAGCGCAGCAGAAGGCCATGCAGAAGGCAGTTGGAAGGCATGACATTTCCCGCTGGGCAACTATAAAAAACATTTATTTTTAAATGATGTGCCACACTCAAAGCGTAAAACCAATGAAAATCAAACGAAATAAAACAAAAACAAGGAAATAAAAATAAAAATAAAAAAGCGTACAAACAAAAGCAATGAAAGCGTGCAAGGCAAAGCGAGCGATAAGAGGCTTTAGGATTGCTCGTTCAGCGTTAACTAAAAAATCTGCGTTAAATGTGCGCAAAAAAATTGCATTGCTGCGATTTCAGTTGAAAAGCAACGAAAAAACACGAAGAACATAAAACAAAAGCAAAGTGCGAAAAGGGAAAAAACAAAAACAAAACTTGGCAATAGATGAGCGTACAACGATTGTCGACGAACGTCATGTAAAGTTGTTGTTGCTGTTGCCATTGCTAAGCCACGAGCGTTTTGCTTACATTCGCAGCCACGCACACAATCGCACATGCCGAAACTCCTTCTCCCGCTCTGCCACTTTCGAACGAGTCTGTGCCGCACATCAAAGGCGCATGCAACACAATCAGCTTAACAGTAACTAGAAAATAAATTGCATTCGATTTTGTTTTTATTTTCACTTTGTTTACTTTCATTGCACTTTACTTCAATACTTCAACCCCCCTTCGCACACACCCGCAGCCAACACGTCACCATTTGGCCGGCAAGCTGTAACTTTGTATATATGCTTTTTTTTGTCAGCCAAATGCGCGTGATTGGCTTTAAATAACAACAACAACAACAAACACTAAGCAAAAAACAGCGTCATAAAAAACAAACAAATGAATTGCAGTAAAAAATTGTACAGCAATTTTAGTTTTCTTTTTTTTATAAGTTTAACACGATTTACATGACATTCGAAAACGTTGCAAATCAAATCGATGTGCGCGCTTTCATTAAGGCAAAGCGTACGTTTCAAGCACGCCAAAAGCATGCAAGTTAAGTTACTTATTTAAGCCAATTTGCAAACATTCAATCAAGCACATATTTTTTCAAGTTTTCCTCTTCTTGGCATAACTACAAATCAAGTCATTAGTCAAGTTTTGCTTGCACATGTGTTTCTGCTTATGCTAACTGCCAATTGGCGCAATAATTTGTAAATAGCTTGCTCAACACACACACACACACACACAGATACGCTACACTATGCATTACAGTCATGTGCTGTTGTCCTTCGCACTTGTGTGCCATTTGTTGCTGTCTTGTGTTGCACTTGTGAGTCTTGTGAGCTCGTGCCTGGGCGTCGAAATCATCTTTGCCAGCATTGACTTTATTTCAATTAACAAATTAAAATAAATTAATTTCAATGAACCACAGCGCGTATACGCGATATTGCAAAATGATGCCGTTAAGTGTTTTAAGTGTATTAACTTAATTTAATTTTATATTCACTTTCCATGTTTTTTTCTCCAACACACCAAGCACTGTATTAGTATGTGTGTGTGTGTGTGTGTGTAGCAAAAAAATGTGATGTCATGCTTGGTATAATTTAAGTTTTTCTTGCTTGATGATGTTGATGTTGATCATGATGTTGATGATGATGAGGTTGAGGATGAGCACGTTGCCAACGAAAGCAAGCGCAAGAGCAAAAGCTTAAAGCCAGAAATCAACCCTAAGCCAAGCCAACAGGCACGGCTTGTGCGCCGTCGCCCCCTCAGCCACTTGCCATATTACATTGGCCTTGCTAGTGTCGTTTTTCGCACAGTGGGGGGAATTAAACTAACAAATAGGGATTAAAACTTGATGTTTCTTTCTGTGCGCTTGGCGTTGTGTGTGTGTATGTGTTTGTGTGTGCGGCAATATAAACGTTGTTGGCATCGGTTTGGTTTCATGTTTGGCTGTGTCGATGTGTGCGTGCGGCTTTAATTAGTTTACTCGCTGTATAATTAAAATAAATCTGTTTAAAAGATTAAGCGCATGGTAGACAAGCAGATAAAGTGGCTAAAGCACAGAAAAAATCATTAAAAGAAAAATCAAAATAAAAAAAACAACCCAAAAAATTAAGTTCTCTTCTTATTGTTGCGCTCTCTTTCACACCCACGCTTTTGTGCATATAAATTTTAATTAAACGCTTGCATTTGTTCGTAACATTACTGCTTGATTGATATCTTTGTTTATTACTGTTAATGTTAAGCATTATTGTTTAATTGACAAGCCATTATTATAATTAAAATTACGTATACGTCGCAGCGGCAAGAAATGTCAATGACAAAGTGCTCAACACACAAACCGAACGTAAAACAAACACATAAGCATGCACTCACACATATTTACGCACACACACACACACACATATCATCATCATCATCAATAAAACACGTACGGTTCTGAGAGTCAGTGGCAACTTTTCTCATGCGTTTTATACATCGTTTTTTTTTCGCTTTGCTATCTATTTTCCTCCCCTTTTTTTGCTTTCCTTTCATCATTGTTTTTTCGTACGGTTGTCGCCCGCATTTGAGTTCAACGACCATAAATCAATCACTTCCTGCAGCCGTCAACCTCTCTGCTGTTCTGCTGCGCGTTATTTGCTCGTCTATTTTCTCATTGCTTTGATGCCACTTAACCAAATAAACTTTTTTGTTTCGTTTTTTCTCTTCTTTTTTTTTTGGTGCAGCAAATCGAAGCGCGTCTGGCGGCATGTTGACACAGTGGACATCAAGTTGCATGACTAAAAGCAAAACGCTGCAAAGTTGTTGACGAGCATAATTTTTCTGTTAGTTTTGTCAAACATTTTACTACAATTTCCAATATTTGCAGATTTCTCAAACATTATGCTTCACTGTAGTCAAACATGAGTGATTCGCATGCACAGATATGCGAGGCAAGACACAAGCCAGAACCCATACTCAAACCGAAGCCAACGAACATGTGCCCACACCAAAAACATGACTCGACGCTTGTTTTGCAAATTGTTTTCTTTATTATTTCGCAATTGCTGTGTTTTGTTTTTTGTTTCCTTCTTTTTTTCTCGCTTTATCGCACACAATTCATGCGCGCGCCCACATCAACGCGACACAAGCACAATTGTCGGTGGGTGTGGGTGTGGGTGTGTGTGTGTGAGTATGTGTTTTTCAGTTGTTTGTCGTTGTTGCATTTTGATTTGTGGCAGACAAATAGACATCATCGAAGCAATAAATATGATTTATGAAAGCGCGACACGCCCAACTCGAAGCTTAGAGCAAACAAATAACAATAAAACCAACAACAACAACAATAACAACAACAACAACAACGAGCTTAACAACAATGAACGCCATTAAAAGATAGAAGATTGCGCATTAAAAACTCAACAAACCAAGTGGATTTAATATTTATGTTATAGTAGCCATGTACCAGCTGCTACACACACACACATACACACCCACACAGACAGACAATGGCACAACAACAACAGCAACAACAACAACAATGCAGCAATAACATAAATTGTTGCAAATGAAACCACAAGTGTATAATTTTTAATAGCGCCACTAAGGGCTAACCGAGCGACCATTCTGTGTGCCTGAAATACTGATTTCGATTCTGTGTCGGATTTCGTTTGCCTGATTGCGATTGCCATTGTGATTCTGATTGTGATTGTGATTTTGTCTGTGATTGCGGTTAACAAAGCAATTACAACATTTTATGATTATAACTTTAGTCGTTATGACGCGCGTTTTTCATATGACGTAGAAGAAGCGTCGCAAAGGGCAAACGTCTGCCATGAATGGCATTAGTCTTGTAAATGACGCCATTTTGTGCTTGTTGCTGTTGCTGTAGTTGTCGCTATTGCTGTTGTTGTTGTTGCTGCAATTACAACAATTTTATGGTCATAAAGTTGCGACATTTAGTCGACACAAATGTCGATTTAATTGTTATGCGAGCGACAGTTGATTTAACAAAAGTAAAAAAACAAAAGAAAAGCCTAAAAATACAACAAGTAATTAAATGAATTGCTACAACTACAAACCGGTATTATGTGCCGTCATGCACACACACAAGCACACATGCATACATGTGCGCAGCGAAACGTTAAATCGCCTGACTTTGATTAATGTCAGACCACAACTACACTTCAATTGTCATAATTCTCAGTCAGCCAGTCAGTTAGTCAGCGCGTTGACAAGCTAAAGCCTAAAATACGTGCATATGCCCCTCCCCCTTTGCCACGCTTATTAGGAGCAACTCACACCGTCGCTTCAACAACTAGCAACGCGTCACTCTAACAACATACGTCATACAAATGCCAACGTCAAGTGGCAAATGAGTGTCATGATAATAAGACGAAAAATTGCGCGTTCAAGTTAGCGAATATTTTTTTTTAATTTCTTTTTTTTATTGTTCAACTGTCAACAAAACGTTTTAATTGAAAAACGCATGATGACTCATGTGTTTGCAACAAATTTCACAATTTTTGTATTTCTTTTTCGAAACATGTGCAAATTGGCACATCATTTATCATAATGTCATCAATATGCACGCGTGTGTGTGGGTCATTGTACGGTGACGTCATGTTTATATCGCCAATTTGCATTGATTTATGCATGCGTACGCATGGCAATTCATTTACACATTTTGGCGCATTTTGTTGTCAGCAATAATTAACTGAGCTATAAAAATTGCGTATACGTCATGTAGTACATTAAAATTATTTACCGTGCAATGCCATTGTAAATAAAGTAGCTTTATGTGTATTTCTGTGGATGTGTGTGTGTGAGTGTTTAAATATGATTACCAATACTGTTGCAGGCATTGAAGCCCGTTGGTATCACGTTAATTGAATTTATTTCGGTTTGCCGCAATTTTTCAATATTTTTTTTTCCTTTTTTTTCGCACTTATGCCTTTAAACAAACAAACAAACAAGCAAACAAACATACAAACAAATAGCTACGGCTCATTGTTGCCACCTGTTAATAATAAATTGTTTAATTATAATTACAAACAATACTGCAATGAAACCTTATTGCGCATTTTTCAAAAGTTCGTCGAGAACTTTTTTTCGCCCCTCTGCAAATGTCATGAACTTTTGCTTCACCTTTGCTTTTGTACAATTTGCTTGTTTTTATGCTTACGTCGTGTATGTATGAGCATATATAAGTGTGTTTGTGTGTGTTTCGAACTTTTGCTCGTATTATTATTGCCGTTGTTGTTGCTGTTGTTTGTGTTATTGTATAAATTTGTTCGAATGTTGCAACGGAAATTAAGTAAACTTTTTCAGTTTTCTGTTTTCTGTTTGTTGTTTCAATAGCTTGTTGTTCAATGCTTCGTTACGCGACGGCATGCCAAGCCATGCGAGCTGACAAGTGGTAAACTGACAAGTGGAGATTTTTCAAGTGTTTACTATACGAACATATTTTGATATGAGAAAAATAATAACAATAACAATAAGAGCCATCAAAATGGTAACAATATGTGTTAGTCGCCGTGGCAATTAATTCAACCGGATTGCCTTTGAGGCCAGCAAAACAACTAACAACAAACTAAGAGCTGTCAATTAAAAATAAAGAAAATCAATTTAAGTTTTCTTATTTCATTGTATTTTTAAATAGCAATACGCCTATATTGCACAGCGCCACAGAGCACATACGACAATTTAACATACAAACTTGTACTTCGTGCTTAATGCTGTACTGTTGCATGCGCTGTGTCGTTATGTGTTACATAGGCTTGGTGTTGATATTTTATTGCATTTCATTAAACTTTTAACTTTCCTGTTTATTTTTTTTTTACATAGAAATAACTTATTACGGCAGATCCTTTCTGCGTTGCCATGCGGTTTGTCACTAGCACAAGGCACACTTATCTGACAAGGCTCTAAGCTACAAAAATAAATTACAACTAAAAGAGTTTATCAACTCATTTGCTCTTGCCGCACTCACGGCACAGTGTAATTATAAACGAGTTAATAACAACTGAGCAGGCAACAAAATAATAGTAACAAACCGCAAACACTTATCTCTTAGCCACGCCTCACACTCCGGGCAGCATGCCTTGCCACAAGCTTACCATTACATACTTTGCTGTTTGAATTTATGAAGCCAAAAATATCTACTTAACAAGAGGCAAATTCTATTTTTAACATAAACTAAATCCCTTTAAGCTCACCATTTAATGCAACTTAACATTTTCGTATTCTGTCTTTGCTGTGTGCACGGACCGTCCGCCCCTGGCCGCGCTCTCCTGGGCGTCGTTGTCGCTGCCTTTGCCACTGCCACTGCTGCCGTTTGCTGGCTCCTTTTTTTTTTGGCTTGCTACTTTCACCTAAAGCATACTAAATAAGCAATATTATAGCGCTTTGCGCTTTTTATGGCAACATAAAGCAACAAAAATAGCCACAAAATGAAACCAAAGAAAATCAGCAAAAAGCAGAAAAAAAAAATGGTATCAAAGAAAAAAGTGAGCTTGGCATAAAAATAAATTCGTAAATTTGTTGAGTCAGCAAACGCAACTTGTTGACCAAAAGTCAAAGTCCGAATGAAGCAAGCGATTTGTTGTTGGATTTTTTGCTCGTTTTCGGACGCAGAATTTTGCAAGGTAATTCACCAAGAAAAATAGCATCATTAGCTTAACAAATATGTACTACAAGCAAGTCGTGCTTAGAGCAACATTACGACAGCAGCAGCAGCAGCAGCAGTGAAAGTGGCAGGCGGTCAGTGTACATGAACAAAGCCAACGACAAAGCAAATGGCATAAATAATAAGTAAGGACACAAAAAAAACACACACACACAACAAAACATATGCCTCATTGTTGATTGCGTGTGTGTGTGTCATGAAGTTGACAACGGCCACAAACTAATTTCACGTATGAATTTTTAAAGCTTTAATTACCTAAAACACTTAAACGGAAATCACGAGCAACGAATGAACATTAAAAAAATAAAAACATGTTTAAAAAAATTGCAAACTAAAAAGCAAAGCATGGCAAAACGAGCAGAAAATAGCGGAGATTAATTTGGCATAAAGCCATGTGACATTATGCCACGCCCACAAGCGCACAACCCTACACACACAGGCAGACAGGCAGCGAGACCGACGTGTATAGTTTTTAATTAAAATTGAAAATCTCAGGCGTGAGTTGCAATATTTTTTTTTGTTGCTATCATTTCGGCGCATTAACATTTTCATTAGCAACGAAGCATAGCGCAACACACACACACACAAAGACACAGGCACACACGCAGAGATAGAGAGCGAGAGTGAAAGCAAGCGAAGCGTTATGAATGAAAATGTAAATTCTAAGCGCAAACTAAATTAAAAACGACTTAGAGACATATTCGACGCCCAACAAAGCTCAACGGCGTCATAAATCATTAACTGTCGGGGGCCAACAAAAATTCCGTTGAGTTGCGCAACCGAAACGAAATATTACGCATACGCCGCGTTGCCGCTTAGCTCGTTTCACTCATTACGGCACAGTGCGGCCAACATGGCGGTCGAGGGTGCGGGCGTGGACGCGTGTGTATCTGTGTGAGGCAATCACAGCGTTGAGATTACAATTTTGCGCTTTTGGGACAGTCATTGACCGCAAAGCAGTCAAAAAAAAAAAACAACAACTGAGATATATGAAAAAAAGAAGAAGATACAACTAAGCCAACAATGAGAAAATAAAGTTTGTGATTTTTTTTTTTAATATAATTTCAGCCTTGCACAAACAGCGTGGGGAAGCAAGACTATGTGTGTGTATGTTTGTCTGTGTATATGTGTGCAAGATAGAATGAGTAATATAAGAAGGACAAAATCTCAATGGAATACCAACGTTTGTCAATATTTGTTTTGCAATCAGCAAATAAAGTCTAAAAGCAGAGCGAAAAAAAAGAATAAATAATACAAATAAAAAAAATGTATTTAAGCCAAAGAAGCAAAGCAAACTTTGGTTGAGTTGATAGAACTTTCTTCGGCGCATTCTTTTGGTGCCAACATACACTTGATCAAACTCTATATTGAGTTGAGATAGAGACAGAAACTTCTTGTAAAGGGTATCTTTTTTAATAGAGAGACTGAAAGAAAAATTTTAGTGAAACTACTGTGATAGCACAGTTGAGTCAGTTTAAGATGAACTTCAGGGTAAGTTTACAAAATTTTGAGGTTATGAAGTTTCGACTTATCAAGGACTTCGATGTATATAATTTCTAAACTTTAAGTAACGGTCTATAGAGTAGTCTGCGTAATATAGAGCTCGCAAGATTTGTACTTCGACTTACAGAGTGTAATATATGAAATATAGGGATAAGGGTATTTTCTTCAAATTAGAGAAAATATAAAGTTTTCCGGGTTCGAGTTAAGAAGTATTGACTGTATTAATTATTCTATCACAAGGGTCAAAGTTAAGTTTTTTATAAGAAATTCGTTACAGAGAGTGTTCCGATAAATTTCAGATTTTATTTTTATATGAAATGACTAAGTAATATTACATACTCCTATGTTACACGGTAACACACGGCACATACGGTAGCTAAGTATTAAAACTTAATTATTTTTTTAATAAGTTAAGCTTCTTTCAGAGTGAATTTCAAATACAATGATGACAATTAACACCACAATAAAAACTTTGTGGAGTTTTACTAACATTTCTTTAAGTGCAGGCATGACTTTATTCGTTTGAAGGAAACTTCAACTAAAAGAGAAGAGCAAAAAGTTTTATTGACAAATTGTCAGCAAACGTACAACACTTGTACATCGTACGAATGAGATTGTTGTGCACTCATTTGATGAGCTTAAGCTGGCGTCCCGTACGTGCGCCGCAGGGACGACAACACTGTTGACAAACAAGTCAAGGCTGCGCGCGCCAACACTTGACAGCGTACAACAAATTTAATCAAGACCACAGCAAATAGCCAAAGTTATATTTTAAGAAATAAATAAAATATAGCGCATTGAGTAGCTTTCATGCTCATGGCGAAATTATTGAAAAACAAAGTTCCTGAAAAATACAAACCGTATAAAAACCGGAAAATAAGAAACAGCAACGAAAAAAAAACAAAAAATTTAAAGCATACACGCGGGGGCGCTTAATAGCATTGATAACTGTCAACAACGCAACGAGCACACACATGCCGGGCATGCGATAATGTGTGGGACAGTGATGGTGAGCGGTGTGCAGAGTGCGATAGCAAGAGGGAGAGACAGACATTAAAGAAACGCAAATGAGAATATGAAAAGTGATAAAGAAGAGTTGTGCGTGGGCGCAAATACGAAAATGAAAAAAGAAAATTGCGGCAACGTTTGAGTGTCACGACTATCATGACTGTCGAGCTATCAGCAGCCGACACACACACACACACAAACACACACAAAGACTTAAGCGAATACAAGCACACAGAGGCGCAAGCCGCTTTACTTCTTAACTTTTGCCAATTGCGCTTTTTCATTTTATGAGCGCACGGCAAATCAAAAAAAAAAAACAGTAAAAAAAACAAAAACACACAAAATGGCAGCAATGACACAACGAAATAAAATAAAATAAATGTTAATATTAAAAAAAAATCTTTTGCTTGGCTGCAGAGCATTTTAATGCCATGCTGATGGTAGTGGCCGCCGAGTGGCTGAAATGGCAACGACAATGGCAGCAGCGGAAATGGCAGGCTGATTTCCAGTTGCCATGACTTGGCGTCTCCTTTACTCAAGTGATTGTTGTTGTTGTTGTTGTTGTTATTTCACTACCTCACTACCGCTGCTCTACTGTTGTGCTTCATTTTGACGCTCGACACTATACTTTCATTTTTTATGCATTGCATACTTTTATGCGCAATGGTCGGACTCTGTATGTAAAGCAATAAATTTCCATGCTACTGTCAGTGTCAGTAACTGTTTCTGTTGCTGTTGCTGTTATGGTTTTGGTCTGCTTCAGTTTGGTTTCGTACACTTTGGATTGAGTTTGGTCTGGCCTGGTCTGGTCTGGTCTTGTCTGGTTGGTTCGTGTCGTGTCGGTTCGGGTAAACTCTTGTTCGAGGTTTCATTTTCTGTTTCGGTTTCGGTTTCAGTTGCCTTGGTTTCAATGATGGGCGTATTTTTTATTCTTTTTTAGGGCGTAACTCTTACAATACACGTGCACAGTGTGTCATCATATTTTATATGCTCTTTCACTTCCTCTCGCGCGCTTTTCCACTAACTGTCTTGCTGTCAGAACCTTAATTTCTTACTTTTTACTTTCAGCATTTTATGTTCGCATTTATTTAACCTTTAACCGACGTAAATTGCGCATAAGAAACTCACTTTACGTGCATATGCATATAAAATGAGTTTTCAATTGGCTTAAAGCATGCTTGTATATATGTACATGTGTGTACATTTCTCAGTTAAAACAAGTCGAAAAGAACTCTTTGTATGAGCGTGTGTGTGTGTGAGTGTGTGTGTGGCCTGCAGGTACTTACAGTTGAATGTCATTCTCAAGCATAATCCATCAGTTTCGTATACGCTTTTAATCAAATGCAAAGTTTTCTGACCGCTGACAGCTTCAAACAGACCAAGTCAGCCAAGTCTTTTCAACTGGTAAACGGTATACAACACAAGCACAGGTTATATGCAGACACAGGACGCAGAGCACAGGACACAGGACACACAAGCCACATCACCGACGCTGTTGACTGACGTTAGTGTCGGCATACTCAAGATATGTATTTTGTGGCCAATGGTCCAGGTTTGTCCTTCAACAGTGTTTGTGCGTTGATGCACGCCCCAGCTGAGTTGTCGACTTTGTCGGGCATTTCATTTAGCTGCTGCTGCTGCTTTGAAAATGGTGTCTAATGCGCCTGCATGTGAAATGTGCTGCTGATATGGCTCACTACTGCTGTCATTTATCTTGCTTCTTCTTCTTCTACATCTTCTCGACTCCAACATAGTCTCATTGCTAGTATTATTTTTTCTGTTTTTCTGTTTTTTTTCTGAGCCTGTATATATTTGCATGTGTAGTAAGGACTTGCGTTGCGTTGAGTTCTGTTGAATTGAGCATGGCTGTCGTGCATATGCACAAAGCCTCAGTCTGACTGCTGCTTGTCTGTTGTGCCCACATTGAGAAATTGTGTTTGAACTTTAGCTTTGGCATCAGCAGCACCATCAGTAACAGCATCACCATCAGCATCAGCATCAGCATCAGCATGAGCATGAACGTCAGCTTCAAAGGCAGCAGGATGTTGCTATCGTGCCATGTTCACATATTCATGGCGTATGAAACGAAATGCCTTCGATTTAGTGTCACGCACAAGAAATTTGCTCTACTTAAAACGACACTGATTGAAAATTTTTACTTGTGTGTGTGTTGTGTTATACAGTTCATTCAATTTATTTTTCACTGTCTACTTTGCCATACTCCCACTCACGTACATTTTATGCTCGTCTTAAATCTGCGCACAAAAGTATGCAACAACACTCAAAGTTAAATCGAATCATTTCGAATCTTCAACCACATAACAAATAACTGCTTTTATGAGAGGGGAAAAAACAACCGCAACAAATAAACCATTGGCATACAAAAATTTGTTGATTTTTTGCATATTTTCATAGAAAATATTTTCTCATATAACAACTTGGCAAAATATTTTGCTTAATTCGCACACACGCACGCCCAAAATGCATGTAATTAAAATATGAAATGCTTTTGTTTTAACAAATTTGTTATATTTCCGTATACAATAACCATTTATTTGGCATATTTAGCAAAAGTTTTTCAATTAAAAACGAAGCAATCATTTCCACTCAATGTTGAGTCCGGCATACATTTCATTTGCTCTTCTGTTTATTGTTTCAATTCATACATTTTGCTAGCCAATAACGCATGTCATTGCAAACAATTCGCAATATTGTTGCTTGTTTTTCTGCTGCTTTTTTTTTTTTGCTTTCTGTCTACCAAATTTATTATTGCAATATGCCAATTTTAGTGCAATTTTTTGTGTTATTTGATTTCAGTTTCATGCAATCAATTGCATATTCATGCGGCAAGTGGCAAGTGGCAAATGGCAACAATCCCCAATGACGTCGCTGTTTTTCTATTATACAATGTGCGAAATTAAATTGAAATTTTGCAGTACGTGTTTATTTGTTACATGTATTTTTTTATTATGCATAACATTTTTTTTCTCTCATCAAATACACAAATGTAATTAACGTTTATTTGAAGCGTGCACGTCATGCATAATGATGAGCTTGTAATCAAAAATAGTCGTGATTCAATTTGTAGAAATTCGAGTGCAAAATTACAATAAAACAAATATGACACACACTTATAGTTTTTTTCAAAATACAGTATTATATAGTTGTATGTTACATGGCGCCATAGAGCACATAGGACAATTAAGCATTGGCATTTTGTTCTTAAGTTTATTTTTCCACTAACTGTTTTTATTGAACTAATTTACTACTAACCATCTATCTATCTCTCTGCCTATCACTCTATCTAGGCATAAAAAATCTACTACAAAGCCGCTCAGTCAAAAGGACCTTTATTCTTTCTTCTTAATCATGATAATCGCTGCATGTCTGTTTATTGCGTATAAGGCATACTTTATTGCGGAATTTCTTAAATTGTTTAATTTATACTTGTGTTAAGTAACACGAAAATCTCAATGGCGTAAAAGCAAACGTTAATAAACCTCAAACTTTGTTATTTTTACTTTAAGCGCACATTTATCAAAGCTTGAAGCATTCTTTCACCGCATATTTAAAGCCAAGCCAACAACAACAGCAGCAGCACAAAATAGTCAACAAACTGAGCGGAAGATAATAAATTTCACAACAAAAATGTCTGCCACAGCAATAAAATACTGAGCGTGCGTACTTAGCTAAAAATTTAAATGACTTCAGGCATTTGCAAGTGTTTGAATATTGTAACAAATACCACGAAAAAAAAGAAATGTTTATATATATATAAAGCAAGAAAATATTGCAATCGCATAACAAACTTAAGCCAAGCCAAGTTGAGTTGTGCTGTGCTGTGTTTTGATGAGGCTGGCAGAGGGCAGAGGGACAACAAAGCGGCAGCTATGAAAATGTGCAACTTGTGTGTTTTATGCAAATGCGATTGACGACAAATCACAAACAACAGCAAAAATGTGTGCTCGTATGCCTTTTATATGTATTTTTGTAATGCTCTGTGTGTGTGTGTGACTACACAAAACAGTATTGTTGTGTGTTGAAGCCGGCAGTTGCTTGTTGGTCGTTGAAGTGCTGCTGCAACTTCAGTGGCGACGCTCTTCGCACTGCGCGCTCGTTGAGTGATGCCAAATGTTCGAGACTATTAAGTGTTTGAAGCCAAACAGTTAAACATTTAATGCCAATAAAACTCATGTACGCTTGACCAATACCAATGTGACGGCGACCGAGGGGAAGCATCTCGTTATTGCCGAAAGCCATGCGAAACGCGTGTGCAATGAGAATGCCTGCGGTTGATGTTCGGTACAAATCAGTTGTTGCCAACGGGCAGACGAATTGCAACGACCAACTAAGTGCAACACATGCCACACACAATGATGTCCTCTGTGTGTGTGTTTAATGCTTAAATTGTTGCTAATTCCATTAGCTAGCCACGGTCATGTGAATTGTTCATAGAATTGCTACACTGTTACCTACGCACCGCAAGCCACTCAGCCCTTCTCCGCGCAAATGTTTGACACGACAAAACGAGTCTGTGGCATTGGTTGCTGTTTGTTGTTGCTATGCTAGCAACCAATATACAACATGCGTCTGTTAGACATGCAATGCGTGCAACGTGCCAAAATGCCTCGGCCACACACAGACATGCATGCGTCCGTCCAACCATTCATGCATTTATGCACTCATTGAGTCAGGCATGCAACATACATGGCAACAAAGATAACTCAATATGAAGACAGATTTGTATTTGAAATAAGCAATTTTGATTACATTTCGTTAACATATTAGCATTGGCATCATCATCGGCATCGGCATCATCATCGACAACGGCTGCCCAAATGAAAAGTAATGTTGACGTGCTGGCGTAGGGTTAAGGAGCGTGTGGGGTTGGTTGGGTCGCTTATACTACAAACACTAAAATGGCAACTTTATAAATCCACATCAGAAATACACTCACACACATACACAGGCATGTGTCTACATTTGTATACTGAGCGCATACGTCGACACGCTGCCAGTCGCATTAAATGAAATTAACGCTGGAAAAAATTGTAGCATACACGTCGGCGCCGGAAGTTGTTTGTACTACATTCATGGCATTCCCCCTTTTACACAGACTTTGCACTGTTTCTTTTCAATATGTGTTAGTGCATATGTGTGTGTGTGTATATATATGTGTGTGTGTGTGTTTGATAGTTGGCAAAACAGACAAAACAAGCAAAGTGCAAAAGAAGAAAATTGTGAAGTGAAAACGCATTAAATTGTTGTGAAAATGTGCTGCCACCATCATGCCCTGCCACCATCAACGCGTCTCATTGCCAAGTTAGGCACACACAGCCACACACATAGTCTGCCGTCTGCCACTTTTCTATTTATTTGCCCATTAACGCTCATTTGTGGTTATCAGGTAAATTGGATAAAAGCCAACGTAGCATGAAGGCTTTTTTTCCCTGCTGCTGCTGCTGCTGCTCCTGCTCTTCCCGCTCAGTCGCTGCCACCGTCGCTGCTGCTGCTGCTGCTGACTCTGCTGTTTGCGTCTGCCGCAGCCGCAGCCGCCAACCAGACATCAGCACTCGTTACGTTTCGCTTAGGCGCCATCATTATCATCTTCGTCGCCTACGCCACTAAGCTCTGCTCTACTTCAGCACGCTTTTCGCACCGCCCTCGCCAACGCTCACTCGTTATACGCCTGCTCGGCTTACTTATCTCAACGTTAAGTGTTGCAGCATAAATGAGGCTCTCTTCTTTTTTTTTTGCCACGTTTTCTAACTTACATTTTTTTTGTGTTTGTTTGTTTTTTCACTTCGCTTATTTTTTTATTGCCACAAACATGTTCTTTCATGCTGAAATGTTTGCTTGCGCATTGTAATCATTAACTTTTTGGCTTCATTTTTGGGCAGCTTGTTTTTTTTTTTTTGCACTCTTTTGCACCTGTGCAAATATATCGTGAAATATGCACGCAAATATTTGCACTCAACTAACAGAAAAAAAAAAAACAGACTTTTAAAAAAATATATATATGTATTCTAAAAGCGTAGAAAAATATATGACACAAGCAATTTTTATTTAGCGCATAAAATACTCTAATTGCTTGCCATTTATTTGTCTTATATATGTATGTGTGTATGTGTGTGCAATTTGTGGTATTTAGTCAACCGATTGACTAATAAATAAAATGGCGCCATAAAATACAATTTAACATTTACAAAAACTATAAAAAAATGTACGAAAAACTTTATATTAAAAGTCATATGCTTGCTTCTTGCCTCTTCACGCCTTTCACGCCTTTCACGCTTTTAATGAAAACAAAAAAAAAAGCAATTTTGAAAAAACTTATTCAAATATGCCAACCAACATAGTAAAATGAAATTTTGTGGCTTTACTTTATACATATTATATATAGAAAAATATTGCCACACAGAAATACAAATGAAATAAAATAAAGTACACAAAAAAAGAGGATACAAAATTGACCAAAAAAGTATCTGCATAAAAGTGGCACAGCGTCAGCCACAGGAGGCGCTCGCCTGGACGCCATATTGTTATATGTAACAAACCCAGAAAAAAAAAAAGAAATTAAAAAAAAAGGAATTGGCGCGCCACAAGCGCCAAGAAGACAAATGCCACAAGCAAATCCCCAACCGTATTAAAGAGGCAACTTGTGGCAGCCGCGATAGCGCCAACGTCATTTGGTGTGTCAGTTGGCCGAAGTTGATACGAAACTAAAGCGCACCCCACCGCGCTGCCCCACAAATACGCTGCGGTCACAAATGTTGCACGAAATTTAATTTCACTGCGGTCGCCAATGCCGCCAATGCGACTGTCGCTGCTGCCAGTACCGATGCCCCGGCTGCTGCTGCTGCTGCTGCGGCGACTGCTGCTGTCGAAGTTTCGGTCTTGAGTTCGACTTTTGACGCGGTATCATTTTACTTATTGTTTGACTGCGGTTTTCACAATTTTTTATCATTTTTTCGCTTTTATTTTGCGCGGCATTAAAGTCAAGGCGCCAACTGTGGCACGGCTTTTAATTTGTACGTGATTACAATTTCATATATTTTTTGTTTTTTATTTGCGTACAAAAAGAAAATTTAAACACTTAAAGGTTTCAGTTCCAGCCAAATGTCACCATTGAAGAGTTCAAAGCCTTTGGCATTCCTTGGCAGTTTTTGTTGCCTTGTGGCGCTGAGTTCATAATGTGTACAAATATGCACCACGGCAGACTTTAAGGTGAGCAATGCAACGTGACGACCTGCAAAGCATACAAAACTTAATTAACATGAGCACACACGCACTCGCGCTCAGACAATGAGACGCACCCATGCAGAGACGTGGTCCATTGCCGAAAGGCATCAGCAGACCACGTTTGATATAATCCGACAGAGCATCGTTGTTAAAGCGCTCGGGCTTGAACTGCGTCGGTTGGGCATAAAAGCGTTCGTCACGATGCATTTGATAGATGGGCACCATGACCAATGTGCCCGGCTCAATGGGCACCGTGCGACCCTCACTCAAGGCAATACTTGTGGGCTTAGTGCAAATGCGCGTGTATTGTTCAACGAGGCTGCCAATGCGTAGCGATTCTAGCAGCAGACAGAGAGACAGACAGACAGGAGATTGTATTACATCATTAACGGCAGCAACGAACATAAAATCACTCACCGTAAATGCATTGCTCCAAATAACGCAGACTATGCAAACGCTCAAAGTCGCAAGCGGTCAGGTTGGCAGCGTCACCCAACTCGGACATTATCTCAGCGCGCAACTTGTCTTGCGTCGTTGCATTGCTGGCAAGCTGAAATTTAAGTTTTAATACTCTTATGTTACAAGACATCAAGCGACGCATACGTCGTATGTTGCATGTAAGCCTATGTAACATTAGTCTATACAATATTAAATTATTTTGCGTTCGACAAACGTTCAAAATCGCAAACGGTCAGGTTGCCAATGTCACCCAACTCGCGCAACTTGCATTGCTGGCAAGCTGTAATTTATGCTTTAATACTCTAATGCTACAAGACGTAACACGACACATACAGCAGTTTAGCATGCACAAAGTTCAACACCAAGAACAAGTGAATCCTAGACTGTCGTATGTTGCATTCAAGCCTATGTAACATTTAACTATACATTATTAAGTTTTGTCTGAACTTTAAAAAAAATGTAAAAAAAGTGAAAAAATTCATTTGAAACACACATACATAATAAAGTATACGCATGAGCGCATCACCGGTCGTGTCATAGCCATCGATAAGCACCGTGAGTGCGAGACCAACCAAATCATCGTGATTGAGTTGTTTCTGCTCACGTAATTGCAATAAATAATTAAGATAATCGGTGCGTTTCTGTTTGCCTGCGACGTCATCACGTTGACGCAAATTAATTGCATCGCTGGTCAATTGCTCAAAGAAGGCATCCGTGTCTTTGGGAAAATTACGCATACGACACCATTTACGCAAAATTGGCGCCATTAATGTGGCAAAGAAACGCTCCTTTCTGCTAAATGCATGTGTTGACCATCTGCTCGCCAGTTCAACAAAGGCGCAACGCGCACCCGTTGCCTTAGGGGTGAGTGCATCCGTGGTGATGCCCCAAATGAAATCGCACATTATGTGCGCCGTATAACGAAACGAAAGCTGAAAGCAATGAAATTCTGTCATTATTGTGAAGATTTAAAAACACTTTGATGATTAACGCACATTTCGCATTTCCAAACGACCGTCTTGCGCCTTAAGTTGCGCATCGATATAAGCCAACAACAACGCGCCGCCATTGTGCCATATGTTAAAAGCCTGCTTGACCTGCGCAAAAGAGAAACTAACACAAATATTCGGCTAATCGTTAACAGCGACTCACTCTGCTCCGCGTCACACCGCCTTGTCCATTCAGGCGTTGTCGCTTCCACAGCTCACCGCCCGCCCAAAATGGATTCAAACGCACGTATTTGTCCTCAGTGCACGGCAAATGCGTGACAAATGAGCTTGTGATCGTGTCACGATAGCAACTGAAGTTCGTGACGAGCACCTCGTGCGCCAGCGTCGGATCGAGCACAAGCAACTTCGGTTGACGCGCCAACAAAACGCCGACTGCGCGTTCTTCGCCTTTATATTTGCTATGACGACGAGTAAACAAATTAATAGAATATATTGATAGAATTCATTGATATACTCACTCATAGATGGCTTGTAATTCTGTCAGAAAATCGGGCTTACGCGTGAAAATACTCTTATAGTGACCCAATACGCTCAACGGCTGCGCTGTGAGCAGACCACGCTTGCGCCAATAGTCATGATGCCAAGTCAGATAGAAATAAAGCGACACTAGTAACGCTTGTATAATGCACAGCGTCACCGTTATTAACACGTACATTGTCGAACACAAACTGGTGGCTAGACACACACAAACTAATTGTTTCAACCTTAAAATACTTACAGCTCAATTAATGTAAAGGCGTTCAAAATTAATCCGTACGATAAGCAATCAAACTATTTGTTTATCAAAATTTGTATTGTTTTATTGTATCAATAAAAGCCATAAATTTAAACCTTAAGCTTTCGGTATTCCAAATTCACATCGCCGCCCAATGTGATAGCAAAGCTCGTGTCATCGATGGGCACACGCTCCGACGTTCGTACAATCTCATAATGCGAGAGTAAATGCGCCAATGCCGACTTCAATGTGAGCAAACCAACACGCATACCTGCAATGAAGCATATATGCAGATATGAATACAACTGCAGTAATCGCACTACATGCCCCCACATTACCCAAGCAGATGCGCGGACCATCGCCGAAGGGCAAGAGCACACCCTGTTTGTTGAGCTCATGATGTGCGCCGTCATCGAAACGTTCGGGTCGAAATTGTTCCGCATCTGGAAAGTACTTGGGATCGTGATGGAACTGATAAGCGGGCACCATTATCAATGTGCCCGGCTCGATGTGCACCGTCTGGCCCGCGCGCACCTCAACGGTTGTCGCCTTTGTGCAAATCTTTGAGTAATGCGGTATCAAGCTGGCCAAGCGCAGTGATTCTAATAAGCAAACAGAGACGTATAATTTACATGTATTTGAGTTGAGTTGCATTAAGCACACCATAGATGCATTGCTCCAGAAAGCGCAGCGCAGTCAGCGACTCAAAAGTGATCGAACCGTCAATGTCAACGTTCGAAAGTATCTCCGCGCGTAACTTCTGCTGTATCTCAGGGGACTCCGACAGCTGATAAGCATTGACGTATTATTATTGTGTACTACTTAAATTTTGCTCAAATCTTATCTGCGCCGATAAGAAAATCACACACACACTCACATAGTAAATTGTGTGCATTAAAGCAGCGGCTGTGGTCTCGAAGCCATCTAACATGACGGTCAATGCGTGACCCACCAGATCGTCGTGACTAAGGCCCTTCTGCTCCCTCAGCAGCCGCAAGTGATTGAGATAATCGGTGCGTGTTTGCAGCGCCGTTGTTTGCCGACGCAAATCAAGCGCATCGCGCGTTAACTTCATGAAGAAGTCATCTGTGGCCTGTGGATAGAATCGGTGGCCAAGTAGGGTGCGCGCAGCCGGCGCTACCAAAGTGGCAAAGTAGCGCGTCAACTGATTGAAGCCATACGTGGTCCATTCTTGTGCTGTTTGTAGCAATTGATTGGGCCCATTGTCATCATCATGGCTCGCGTTGAGCGTCGCCGCGTCAATGCCCCAAATGAAGTCGTACATGATGTCCGCGGTGAGACGATAACAGAGCTAAGCGCATGTGTGATTAATTGAACGGAATTGTAGGGAATGCTGGCGCATACTTACATCTCTTGACTTAATTATGTTACTATTTTGTTGTGCAATAAAGTTAATGAGCTTTTTGCCACTATTTTGCCAAATTGTATAGGCTTGTTTCAGCTTATTCGGCGTGATGCCGCCCTGTGCGTCCGCACGTTGACTCTTCCAGTAATCGCCGCCCGCCCAGAATGGATTACGACCGACAATTTTATCTTTGCCTTCGGGCTTCACAAACGAACTCGTCAACGAGTCACGGAAATTACTGAAATTCTTGACCAACACTTCGTGCGCCAACTGCGGCTCCAGCACAAGCAACTGCGGCTGCCGCGTTAGAAACACGCCCACTGCACGATACTTTGCCTTGTATTTACTGAAAGTAGTTAAGTCTCACTTACATAAACATAAAATCGTTTGGTTGCCAGCATGCAAGCACTTACTCATAGACGTCTTGTATATCATAGACCAAATTCCGTTTGCCCGTTAGCACATTCGGATATGTGCCGAGCAGCGTCAATGGCCGTGCTGTAGGCACGCCCCGCTTGCGCCAAAAGTCATGATGCCAAGTCAGATAGTAATAAATCAAACCAAATCCAATGTGTATGAAGAACAATAAAGCACCAATAACGAGCCCATAAGTCTCAGCCATTTCTTAGTACCTTTCACTACAAACGTACGTTTTAAACTGCTGTAGTACCCCATGTGCAGGCCCCTCATTAACCAATGTCCAGCAAATCATTATCAATGTATAAGTGCCTACCTCAAAATGTTTTGATTTAACAAGCTGCTGCTTCTTTCTTTGTGATAAGAAGCGTACATGGGCGTAACTTATAGAAGACGTTCAAATAGGGTTCGTATTATCATGTAATTGAATTAAGAAATTAATTAAGAAATAGTTCTCAAACAATGCCCATCACTCTGTTCTTGCTTTTCGGAGTAATATTTAATTTAAGATTTCTATTAAATATTTAAAAAATATCTCTAGAGCTGTTGTTATCAACTGTTCCAAACTGAAACATCATTTATTTACCTACATTATTCATACCATAAAACGTATCTCATAGATAGTTCTGAATGAAACAGCAACTTATAAAAAATACTTAAGTTTTACTAAACTTATCATTATCTTTACAACAACTGCAATTTAGCTCATGTCAACATCAATAAAGTTATCAACAAAAAGTCCAAGAATGAATTTTAATATTTACTATGACTTTTTTTTTTTAAATTGTTTTTTAATATATTATAATATAATAATATATTTAATATTTAATTGGCAAAAATTTACAAGTGTCAATTTAAACACATTTTAATTTAAATTCACCGCTTATTTATTTATTTTTATTTAATTTTTTGTTTTGAGCTTTAATCCAAAGCTGCAAATTATAACAGATTTCACTTTTTCCCACTAGACGCTGACGCCGATAAACGCACATACGGAAAGCTAAAAGCGACTGCAGCAATGAGTGAGAATGAGATAGAAAGCAACGAGTAAACAATGAGTAGACATTTATCAGTGGCGTTGAGCCACCACAATCAAAAATAAAACAAAGCAGCATAGCGGTTTTCTTTTTTTGGTTTTTGTTTGTTATCACGTCTATGTATATAACAATTGACGATATCAGACAACATTATTGCTTTATTGCTTTACGCCAACGTGTGCCACTGACTTCAACCGAAACTAACCTAAGGTCAGAACACGAACCACAGACCAGAAATAGAAATACTGATTTCTGGTTTACGAAGCCAGTTTAATGCATTTATCAGTAAGCAAATTAAAACCGATAATTGTTGTATTCGAACAAAAAAAAGCACACGGCATAATTGGTTATTTTAGGTTTTTAATTTTTTTTTTTGTATTAAAATATAAATTGTTTTTGTTTATTTTGTTTGGTTAGACTTTACAACAACATCAGTAGACGAATACGCATAACCACAAAATGACAATGACACACAATTAGTTATACATAGCAGACTTAAATTTAGGGATCGCATATAGTATGGTACATCGAATACTCATCGATTCTAGAACGCGCAGGAAACAGAACGACAATCGTAAAAAGCACATTAGATTTCGACATATGATCAGAAAAGTAAAATAATTAACAATGTTAAAAAGATAAAACAATAATCGCCGCTCGCCGCCGCAATCGCAAACCATCAGCGTTGCGAACCAACACTAGCTGCTTTCATATTTGCAGATGACCGCAAATATGTCACCGCCGAGATATTTGGCAAGCCACAAATTCTTCACCACGGCCAATTTAAGAGTCTCACAGTTGAATTTCGCATATAAATTCGTGTGCAGGGCACGGCCCATGCCCTCGATTACAAGTAGATCAGTCTCATTCGCTGTAATGGCATCGCAGAGTTCACGCGGCAATGTACGCATATCCAGGCATGGTCCTTGCTGACCATTGGCATAGACGCGCAGCTGTTGACCCGTCCATGCCGATGCTATAATCTCACAATGGCAGGCGCATTCATCGAGCAGCATGTTCAGCTCACGCTGTGTGACATCGTTCAGTGATGGCTCACTGTTTGCACAGAGCAGCACCTTAGTGCCACGCCGCAGTAGCTCACGTGCAAAGGGCAACACGCCGAGTATCACATCGACACCGCTATTGTCAACAAAGATGACGGCGCACTTGTGTGCCGGCTGAGTGCGCAAGCGCTGTAACCATGTGTCCAGGTTGTCCATTAGCCATGGCCGTTTCTCAATGCGATCAAGCGCAGCATGTAAGCCAAAATTACTATCGCTATCCAGTATGCGTGCCACGGCGTTTGCGCCCCAATCGAACATGTTGCCAGCAAGCAGGCCGCGTACAAGTTCAGTCCAGCGTGCGTCGTTGTCTTTGATGGCATCGAGTTCATTTAGACGCGCCTGCAGTGCACGTATGGCTGCAGCGTTCTCCAGCTGTTTCTGTTTTTTCCAGGGGTCGGGAAAGCCAAAGCGGCGCAATTGTGTACCATTAAGTTCGAGTAGATTACTAATGCCAAGCACTTTGTTGCTACTCGCTCTGTTGTTTTGATATTCCTGCAGTTGTTGCAAGTACGCTGCCTCAAACTGTGCCGCACGCTCTTTGGCCGTTGCGTCCTGATCCTCTTGACTGGCAGCCGCGTGTTTGGCAAACTTAGCGATCATGTCGCGAAAGCATGGAAACCAATACTCGGCCGCGTTGGCGTCTTTGTTGAGATCGAGTGTGTCCGGCTGATAGATACTTGCATTTTCAAGCAGTGGACAATCGTGCCATTCGCACATCTTTTCCTGTAGGTTAACTTAAAGCACTGGTCTGTGTATTTTCTATAAGACTCTAATTATTTTCTCGTTTCTGCTTTTGTTGTTAATTTGTTCTTAAGTGTAGTTATACAAACGAGTCCAATCTGATTGAAGAAGTATTTAAATACGATTACGGCGTTTGAGAATTCAACGACTACGACGAAGGCAGCAGCGATTGCAGCAGAGCTTTATCAATACTTTTGTGATAAAAAACAAAAACAAGCAGCAAACAACAACAAATAAACAGCTGTTGGACTTGTCGCCGCTCAAGATGGCTAAAACCGTGTGTGTGTGCTCAAATCAACATTCAGCACTAGCAACACTCATGTTGCATTGCGACAAACAGCACATAAGAGCTTAGTTTGCTGAAGCTTACCGTATTAGTTTTGTCAGTGACACCAGTGTCGAAAGTGGCGCACTCGCGTCCAAAATAGAGAAAAAGTGGATACCAGCTGACTGACTGTGCAAGGCTAGCTACGCATATGTTTGCTTGAAATATTTTGAGTGTTGAGCCTTTTCAGCATTCATTTGCCGAAAATCATTTCACACCGAATGAACAATCGCTGAACATGTACCAGGGCTACGAAAACCGGTTTAGACAGCAACTTGCTTGCTGTGCGGTTGGAAACAGCTGTCTTGTATCTTTCAGCCTGCTGTTTGGTAACTAAAGCAGCGGCCAACTTCAAGTCTCGAATATGACCGAACGTCTCTTTCCGGTTGAATTTTTTGACAGCCCAACAACTTAAAAATGGTACGAACTGTGGAAAATCGTAAAAATAAATTTTAATCCGACAAGCAAATTTCTTAAATATGTAATAAATCAAGGCAAGAATTATACGCGTAAATTTGCATAAAAAGATTTTGCTGTGTATTTGTATTTAAACCAGTGAATTCTTGGTTCAAATAGTTGCCTAGAAGAAGAATATTTGTTTACTGTCATTTGTTTGAAGACTATTATTGTTAATGAACATTTTACAATTTACAGGCCAAGCGCACCAAGAAGGTAGGAATCGTTGGTAAATATGGTACCCGTTATGGTGCCTCCCTGCGTAAGATGGTGAAGAAAATGGAAATCACCCAGCACAGCAAATACACTTGCTCATTCTGTGGCAAGGTAAGTAATGCTAAATCAAATGATATGCTCCTGTTCTAACAATTTGCTTTATTATGCGCATATTACAGGACTCCATGAAGCGCGCTGTCGTCGGCATCTGGTCGTGCAAACGCTGCAAGCGCACCGTTGCCGGTGGTGCCTGGGTCTACTCCACGACCGCCGCCGCGTCCGTGCGCTCTGCTGTGCGTCGTCTGCGCGAAACCAAGGAACAGTAAACTAGTTTTACAGTCACCCGTCACCTTAGTTTTGTAGATATTCGAACCATCTAAGTTAGAGCAAAGATATTCTATATTGGTTGCGCGCTCGTCTGGCCACCGGCTAACGCTCCAAGCGTGTGAGCGAAGTGCTGAGCAAATAAAAAATGATAACTTTTATAGTAAGAAAATGTGCAAAAAATTGTTTTTATTTGCGGAACTACTAAACTAACAAAGGAAACAAAAAAAAATCATGTTTTTGTGCTAAAAAAAGAAAGTATATCCCATCGCAGACGGTGGTCTCCCACTGTTTCCCGAATCAAACAATAATAGGTTTAAATTCATAGTTATTTGATTTTATTATTCTATAAAATTTAAAAGTTTTGTTAAATAACTTCATCATCGAAAATCACCTTATGGAAATCAGTTACAAACATAAATTTTGTAAATCCTTATTTGTTTTCTTTTGTTAAAAGTAAAATATACAAGATTAACAATTGTCAGGTGGCATGAATAGGTTGTTTTGCTTAGTTCTTGTTAAAATTAAAGTTTTACACCATCACCGGTTTAAAATTAGTTTTATAAAATTGATTTAGCTAAAATTCTAATAGTTTTTGTTTCGTATTTTCTTTTTTTTGTAATCAGTTTGCCTTCATTTGTTGTTTGGGCTGGAAAATTTAACAAAAATTGGCGGTGATCAATTTGTCGGTCTTAACTACGCTTTGATAGTTGGTCTGTTTTGCTGGAAGCTTATTGAATCATTATTAGGAAAAGTCAATGCAATGAAGTTGCATTGAATAGTATTAGATGTTTGAAGGAGATTTGAGTAGAAGTCTTATGTTGCAGACATAGCAAGTAAACATGTTGCTAACCGGACTTATGTTTACTTGAAATATAAAGGAAATTTTTTCCAGACAATGTATGATCATTGGATCAAATGTATCATGCACTCACTAATTGCCTCAATTGTACAGAGGACCAGCGATTCTAATGAATTTATTATTTGTTTGATGCCAATAGAAGGGAAGCAAACATTTTTAAATACAAAAGTATTGATTCCTTCTGAGAGGTTAATTCAAAGAAGTCGGAACACATATTCAGACAAAAAATATCTGATTTTGATTTTAGATCAGTTCTCATTTGGTACCGCCGCCTCATCATTGCCAATTTTTGTTTATACCTGTAGTTTTATTGTTCTTATGGTTATTTTAAAAAAATCTTTCTTGTTTTACTGTTATTTGTATATACAATAATGGAAATCATGTTTACGTAAAATTGAGCAGAGTTTCTTATTGGTGTTGTTGTTGTTTTTGTTGTTCTAGTCAGTTTGAGCCTTAATGCTGTTGATTATGTTCTTCTTCTTCAGTATTTAGTTTTCTAACCTATTTTTTTTGTTTTTTTTGTTTTTGTTTTTGATTATAATTTGTTGTAATAAATAACTACGCTAATAATAAATCGAATTCCGGATTAGTATGCATTATAATTACAATGTTTGAATTTTTCATTTATATACAACTTAGGATTAGCATTTTAAAGAATTTTAGCACAGAAAGATTAATTATAATCTATATGTATATTATGTATAAAGTTGTTGTTGTTGTATTTATAGAAGTATTTACTTTGTAATAATGATATGCGTATTTTATATATGATAAATGTCTACTGTTTATGACGCGAATGCGTATGAATTTTTGCAATTGATCAGAAATAATAATGAAGCATATAAAAAAAATAATAACAAACAAATATAGAATTATATAATTTATTCGCTATATTATAAAAAACTGTCTATAAAATAGACGTGAACGTTTTTTGTTTTCCTTCATTTTTAATTATATTACATTTTACAACCATATTTGCTTAATGCACAAAAAAATATATTTATATATATATTTAATAATATTAATTAAATTCAGCAAGGTTCAATATAAAATGAGAATAGTTTCAACAATAGACTAACATGGTTTTGCACACAATTATATATATAATTATATTGTTAAAGAACCTAAAAATACGCAAATGCGAAATACGAAATGTTCGTTTAAAAAGTGCAAAAAATCGTCTTCTTTTTCTTTCAACACAAAAACAAAACAAAAAATAATCAAATTCTAGTCGTAGCATTCGGAATGATGATAACTATTATTGTTACCAATTTAGCTCGCCATTTGACACCGTTGCTAATATTTGTTACGCCTATGTTGCTTGATGCCACACAGCAAATACGGCAATTTATCAAAGCAATGGTATCAAAGCTACCACTAAATTGTTATATGTCGCGTGTTTTTATATGTAACATAGGCGTACGTAGTATTGTGTCGAGCTTAATTGGCGGCTATATTGATAATGCACAATTTGATGCTCTAAATAATGTTGACTTAATGAGTAATTACAGTTACATAGATAATTTTTTATTGGTTTTGATTATTGGTTCGCGCTTTCGATTCGCTTATTAACTTGGCCTATGACACATTATAATAAATATGCACGAACGAATTTGTAGCGCCACAGGACGCAATTTATGCCACAAACGTCCTTTTTACACTCTTAAATGCCAATTGATTGGTACTTTTATTTATTTTACAGCAGATTTTCTTTGTTTGTATTTTCTTCTATTAGAGAAATTAAACAATTACTTTTTTACTACCTTTTAATTTTTTTTCTTGATGATTATTTAAACCAATGCGTTTGTTTTTGTTTTATAGTTTGCAATAGGGAAGACATTTTGCCAAAATTTTTTTTGCCGGTTCATTTATAGTTCTTCTTTTTTTTTTAAATGTCATACACTAACTAAAAACTAATATTTATAGTTCACGAAAATCATTACATTAAAATTATTTGAAAAACATTTATACAAATTTTGTTTGACCAAAAAACAAAATTATAAGAGACAAAAAAACTTATAGTTGGAAGTCGCTGTTTTGTGTTGCAGTTGTTGTTGTTGATGGGGCTGTTGATGGGGCTGTTTGGAGGAGTCTGTTACTTTTTCGGAACACTTTTTACATACTATTTTTCATAGTACGATTGGACAAGGACTAATGCGCCTGCCACTTGAATTTGGATTGCATTAGCCACTGTTGACCCTTTGTATAGTCACATGGTCGCAACAGCGGCATGCTGGGATCATCGCGTGAAGCACGTTGCAGACACTGACCCGTATTCGAGTGTCGTATGGATTTGTCCTAAACAAGAAAACAAGTAAATCAATACAATTCAATTTAAGAATATGTGAGATTTTGCAAAACAAACCTCGGCATCGTAAACCCATTCCTGATTGCCACCCATATTGTGACAACGTATCATATTGACAGGACCATTCGCGGTCGACGCATCCAAGCAGAGATCGTCGGACATGATCTGTTGCCGTTTCGTGTACGCGAACACTTGATTGCCGCCCAGACCGTGGCAATAACTAATGCCGACGCGTTCATTATACTTGCGTCCCATAGTATCAAGGCAGGTTTCTGTCTCAGCGTTGCGTATCTGAAATGTACAACATTTTAGTAAGAAGAAGAAAATCAAACATATGATTCACATACCTCGCCGAGATAATAATAATCCAATGGCATCAAACTTTCTGGATAAATATTCTCCAAATACCAACGGAAACTTTTGCACTTCAGACGTTCACGCAAATTTTTGCGATCACTTACATCGCCTGCAGAGGCTTTGCGTGCACCTGTTATTCGTAATTGTTGAGGGGGAGGGTAATAAAATTGAGCATATTAGTTCTCTGAAGCGCTTAAATTAGTAAGTTTGTTTTTGTTTGTTGTTGTGTTCTTTTTGTTTGGTTTTTCTACATTTTTTGCATAAAAGTTTTTAACAGTTAATGAAGCGTGCTTTGTTTGCATGTTATAGCTTACAAAAACATAATAACAACATAATTTCAAGTCTCATTTTGTGCTCATTTTTGGGTTTAGTATATACATACAGTTAATTAGTGCATGCTTTAGTAGCTATAAATATTAATAAACTTGTTAAGTTCGTTAAATAAAATAAATATTAAAAAAAAAAAAATTATAAACATGATAAAGAAAAGCAAATTGTGTACAAACTTAAATACTTGCGCTGTGTTTTTGGGTTGGGACACAAAACAATTCAGTGCGTTGTTTATTGTTTAACTGGGACAAAATACTTTACAGTTGAAATTGATAGGTATACAAAAAAAATGTCATACAAAGGTGCCGAAATAGAAACAAAAATAACAGAACATTTGCAAAGTGTAAAGTAAAAAAATGCTGCATTCACGCACACTGAAAAAAGGAGTAGTAAAAATTAACAAAAAAAAAGAAGGCGAGACACACACAGAGACAAAATGCAGCAGCAGTAGAAGATTGTGTATGGACAAACTTTGTATGGAAATTGCTTAAAAAAATGGTTTCGTTTTTTGTTTTTATAACTGAAAACTCTTAGAACAGAACAGAACAGTCAAAATTGTGTGTGAATTTGTGTGTGTTAACCTGGATAGAAACTGTAGTAGAACTCTTTCCAATCGTCGAGCCAAACTTCAACAAGTCTTGCATTATTGTGATTAACAATCTCCGTCGTGCCGCCGGGGAAGGTGTAGGGCGTCGACTTGCGGAACACATGACCGACACGCGAACAAGGCGCTATCTCAAGCACGCCGCCGCACATCCAAACCTGTGTATGTGTGAAAGAGCGCACGGACGCATAATTGACGTTGTTGTTATCGTTGTTGTTGTGGTTGTTGTTGTTTTTTTGAAAGGAAGGCGCAAATGACACGTTATACATGTTTGAATATCAAGTTCAATAAATACTTTAATAATCATGTGATAAAAAAAGAGAGAGAAAACAATTTAAAATGTGACCTGTGACCTAACCAAGCGCATTTCTTTTAGGGATTTTTGCTTTCTTAGTTTCTTTTGCTAAAATGTCTCAACTATTTTTATAAACCAAAAAAATAATAATTAGTAAATCGTATGTAAGAAATCATATATAAAATACCAATTAGCATGAATAAAGTAGCAAAGAAAATTTAGCTTAAACTAATTTTAATAATCTTTTTTGTTAATGCTTATAAACGTGGTTAGACAAATCGACCGCAAACTGGCAGTTGAAAAAAATGCCCTTTTGGGTTTTTTCTTCGAGCATGAGCACAAAATTCAAGCACATTGAGAACAAAAGGTGTGCATGTGTGATCTGTGCGAGTTTGTGCCAAAAAAAAAGATAATTTTGAAAAGATATACATTTTGTTTTTAATTGTTGCAACATTCTACACAAAATTAAAGCGGCAATGTTGTGTTCAACTTTTGCCGATCTTTGTGACAAAAATGCAGCGATTTTCTGTATACTTTCGTAGGTGGGTTAGTGTTTTTATAAAAGCCAAAAATTAATTTTTGTAAAGAAAAAAAATGTTGTTGGTAGTATTGTATACTATTTAAGTCATTAGTCGTTTTAGTTTAAGCGTTTAGTTTAAGTGCGCCGCCAACTTTAAATGGCAACACAATACACACACAATAATAATTTTAATACACAAAAAATTAGTAGCGCTAATTAGAGTAGGCGACGCCATTTTGTTTTACTGTTGTTTTTTTTTTTTTGTATATTATATGCGAACCTGTGCTCATTGCATAATAGAAATCGCGCCATTCATCCAGCCAAACTTCGGCCACGCGTGCCGCATTATGCAATACAATATTGGCCACGCCGCCGGGGAATGTGTACGGCGATTTATCGCGGAAGACGTGACCCACATGCGAACAGGGTATGATTTCTAAAATGCCGCCACATTGCCAAATCTTCATAACATTTTCATTTGTTGCGATTTTTTATAGTTTGGTTTTTCGAGTTGGTTAGGAGTTGGAAAATTTCAAGAAATTTAAAAAACAAAAAAACATAATTAATAAATCAAATTTTTCGTATATACGAATGAAAGAAAAATAAGGAAAATCGTTTTTTTTTTGCTGCTTGGCAAGTCTTGTGGTTAAGCTGAAAATGTTGGCAAGTGTTTTTTTTAGCCACGTAAATTTGCTTACTCGGAAAGACATCTCAAGATTCTCGCCACCCCAAATGTCCATGCCCTCATCGTATGAACCAAGTTCATAGAAGTACTCTTTGTCTATAGAGAACAAGCCGCCGGCCATGGTAGGCGTACGCAACGGCGCAGTGCGATCATTATTGCGACGCGACATCTCGCGCTGAGGAACACGATACCTAAGCAGGCATGAAACGTATATTAGTTTAGTGACTGTTTGGTAATGAACATTTGCGAAAATTAGTACCATCTAAAGTTTAATTTCCAGTTGAAACCACCCCACGTCGAGTCAGAGGCGGTTATATATTCAAATGTATCATCCGAAATGACATCAATGATAGGACAGACAACAGTGCGTCGATTTTGTACGATGCGCGCGAGCAGCGGTTCCAGCCAGCCCTCGGTGCACTCACAATGCGCGTCCAAGAAGGTTATGACTTCGCCCTATTTTTAAACACGAATAAGCGCAATTACAATTTGGTTAGATAATAATTTTTTTATCAAAAATATTTACAGTAACATGCTCGGCGCCAAGCAAACGCGCTCTGATTAAACCGGAACGCTTTTCCGTGCGCAGCACGAATGTATGCACCGGTAACGTTGCTACATAATCCTCCAGTTTCTTGCCAAGGAAGTCACGTTCACTTGCATCATCCACAAGTATAATTTCCTTGAGCAGCGAACGCGGCGAACGATTGATGACACTCCAAACGGTACGCAAAAGCGTTGTCCACGCTTCATTATGAAAGACTATCACAATTGAGGTTGTTGGCAGCTTCGAGGGATAATGTTTCTTTTTGCAACTGTTAAAGGATACAAACACAAGATTAAACTAAAAATTCCATAAATATTCGAAACACAAACACTCACTTTTCATGCCGCACATCGGTTAGCGAACGATTCAATGATATCATATCACTGGCCAGTAAATTGAATTGATTCTCCTTGAATTTCTCGCGCATGAGTTCTTTCATGTCCGCTGGTATTTTAACCGGTTTGCCTAGCTCACCGGGTTTGCCCTTTGCCTCACGCACTGTAGGCGCCTGGAACCATTTCTTCAGCAAAATGCTACGATATGTCATCGAGATGCCGCCAGACGCAAAGCCGGCGCCGATCACACCGCCACTATCGATGCCATCGATGGATTTCTCTGTATTAATTTCATTGTCATCGACGAGCGCACCATCATCGACAAGCTTCTCGGCATTGGGCAACTGTGTTGACAAAGGCGGGAAAGAGATAAAAATGAATCAGTTAGACTAAAGTTCAAGTGTACACGTATTTGTGTATTCAAAAAGATTTAATGACAAAACCTTTTTTTGTTTTTTTTGTGAGCTTTCTGTTGCACGACAATAAGAAAACCAGAAGAAGAAGAGTATAAGTAGTAGCAATATGGCAAACACAAACTTTTGGCCAAGTTCAAATGTGCGACGCTTGCCACAAAACTTAAACGATGATTTATGAGGCAATTCATTAAGGTTATGCTGCCTGCCACTGCTACTCTTTTACCATTCTACCATCATCTTCTTTATATTGGTTGAGTTGTTATTGTGATTGCTGCAGTAACAACATTGCCAGCCATGCCCCAGTGCACAATGCCATAACCCATGGCAATAGAGACGAGTTGAGTATGTGTTAATTAAAATTTTACATGCCAAAACCAAAAAAACAACAACGGCAACACGGTCGCAACAGCAAGCCGGCGGCAAAACACAGGGTGACACACACTTGCATACGTGAAATGAAAACACGAGCCACCTGCATTGCGCTCTTTCTTTTAGCATTGCCGTTGTTGTTGTGGAAATATGTGCGGACTATATGCAAAAACAGTAACTTCTTTTCTATCGTTTAACTATGCTTTTT
The DNA here is from genome assembly GCA_037044515.1 of Phortica magna. Taxonomy (NCBI): domain Eukaryota; kingdom Metazoa; phylum Arthropoda; class Insecta; order Diptera; family Drosophilidae; genus Phortica; species Phortica magna. The sequence continues at coordinate 788,674 of JBAMBP010001281.1, forward strand.
TATCGTTTTTTTTTTTTATTAATGTGCTCTTGGCATCGCAACTCACCTCTATGTCGTACTCGCCAGACCGTTTACACCGCCAGCCATCTTTGCCAATGCAATCTGAGTAGTGTGCTATGAGTAAAAAATCCACAATGACCCACACAAGTGAGGTTAGCAGAACGATGCGACAGGTGTTGGAGCGCATGCGACCGCGCAATTTGCGTGTGAGACTTAACGCAGACATCGTCACTCAATATGTCTGTGCGTGTATGAGTTTATACTTTATGTACGTTAAGCTATATTAGCTAAACTAAAATGTTCAAACTAAATGACGTTTTAATGTTTAGCACCAAAAAACAAAAGTGTTTCTGCTTAAATCAAATCAGCAATTCTGATGCATGCGTTCCACACAGACTGTCAGACAGTAAGCCACATGATCCACAAAGGCAATACAATGGTGGATGCTGATGATGCGATACGCGGCAACTTTATAATTTGTCTTATTTTTGATTAGGCGTCTTTTGATTATTTCGTTTTGATTTTTTTATTCTTTTGCTGCTGAGATGTTGCTAAGATATGTTGCAGTTACTGTTTGTTTGTCTATGACACTGAGTGTTGTATAAATTGTATTGTATATGCTGTTTGCTCTTCTTCTTCTCCTTCTTCTTAAAATGTTTGCACCTTACGTCCGTTTAACGTCATTTGTCTAAGTGGTTGTTGTTAGTTTCGTTTTTTTTTTTTTTTATCAGCCTTTTAGTTGTGCATATGCGCGTCGTCTCTGCTTTTCAATGCAATTCACAATTCCATCAACTATTTATTGTATTAACTCGTCTTTGCCTACTACGCCCCTCTCTAGGTTAGTTTGCATCAATTACGACGTTTGGCACATTGGGGCAAAATTTTTTTCTTTCTGTTTGTTTCTTTCCACACTTTCATTCGATGCTGACGATGCTGCTGTTAATGCTGCTGCTGCTACTGTTGACGCTGCTGTGGCTGACGTTTTTCTGCTCGCTTGTTTCGTTTCGTTTGGTCAGCCGCCGCCTTCTGTTCATTTGCTTGCGCGCTGCTTTAGCTTCTGTCTCTGTCTCTGCTTTTGCTGCTCTACCGCTATGAGTGAAGACCTTGAAACTTATTCAACTGAAAAGAAATGGGTGAATGAAAAACAACTATAATATAACAACAAATAAAACGGTGTTAAAAATGAAAGTTGTATTTTTGCGCTTTAGTAGTAGAAAGAAAAAAGTGTTTATAATAAAAAAAAAATTATCTAATTATCTATGGTATAGTAAAAACAAGATGAAACGTGTAAATTTCTTATATTGTGGCCATGCCGAAGGCCTGATACTCTACACGTATGTCGTTTAAAATGAATAGATATATTCCCCCATAATCTACAATTTATTTATCCAAACCAACATATCCAGCAAAGCCAATTTGACTTACTGACCAACAAACAATACTTTGTTGTCACAAAGAGATCACTTTTTGTGCACTTTGTAGCAGTTAATTACATGTCACATATAACACAAAATATGAGAAAAGCGTAAAATAATAATACGATAATTGCCACGTTCGCTTGGCGTCAGGTAATTTATCATTATTTTTTTTTTTTGTAATTAATCTATTTTTATTTTCAATGATAAACGAAAAAATAAAAAAAAACATTACGCTGCGTATACGTAACGAATGTGATAGTTTTTGCTCGCAATTGAAATTATAGTATGTTGACATTGATTCATTTGGCAGATAAGGTATGAGTCAAACAAACAGGTAGAAAATTAAAAAATTTATGAAAGAAATGATAAGCGTCGTAACGCCAATTTGGAAATGTGCATTTAGACGTGACTAAATCAATTTAAACCGATAAATTCATCATTGGTTGTAGTTATTTTCAAAAATTTTCTCATTCTATTTATACTTGTTTAAATGTTGAGATTACTTTTAACAGCTTTTCATTAAAGCACGTCAAAAAAAACAACTCATATCAAATTATTAATGCTCTCGCACACAACTCTGAACAACGAAAAACCGCTAAATGCAACGCGTGACAAATCAACAACAACAGCAATTCAATATACAACCATAAAGGAAAGCTATGCCAAGTCTAGTCAAGTCAAGTCTTATTAACGGTATCGCATAACGTGTATTTGAATCATTCATAAAGCATGCGAGCGCTTGCGAACGACAGAGAAAGAGACATGGCAAAGTCAATGATGTTAAAGGAGAAGAAAAAGCCAACGTTTGTATGAAAGTAAGACAAGAGCAACCAACACAACAAACAACAATAAAATAGAAAAAAGCAAAAATGAAAAATAAATAAAAACAAATATAAAACAAGTTTGAAAAGCGCATTGAACGACGAGTACATTTCGACGCACCGTTGACTTAACGACAAAACGTCAAACGCGCACAGTTGATTTGCAATGTTAGCAAATTCAAAATGCAACAATTGTTATTAAAAAAAAAATAAAAAACTTCGCAAAAAAAACACGTTTTAATTTATCGTTAATTTTACGCCTCTTAACGTCGACGACTGTTGAAGTCAATATGTGTTTAAACAAGTCTTCGTCGCTGACGCTGGAAATGACGGAGAATGTGAGGGTCACAAGCCTTTAGCCGCCGTCGACCACTATGGAAAGTGAGTGAAGACCGGCCGGAGAGCAGCACGAACACAGCAAAAATAACAAAACTGGTTGTGCGTTGTTAATCCGCTCAAATCACTGTGGACAACAGCAACAACAACAGAAACAACTGACTGACTGATTGCAAAAATAAAGAGAGCATAAAAATTAAACGAATGACCGGAGAGCGGCGTAGGATGTTACAGAAGTTTAATATTTTACATGCAATTTTTGTATCATTCGAGTTTTTATTTTGCACATGCACACTCTCGCCCAATGCATACTCAATATGCTCTCTTGTCAGCTTTTGTAATCGTCGCGCTGTCTCGCTCTCTCCCTCGAAACTTTTGTAGTAACCCGTTTGCTGTGATGCTGTCAAATATTAAATACCATTGAATGATTAATTCCCAACTATTTATTTATACACATGAACACACATGTGTATATTTTGGTATGCACACACACACACACACATGCAAACATCAAGTTCATTGAAAATGTTGCATTTATAAATTTAAACTTATTGGAAAAAAAGAGAAACGAAAAATTTGTGTTTCGCACAAAAAATTGAAATATTTTCAATCACATAAAATTGTATTTTTACATGTAAAATTTAAAAGCATATTTAATGCAATTAATTTTCATATTTATTGTTATGCAAATTTTCTGCGTAATTTAATTTATTTAATAATGTTGATTATATCAATAAAAAAAAAATCCATACATTATGGCAAATATTTTTTGAAAGGCTTAATTACCTTTGCAAAAAGCTGACACTTTAATTAGCAAAAATAGAATAATTGGAATTTTTATACGAAATTACGCACAGAAATTATGAAATAATTTCATTGAAATGAACAGAACAAACAATAGAAACACGTTTATTGCATTGACGCATTTCAATTATGTATAAAATTGGCTTGTTAAACTAATGTAATTTTATTGTTAGCAAAAGGTTGTTTTTTTTATCATTGATGATAAAAATCACGCTTGCAAAACGACGCACGCACTTACAAAACCGCCGTACACGCGCACAGGGTGATTCGTTATATTTTGTGTAAATTTTTTTAATAAATCACATTATATGTAATTGAATGCATTTATTGTTGATAACCAACAACATCAACAACATCAACAGCAGCAACAACAACAACCATTAACACTTAATTATAATTAAATTCACTTTAATTGAATCAATTCAAGTCGACTTGATCATGTCGACACAAAGCGTTTGTGTGCAAGTATGAGTGTGTGTGTGCGCTAACATAAAAGAGGAGCATGTACGAGCGCCAGAATGACCGAGTTTATGTGTGAGTATGTTTGTGTGTGAGTTTGTTTGCGTGAGCATGCCTGTGCCTGAGAGCTGAAGCAACTGTGCTAAGAAGCAGCCGCCACGCATCTTCCGTATAACACTTTAGTTATTGTGTAAAGCAATTGTTGTTGGTGTTGTTTCTGCTGTTATTGTTGTTTATGTTGATAGCAATTTATGCGCTAGGAAAGCAAAAACAAGCTGACAATGAACTTGCTGACCCACACACACACACACACACATAGGAAGAGGCGAGGGTGTTGTAACCAAATTATATCAACAACAGCATCAACAACAACAACAACGATGCTAGATTAATTTACATTTAATGCTAGCCTGCCAGACCGTCATTTCGGCGCTTTGTCTGCCTAACTTATCACAGTACATTACTTGCTCCGTTGCGTCGTTTATTTTATTAGGGGGCGTATTGCTTGTGTTGCAAAAACAAAAAAAAATACAAACTCAATTTTATTTTAATTAAAATCACAACTTTTCATTTAAAAAAAAAAAAACAAAAAAGAATTCCGCAGCACGTAAATCGACAAACTGTCAAACTGTCATAAACTGTTGAGCAAGCGAGAGCTGCGAACGTGCAACGAGAACCATTTTCAGTTCAGTGCTGAGTTACATAGCGAAACTAAAACCTAGAAAAACTCATAGCAACAAAAATGAGCGACAAAAAAAAAACAACAAATTACTTCTGAAAGCAATCAAATATGTTTTAAAAAAAAAAATTTAATCTACTTAATACAAAACGCCGGCGACGTCAGCGGCAACATCAACGACGTCGACAACGTCGACATTTCGACACATTTCGTTGTAATTTGTTCCTCGTTTTTTTTTCATACTTTTCCTCTCCTGCTTCTTCTTATTTTACTACACATTACTGCACAAAATTTTGTTGCTCTTCATACTCTTCTACAACGTTTAGTAACTAAGAAACTCACTCGGCACTTTTTGTTGATAAGAAGAAGAAAACGTTTACGGAAGCTGCGCAACATTTGTCGCTCAAATTTCCCTTTACTGCTTCAGCTTCTTCAACTGCTTCTTCTTTTTCTTTTTCTTTTGCTTCACTTTAATAAACGAACGAAGTGAGCAAGCGAGCGAGCGACCAAGAGACCGAGTGAGTGCACTTGTAACGGCAACAATTTTGCTAAGTGCGCGACAAGTAGTGAACGAGTGTAAGAGCAGGATAAATAATATAACACTCAATGTGTTGTTGTTGTTTTCGTTGTTGTCGTCACTCACTCACTCACTCACTCACTTTCGTTGTGTCAAAGTCAAGTTTCGTTAATGTGAAAAGTTAAGCGGCAACAACAAAAGCAAAAATTTTGTATGTTGAGTTCATAGTAAAAGTGTGAAATGTTGTTCAACACCTAATAATAATGCAATTATTTTAATGACTGAAAACTATTACTAAATTAATGTTTGTCTGCTTTTGAGTTTGTTAAAACAACAACATATCGATAACGATAACGAATTGAATTGAATTTTGTCAGCGGAAGTGTTGTTGCCAAACAATATAGCATTGCTTCCTTTTATTTTTCTGTCTGTCTGTCTGTCAGTCTGTCAATTTATGTGTGACATAGATTTCAAATTTGCACAAATGAATTTGCGTTGACAACAAATTACTTAATTAATTAATATCATTGTTACTGCTGATGTGCCTTATAATTGTTGTTGCAATACAATAATAACAACAACAACAACAACATTCAAGGTCAGTAAAACGTTTGCTTGGCTGCTCAACTATGAAACAAAAAAAAAATTGTAACGTAATAATGACGATGATAATTAACGATGACATGAATAAGTTGTGAAACGTATGAATTGCAAAGACAAAATTCAATTAGCCGTAAAATAGTTTCAACAAATTACATGAATGCAAAAGCGGATCGGACTGTGCCGGAACACACACCCCGGACATTGAGGCAGGTTCCAATCGTTTAGCATTTCTCACATACATACATACATATATGTACATAAATTTACATTAATCGCCCGTTGAGCATTTGTGACGCGTGGCCGACCGTTTTTTTATATTTTTGATTGATGATGAATATTGGCTTGGAGAAAGCAACGTAGAAATACATACACACAAACAACAATGGAAAGTTTTGACAGTTATTATTAATCAATACCTTATTTTACAGAAAAATAAACTTTCATAGAAACAAACGTTGCAAAAAAGTCAAATTTTTATAGAAATAATACAATTGTGATAATTGACAGAAGTTAAGCACAAAAATTCCAACCTTTCACGCCAAACGTCAACCAAAAATGCACAATGAAAACAGATTTATAACAGCAAATTAACAAAGAATAATGAATAATGCACAAAAAACCAAAACAGGTTTCCAGCGTTGATAATGCGCTGAAAAGAAGGCAAGGCGCATTTCATTGGCATTCGTGCATTAAGCATTTCGGGCCACAAATGCGCCAAAAGCAATCACATTGCACATTAATTTCACAAAGGCAACAGCTACAACAACAACAACAACAACAATTGTTTAAACAAATCAAGCCACACTGCGCTGCACGCACAACAATGAAACTGCAATAAAAGCGTGCGAATGAGTTGCTAATTGGGTTGACTGTTGCATTGGGACAGGCATACATACGTGCAACTGTAGACACACACACACGAACACAGAGTTCAATGAATGCACACGTTTATCTCAAACACAGAAATGAGTGACTTTAATGAACTCTCGAGTGAAAAGCGGCCAACTGCAAAGCGCACTAAAACAAAAAAGAGAAAAACTAGCATAGATGGTATAGTCGAGTATACTCGACAATATTATACATTGCACAAACGGTATGTGGTGCCACGCCTCAAGTTGTATATAAGGCATCGCCCATTTAATTGTTGTTCAAAATATCAAAATAAAAAGATAAAAATATTTGGAAAGTATGCAAAATTGTAGTTTGCGGGTTTTTAAGGGGTAACCATGAATGAGAGGGGCATTTTGGGGTATGCGGTTTTAAAGGGGTATATTTGCTGAGCCCGCATACAAAATTTCAGGTTCGTGTATTCCATAGTTTTCGAGATATATCAATTTTAAGTGAAACAAAATGGTTTTTATCAAAAATATCAGTTTGATGCCCTTTGAGGGGTAATCAAACCTAGAAAGAGGTATTTTCTGGTATGCAGTTTTGAGTCTTCATACAATATAATAATAACAGGTCCGTACCATTAATAGTTTTAAAGAAATAACAATTTACATCGCTTAATCAATAACACTTGTCGTCCTGATCAAAAATATATACATATACTTTATGAGGTCCTCCTCCCTTCCTTCTATGCTTTACATGAATTTCATTATAACAAACACAATATACCTTGGTACACAGTGTGTGCAGGGTATAACCAGAAGAAGAAGCACTAAGAGACACTTGTAATAAAGTTTTAAACGGAAGAAGAAGCAACGGCAGCAGCAACAACAATAACAACAATGCGTCGTAGGCATGCAAAAGTATTATTTCTCATTATACTTAACAATTTTTTTTAATGCTATAAATATGAAACAAAAACGCAAAGAAGATACATATTGCATGCGTGTGAGTGAGCGAGAGAGTGCGACGTTGTCCGAGTGTATTAAGCGCGTGAGTAGAAATAAACAAATGTCGATGGCTTTGACTTTGTCGACGGACGGACAGACGAACGTGATAAAGGTGAATGAACTATGCTCTGATGACTTGCTTGGCGTTTTCCACATTCATGTGCCGTTCGTTTAGTTGTGTATGCGTGTGCGTGTGTGAGTGTGTGTTTGAGGCGTTCAAAGCGCTAATAAAATTAAATGTTAATTTTGCCGGTTTTTTGATTTTCGGCTTTTGATTAATTCAAACGTCCGTTGTGTCTTTTAGTTTATACATAGGACGTCATTTTTGTTATGGTCTACTCATAACTCATTTAACTTCGTTGTTGTTGTGGTTTCTTTTTTTTTTTGAGTTTTTCAAAGTCAAGTGCAATGAATTTCATTCGAAATGCATTTCATGTTTTACATGTGGTAATCAATTTAAATCGCATCAAAAGTGAATCATGTTATGTTTGCACAATCAATAAAATAAATTAATAAAAAGTCGTCATTTTTTATACATATACATATATGTATGTATATCATTGCAATTTCAATGTTTGTTCAACTGCCGTCGTGTTGTCATTTAATACATATTTGTCTTGTTTTATAAATATTAATAAAATAAATATATAATAAACAATATTTTTTCAAGCTTACAATTGCTTTTTATTGTTGATATAGAGTTCAAAGAATGCACTCAAGTTTAAGGTTCATTATGGGAGGCCCCAATCCAATTCACGGCAATTTAGCGTTCGATGACATCAAGTTCGATAAGTAGTAAAAGATATTGCGAATAAAAAAGGGTTTTTAGTAATTCTGAGCTTCAAAAGCATGTTTCATTGCATGGCATGATAGAAGAACGAGGCCTAGGAACATGTTTTCTTAATGCTTTTTTACTTCTTATAACTTCTAATTCGTATATCTTCTCTTCATTGACAAAAAATATAGTTCCAAATCATTGGGTGTTATATTTTAGTAAGCAAAAATGGCGCCACACAAAGCGCACAATTAACAACTTCATTGTCGTCATTTCTTTCAACATCAACATCATTATCATTATCACTATCACCATCAAGATCATCAAATATTCAAGGCGTTTCGCATTTGGTCGAAGTTCTGTGCTAATTTAGAGAAACGTTCTTTCTTTTTTTTATTTTGTTTTATATTTTGGTACACGTACGAAAAATCTCAGAACCAAACAGACACAAATTAAAAGCAAAAATAGTACACTAACAACAACAATTGTTGTCCAAATACAAACACAGACAAAGGCTAAAACGTGAACCAGAAGCAAAATAACACAGTAAAACACCAAAATGCATGACACGCATTTTAATTAAAGCAAATAGCGAAAAAACCACAACAAGTCACAACAACAACAAGAATGAAATGCAAATAATGTTTATAAAACGAAAGCAAACCAACCAAACCGACCAACAACAAAATTTGAAAGCTAACAAAAAGAATTAGGACTCAAAATAACAACAAGAACCAACAACAAAAAATGGCGGCTAACCAAAAAAAGTACAAGCTAACCAACAAAAAAAAAAAAGAAACAACAAAGACAAACGGACAAAAAGTTATTGTCGAAGTTTGGCGTTCAGCACTGTGGGTGGTTTATGGCTGCTATTGTTGTTGTTGCTGCTGCTGCTGCTATTTTTGTATTTCAACTCCCAATGCATGCATAGCAATTGCTCACTTTTGTATTGAAGTGATTGCGCAAAAAAGCAAACAGCGACAGAGAAAGAGAGGGGTAGAGAGAAAGAGCAACTTAGAAACTTTGGCGCTGACAGAAAATAGCAATAAAAGCCAGAAAAATCCTAATTTGAATAGTCTTTGAATCAACGAAGCAGCAAAAACAACAACAACAACAATAAATATAAAAGAAAAATACTAAAATATAAAATAGTAACGCTTAAATTCCAGAGGCGTCTAGCTTAACAAAAATGTCAGCGTCAACGTTAGCATGAAAGAGCAAACAAATGTGTGAGTGAGCGACAGGAAAATCAGTGAAGACAGACCGTCAGACGGACAGACTGACAGACAGCAGAAGATGAGCCTGAGACGTTTGTGGCATTTTGTCGTCAGTGTTATTTTATTGTTGTTGCTGTTGTTGTTGTTGCGTTATTGTCGTGTTGACTTCTTTCAAAGTCGTTGTTCAACTTTAAACTTTTGGAAGCCACAAAAAAAACACCAAAAACTCACAAAAAAAAGCAACAAAACTCAAAAATTGCAAACTGTGTCGACAAGTTTTCTACAGCAATCACGTTAAAGACCGAAAGACAGGCGGTCGGGCGGACGGACAAACGGATCACGGCACATCTTTAAGTGCAGCGGTAAACGAAACGAGGCAATTTATTTTCTTGTTGTAGTTGTTGTTGTTGGCGCATCTTCATCATTAAACATGAACTGCTCTTTTGTGTCTACTTTTATAAGCCCGGCCCAAAAGCAACTATTTGCGCTCCTGTGTTTCTTTTTACTGTTCAAAGCACTTTTGGGCATCTTCTTTTTTTTTTTAACATTTAAACAATTTGACTTTAATTTAACCTTTGCTTTCTCACCTTTTTTTTGGGCTTTTTTTGTTTTCATATTTCTAATTTATACGAACAAATGAAAGTTGCCCTTTTCATTAAACTGTCTTTTCACTGTCAACTCCCCTTTCAGCGCAAAGCCTTCAATTAGTGTCATTTGTTTGATGCTTTTTTTTTTTCTTTGTCTTATTACAAAAACACATTTATTTTTATAATTACTTCTCACAATTGTTGTAAACCGTGCGTTGGTCATAAATTTCGTTCACTTTCAAACGTTCCAAACGATAAGTAGGCCTATGTGACAAAGCAACATTCAAGACATACAACTGTTTAGTGTTTTGACACAAACAATATGTTGCAACGCTAAATTATTGTATGTTGTGTAGAGCACAAAAAAACATAAGCGTACAGAGTATTAAAAAGCATCACAAAAATTAAAGTCGCATGTACAATTTACAAATTTATACCCGATTTACTTTGTGGCCAATGTTGCGTCGCCCACAATGACATCAACATTCGCCAGTGTCCCCAACTTAAGCTCTGTTGTCGTCGCCACAAAACCGTCCAACAACAACAACAACAACAAATGCGTACAAATCTTTTTTGCGCATTCTTTATCTCTACTCACCATCGTCGGTCGGTTTCACATCCAACAACACAACATTAAAATGCCCTGACCATCATCCTCATTAAAATGTTATTTCCTTATTATTCTGAGCTAATCGCTTTCTTTTGTATTGCACACGCCTTTGTCGTCGTCGTTGTTGTTATTGTAGTTGTAGTTGTAGACTTTGTCACCGATGACTGTTTTTGAGACGAGAAAATACACTCACACGCACTCCTTGTCTGTCTGCTGGTCTGGCTTAAATAGGGGACAATTGTTCTGTCTTGCTGACAATATGGAACATATGCTTGAGCTTAAGATAATGTTATATGTTTGTGTGTCGATGGTTTTAGCCAAACAATGTAGCACTGCGTAGCATCATTATTGAACTTCATTATCGCCATTCTCATCATCAAAATCAACAACTTTATTATCATTATGCAAAGTTGTTGACGGCATTTCTTTTCTTTACCGTATTTTTTCTCTTTATTCTCTTTTTTTTCGTTAATGGCACTTGAAGTCATAAAGCGAAATTGCAAATACAAAAACCCACATATGTGTGCACTGTGCGTTGGTATGCATGTGTGTATCTCTCTCTCTCTCGCTGAGTGTGTGTGCACATGAGCACAGATAATAAAGTTGCGGTTATGCGATGCCATCAGCAGCAGGTATGTGTACATAACAGATCAGGAAGGCAGGCAGGTGTGCCTCTGCATAACTTTGCTGTTGTCACTGGCTGAGGGTGTGCCTGTGGCCTGTTTTAAAACATGGCTTTTTTTAATGTTATTGGCCTGAATTCTTACAAATTGTTTGACACATTTCAAGCGTCTAATTAAACCAAGTGCATTGCAAAACTTCAAGTGTGTGTTTGTTTTCCGGCAATTTACAAAATTTGCAATTTAGTTAATGGAAAATTTTTCCTTAGCAACGAAACACTTAATGACTTTCAACTGTTACTTTATGAGTTGGTATTGCTTGATGAAATAATTAATTACTAAATGTGTTTATAAAAAAAACAGCTGCTAATAAAAAAATAGAAAAAAATGTGTTTTGTGTTCTTAATTTTTCTTGTTTTTTAACTACTTTAGCATCGTGTTCATATAAACGCTTCATGCGTAAACTATTGAAATAAGCGTGTACAGCTTTTTTTGTTGTTGTTGGCATTGAGTCGGCGTATGCTGCCTACACGTAGCTGTTGCTCTTGTTGCTGCCCACTGACCTCAACGTGCTTGAATCTACACGCTGCGAGCCATGAAGCCGTAAAGAGCTTGGCCATGCTGCAATATTAACAACAACAACAAGAACAACAGCAGCAACATTACTAACAACATAAGCAATATTTATAGCAGGCGTTCCATAAACAACCTTCAAGCTAGAAAAAACAAGACATAAGATGCCCAGTATGCAAAAACAAATGGTTGCAAATTCATGAATTATTATGCAAAAAGTGAAAACATGGGGTCAACATTTCATAATAAAAAGTTATTTCAAGTAAAATGTTATAATATTAAAATAACAACTTAATTTTTGATTTACATAAATTATGTGTAAAACAGACTTAAAGCGTAACAGTTTATAAGTCATCAAACAAAGTCAATAACAACACACAAAAACACACACACACATGGTAATATGCATAAATGCACAACAATTAAACAAAGAATGGCAAAAACGTACACAACAATAAAATAAAAGCAGTAGAAATTTTTTTTGGCTGCGTAAGCAAAAATGTACCGGCAATGACAAACACTCCGAATTAAAAGACACATATTCAACTAACATACGTGTACATTAGGCAGTAATAACAAGTAGTAAGAGGGAGAAAGCGTTAGCCAGACAAAAGGTAAGCCAAAAAAAGTAGTACAATTACAAATTCAAAGTAAAGAAAACCACTAAGAACAACAACAACAGCTATAAAAAAGAAAACAGACACTCAACAGCAAAAGCAAACAACAAAGCAAAATAAGAACAATTGCCGGCAGCGCACTCTCAGCAGCATTGAGACAAAACACAAAACGAAAAAAAACAACAAAAACCAGACGAGATGAGAGAGTGTGTTTGGCGGTGTTGCTTTTATGTGTGCGTTTTTGTGTACGGACTCGTTTGAATGCATGTGCCACGAGTGGGTCGTGAACCAAACTTACTACATACCAACCACCAACAACAACAAAATAGAGAACAGCAAGGTATGCGGGCAAGAACAGCATTAACGCAAATGTTTGAATTTGTGCCGCGTAATCAAAAAACAAAAAAATTAGATCAGAGAAGTAAAAGTAGAATTGAATTATGTATATTTAAAGAAAAATAAACAAAATCAGCCTTCGTCAAATCAATATAACAACTGTATAAATAGTCAAAAGTAAAACAAAAACAAATTTAGAAATGATAACAAAATGTGCAAAAGAGTGAACAAGTGTGTGAGTAAGAAATAAATATAAGCACTTTAAATATGCCAAGAGTGGAAAGAAAAAAAATGTATAAAATAACCATGTGCACGATAATAGCAAACAATTAAAGCAAAAAAGTGATTGTCGACTAATGTACACAGCAAGTGTAAACAATGTATTCGTTTTTGTTGTTTGTAGCAATGAAGCGGAAACAAAGTAGCGTATAAATATGTCAAAAAAGGCAATAAAAGTACGTTAACTACATGAGCACAATCATTTAAAAGTCATTAACATTTTAAGTTTAAGAACTGCAGCACGGAAATGAACAAGACTTAATCTCAGTGGCAAAGGCAATGGAATGCGGAATGCGCAACAAGAGTACAAGCAAAAGAACAGCTAACAACTTCAAGCCAACTGAGAGATAGACGGAGAGGGACATATGTAGGCAAACAGCTAACCAAACAAAAGAGATAGACTGATTCGTAAGTAAACAGGCTTAAGAGCGAAAGACAGCCAGACAGACATACTTGAAATCGGGTTGGGCGGGGGGTGTAGTTTTGAAGGCGGCACTGAAAGATACATGACATGGTAAGCCAGAATAGCAAAACGAAACGAAACGCAGCACAGCACTGCGCTGAGCTGAGATAAGCAAACACAACACATGTGTGCAAAAGCCACAGCAACAACGACAAAACTACGCAACAACAACAACCGAAATAGGAGAAACAACAAAAAACAGACAACAGCAACAATAAAAAGAGGAATGCAAAAATTGCAGCAGAAGAGCAGCGACCAAGAATGAAGACAAACAGCAATAGCAAATTTCAGCAACAGCTCAGCCAGCAGCGACAGTAACAGCGGCTGCGTCTTGAACAGTAAAAACAGCAGCAACAACAACAACAACAACAACGACAACTAAAAGCGTTGATGGACAGAGAATTTGAACAAATTGGGTTTTCTACACAGGCAAGTTGACAGACACACACACAGGGTGGCTGAGAGGCATGCAGAAGAGCAAGAGTTAACAAAAAGGTTGAGTGCAAAAAGTGGTATAAAAGACTAGTGGGCAGCAGCATGTAGTATGAAAGTGTCTGTCCTATGCTACACAGGCGCAACTCTTGAAGCGAGAAAACCGAATGATTTTAAAAGCTTTTCAGACCAAAGTCTTATTGGTCTGACTGTTGTTCTTGTTGTTGTTGTTGTTATCAAGCTGGCGAAAAACGTCATTTGAAAAGTGGCACCATTAGATTGAACAAACACTGTACGTAATACTTGACAAATTCCAAAGAATATCTGCGTGGATGATGATGATAATGATGATGAAATTCTATACGCAAGAAGCGAATAGATTTTGAGTGTCGAAAAGTGAACACACCACACACAACAACAACTTGTTAATCTTACATTGCTTAAAAGCTTGCTACCTTAGGCTGTTACATACACTCATGCAATGTCAATAAAGCTGAAAAGCCATACGCGTATATTTGTTGATAAGCTGAGTATTAAAATATCTTCTGCTACAATAATTAACAAAACACACACACACACACACACAAATCTGTAACGAGCGCTGCTGATAAAGCGAATCTATGCGAGAACATTAAGTAGGTAGCGGTTACCCTTGGCAGCAACGGGGGCGGCTACGTCTCGGTAAAGTGTATTTGTGCAAGTTCAGCATTTAGACGCTTGCACACACATTAGCTCGAGGCAACACATATAAAATGCCAACTCAAGTAAATAAGTAGACAAGAAGCAAAAAAAAGATTGCAACTCACAAACTTGGCTTAAACAAAGTTGCTCGCACACGCTCGCATAATGCTAGGCAACGAGCATGTAAGCAGGCGGCAGCGCTTATAAGATTGCCAAAGGCATACATACATAGAAACAGCTATAAAGAGATGAAGACGCAGCGTTGGCAAATGCGAACGTATAGAAAAGCACTTAGAGCAACGGCTGTCGACGATGATGTTTGTGCTGATCATGATCATGATGATGAGGAGGATAATGTTGTTGGTAAACGATAATGATAATGATGATGATTGCAGCGACCGCGACCGCATTGACTGCGTCCAAAAGGCAGTTTCAGTTGTTAGCAACCAAAGATTTATAGAGAGGCGTGCGCGGAAACCGGTTTAATTGAGTGATGGCAACCAAGAAGAAGAAGCAGAATATGAAGTAGAAAAAGCGTCAGTAAAAGCAGTCAAAGAAAAACCAAAAAGACAAACGATGGACATCAAAATTCAATAGGCATCAAGTTCAAGTAAAGTCAACAGCGACCAAGGCGAGGCACAATTGCATGAGCAAGATGTGGTATGGGGGGCGGGCCTGGCACACATACATATAACAGAGCTTAACATTAAATAAATGGCGCGCGGCTTTTTGGCTTTTCTCTTTGGCTTTTGTTGGTGAAAATGGGAAATTTGGCATATTAAAATAAATGAGCATGACTAAAGAATACAGAGAAAAATTTAAACAAAAAAAAATAGCAGCTTACCACTTGACGTGTCTTGCCATCAAGGTGACTGAGCGAAGCCTTAATTGTAATTGTTGTTGCCGTTGTTGTTGTTAACGAAAATTTTGCTAATGCCCAAAACGGATGTTTGATGATGGTGATGGCGAGTATCCAAAGTGCTGCTTAAATCTCGACGTGTTGTAAATAATAAATAAATCTCAAAGAAATATTTTATGTAAAGCTGATGATGCTTGAATCGGCTGCCACACGGCTGTCGGTCGGTTGGTTCTGCTTCGCTCGTCGTGGCTACTGTGGCAGGGTTTGGCTTGTGGCCGTGACTGCGTCTCTGGTTGGGATTTATGTTGTTGTTGTACACACATTCACATAATAAATACAAGACACGCACACACACACAAAAATGCGAATATTCGATCAACTATAGAAGAGAGCGCTAATAGCGCACTGTTGCTGTAGTTATTGTTGTTGTTGGCAGTGTAAGCGGATTGTTGTGAATTAGTTGCAGCAAACAGCGAATTGAAGAATTAACAACAAAAGAGCTAAAAAAAACAAACTAAATTAATTGTAGAGCGCGCGACACGTTGTTTATTTTTTCACGTATTTGTATATGCGACCCGGTTTATTTACATGCACACACTCAATAGCAACAACAACTAACTACGAGTGCACTTTCTACTACTTTTATTTACGCGCAGCGAAGAAGAAGAAGCGTAAGCGGGTGCAAGTGAATCTACTACGTTAGCGTAAAATTAAATTAGACAAAATTCCTCATCATGTTCTTGTACTTTTTGCACTTGTTCTACACGCATGCACTTGTTTTATATGCCTGTTATTTTTCTTCTCTTCTTTGCTTTAAATTTTCTTTTCTTCTTTTTTGCCCGCGAGCCGCACAACTTAGTCAACGTGTGTCGCACACTTTGCGCTTTAATTCAATTTTTATTTCAAATATTTTACTTTTTCTTTTTTGTTTTTAACAAACAGCGACAGCAACACAACCACACTCGGCTAGAACGATTGAAGGAATAATATATTTATATTATTGTTTGTTTTATTTTTAAGTGAGCCGACTGAACTAAACGACGAAATTGTTTAAACAATATGCCCAAAGTAGCCTCAGTGTTTTATTTTGATGTTGCCCGTCCGTCCGTCGATTGAACCTGCTCCGTCGGTTGTTGTTGTTGGAAAAATGCAAAAAACACTAAATTCTGTTGGTTGAAACACAAGTGAGCCAAAAGCGGCGTCTTTGACGCAAAAGTGTCCAGCAGAGGTGAAGGAAAGAGAGAACAAAAATCGCGAACTACCTAGTAATCGAGGAACGGGAAAGTCGCCCAGGGCATGCAGCGCGACATGCGACAAGTCAATTTTGATCTAGCGTGTCATTCCGTGTCAGTGCGTCATGACACATTCCTCTCTGAGAGAGTTCAGTGTTGCCAAATTGTCTTTTTCAGTTTTTCAATTTGGCGAGAAACACAAGTGAGCCAAGTTTGCACAAAAGCGTCAAAAGTGTCCGCGTTTGGGAAGAAGATGCATGTTGAACTTACCTATAAAAAGTGGAACGGGGAAAATCATCTTTGAATACAGCGCAACATACGTCAAGCCAATACGGACATGGTGTTCCATAGAGTCATAGCGTGAAAGAGTACTATTTTTCTGGCCCTCATTGCTCTCAGAGAGTTGTCAAATCACTCCTTTTTATAAATAATATAATTGGCAGCGCGCAATTTTTATAAGTATCAAGATGGCACAAAACCTATTTAGTGATAGAAGAAGAAGAAGCATATTGATGCTACAGTATCGCGCTCGACGAGTACGAAGAAATGGGTGCGCTCTTGTCTACAGCGAATACACCGTAACATAGGCTAAGCCAATATACAACAGTGTTAAGCACAGTTTTTGACGAAAATGTACTACTTTGTACAAACTGTTACCGATCCGTCTGATTTTAGCCTATCTTATGTCAAGTTACATTCGGTACGGACATGAGCTAAGTCATCATTGTTGGGATTTTAAAGAGAATCGTTTACATCATTTGCGAATGTGGAGAAACATCGATGCTTGATGACATAGAATATATAAAAATATACTAAACAAACGGCAGTTTCCACATAATAATTAACATGCTGTTAGCGCCCTATCCATTCTTATCTGTTGCTAACAGCTAACTGAGTTAACATTGCCAATGTTAGTGTTGACAGAGTAGTTGTTATTTTGTCGCTGCTTGTGGCGGCGTTGCATTTTTAAATATAATCAAAATTTAATGAAAAGAAATATTAGGAAAACAAAGCAGAAATATAATAAAGTGAGTACATATTGCAGTCCTTACATTGCATTTTAAGTTAAGTTTGGTTTTTCAGGTCTTGCAAAATAATTGCAATTGAAGAGGCTTCTTCGATTTTTGAAATTTAAAAAAAGAAACAACAAACAATTTATTTAAATTGTCAAATCACCGTAAACACAAGCTGAAAATCAAAATAATTTAAATTTAAAGCAATATAAAATAAAAATGCCGCGCACCAAAGTAGCGAAAAACACAAAGCGCAATCGCAACGCCTCAATTCGTGAGGAGCAGATGCGCGCCTTCGAAATCAAAATGGATGCATTTGAGATGAACGTCGAGGAACTCGGATTTAAATACATTGCACAAGTGGACACAAAGTTCAAGTTGATTGTGTCAGCAATGAGCACGAAGCTATTGCAAATGAAGATGAGCGACTTCTTTCAATTGGTGAGAAAAAAATTATAAATATTTTACATAATGCATAATATATGTTTGATTTGGTCTACTCAGCAATTATTCAGCATGACTGACTTCAATCCTGTAAATGAAGCTACAGTCAACAAATCGCTTAGAGCTCAGTCCATTTGTAATAAGACTTCGTCGATTTTGGACAAAGATCTCATACGAAATGATGAAGGTAAGAAAAGAATAATTACTACAAGCTTGGTGTTGGTTTAATTTCAATATGCAATTCATTTCATTCGCACTCGCTCATTCGTTTAACGCAACGAATCAATCACTTTCCCATTCAACAATATCCTTGGCAAATTATTGCACTGAAGGTTATCTTACAGAAGACAGCGCAACTGGTGGCAGATCACTCTCCACCGCCTCATCGTTAGCTGTTTACACAAGCAGCCAACCGACCGAGTTACCACAACCGCTGCCCTCACCCAGGGCAATGCGTCCACTAGGACCGTTGCACTCGGCGCGAGCACGTCGTGTTCTACGCAGTCGCTCGGCCTGTGATGAACCCGTTGTGCCTGGCTCAGCCAAAGCAAAATCCAGTGGCGTTAACCAAACGCACACGGAACACGCTTCACGCAGCAAATTACGTACACCAATCGCCTCACGTACTAAAGCTTTCAGCACTGAACGCACACCATCGAAGCCAACGCGTTGTGATCGTGATTTGTCACCATCAACACCGCCATTCCAATTCCTGCGCTGGCCCAAGCCCGGCGAAATTGTGCTCTCGAAGTGTGGCACACCTATGATGACGCAGGTGTAAGTATTAATGCCAATCGCTCTATATAAATATTTTACTAACAAGACATTTATGTTGCAGCATGCCAGATCCATCGGCTAATGTTAACATACCCATCAAGGATGGCGTGCTCTCGCTGCGTCCGCGGAAGCTCGATGTATTAAAACCAAATTTTATCGAACAAATCGATACAGAGACACTACAACAGATTAGAACGTTGCATCAGAATCTAAATCTTATAATGAGCATGGCTGACAAGGCGCCGCTCAAATGAAGTCACAATTATTCTCTCAATGATGTAAAGTCATTTTCGACTTTTTGTACATCACGTACAAATATTTCATTAATTTTTCAATATTAACTATTATTTTAACAAGAATATAACAAACTTTTTACATACGTAAATTTTGGCACACAAGTATTCAATATGTAGATTCGAAATCATTTTAAGAATCGGTTTCATTAGTTGTTGATGTCACTGTGACCCTTGACCCCCGGTTTCTTGGAATCAAAAAACTTTTCATTTTTGTTCGCTATTTTTGCTTTATTGTTTAAAATTGCTATTGAAACGCTTTCAAATATTACAAACTAACAACTTTTTTCCTTTCAACTATTTTAGCCAAAAATATTTCAATTTGCAAAGTTTTAACTACAAAAATAAAACGGTTTTCAACTAATTTTGATTTTGTTGTTTTTTTTTTTTTTTTTTGTTTTCTCTTTTATTTGTTTAAAATAAGCTTAGTGTACAAGCACAACTGGACGTTTCCCTCACTACTTACATGCCTTAGAAAAATGAATAAATAAATTCGCTTAAATTATAAGAAAATGTACAAGTTTTCTTCCAACAAAATTATTTTAAATTAATAAAATAAAATTGTAAAAAAAATGAAATAAATTCGAAATGGAAAACAAATCGAACGACGCGTCAAAAATAATATTATTTATTATTCTTATTATGCAACTCCTTTCGCCAACAACTCCATTTTGGTAGGGAGTGTTCAACTCACTTGGGCGTGCGCGCTTTGTTAATATTTTGCTTTTCGGCCTCGGTGAACTCGAGAATGCTCTCTATTGCCTGCAGATGACCCTGCGAGTTCTCCTTATCCGTGAGAAAGTAGTAAACGGCGCTCTTTAAAAACTGCAGGGTTACCTCGGGATCGACATGGGTGCGATTCTTTTGGGCCTCCAATAAACGACGATAGATGGTCTGTTTTTTTTTAAATGTTTTTTTTTGTTTTTTTTTTCGCGAAACGAGAAAGACAGGAAATTTTTGTGTTTTTGTTGTGTTAACGTGCAAAATTATATATGTAAGAAAGATAAATTTATAAAAAGTGAGGTTAGGTTTAAGAGTTTTAAATATAAAACAAAGTATGAGAATATTCACGTTATATATGTTGATACATGTATATATTTTTATTTAATTTTATGCATGTATGTATTTACAGGATATCCTTTTTGGTGCGCTTTATGAACACTTAGATAATATTGAAAGACAATCAGAGAGACAGAGAGAGAGTCAGAGCGATATAGAGAGGGAAGGAAGGATTATGAACAACATGCTAAGTATGTAAGTCAACATGTTCCTATACAAATAACTCTAGCTTTACGGTTATACGATTTTTTTTAAATATTTTATTTTTGTTTTTTTTTATTGTAGAACAAAACTATTTTGGTTTGTTGGATACATGTATGTATGTGTGTTTGAGTGTGTGAGTGTGTTTAATATTTGTATAACGTACCTTTAAAACGACAACGTCGCTACATCAAAATCCATAAAGCTTTCTTAAGAAAGCAGAGAAATTTTTAAACGATATATACAATAGCAAATCTCAAAAATGCAACACACTTAGCCAATTATGACGCTCACCAACCAAAATTACAAAATAAATATCCTAAAAAATTGTGGCTTTAACCTATTTTTCTCGATAAATCTAAAATTGCTAAGTTGGCTTTCAAACAGAAGTACTCGCGACCAAACAAAAACCAGTCTAACACTCAAGCCAAAAAGAAACAACTCCAAACAATAATTTTACAAACTTCCAGTGCCCTCAAAACTAAAGTGAAGTAAGCGATGACCCGTAACCCCACGACGTGAGGCATGCCAACATGAAAATGCAGTTTGAATGCGTCAGATGATAGACAAGATGAAGACGACGTACACAACACCAGTTAAGGAATCCAATAATAAAACCAAAATAAAACCAATGACAAATTGCACAAAAACCAATCCAATGAAGTTGATGATAAAATAAGTAATAATTTGGAATTTTTTTAGTAAGTAAAACTTAGGGAAAACTTAAAAAGTGTTGTAGTTGTAGAATTTTTTTTTTTTTTTTTGGGAGATTTACAAACCTTACGCGCGCCAAGAACCCACAATGAAATCGCCTCTTTTGCAGTAAGGAGAGCATGATTACTGCCGCATTCATTCATTCTACATTCTGCTGCCTACAAAAATAGTTTTAAATAATCATATTTGTTTCACTTACGTTTTACAAACAAAAGTTATTTCATTAAAGAAGTTATTTATTTTTTTATTTTATAACGCAAAATCAAAACTTGTTTCAAAATATGTGTTCAGAGCGCACAAAAATAAAAAAAAATATATGTTTTTTTTTAATAAAGAAATTAATTAATTAAGTTAAATTGTCTACTTTACACGGACATGCAAAAAACGTAAGGCAAATATTTAAATAAAACTATAAAAATACTATAAAAATAAAACTATTTACGTATTTGTTATATGAAATCGAAACTGTTATAAAACGAACTGTTATACTACGGTTAGATGCGCAAGTCCACACATGCCCTCCTCTAAGTTTGTTGTTTTGGTGTTGTTGTTAATATGATTAATCAAAAGTATTTAAAAATAAATAATAATAACAATTAAGTAGAAAAAAAAACTATGACTGCATTTGTTGAAGCTTTTTTTTTGTTTTTGTTTTAATTAATAAATAAATTCCACGTGTAAGTAAAACAAATATTAAATGAAGAGTAAAATATTATTATGCTTAAAATGCTTAAAATTAATGCAATTGCGACACACAAACATTTCGAAGACAAACACTTTTAGTTTTGCTAAGCCAAAATTAAAAAGTTCGCATTTATGAAACCAACAATTATTATAAATAAGTATCTCTTTTTTTTTTATTTAAACATAAAAATGAAACACATTTTGCACAATCAAAAATGAAAAGAACGAAAAAGATATATAAATTACGATCGATCGAAGTGCAACGTTTACAAAGAGCGTTCGATTGTGTGCGAGTGAGAAGTAGATAGAAAGTATGAAACTATGCATAATTTTATGAGCACGACGAGTACTGAGTACTGTTTATATATGTGTGTATGTATTTGTGTGTGTGTGTGTGTGTGTGTTTGTGTGTGTGCATGCAATTGTTTAATGAATTCAATGCATTATTCAATTCATGTTGCAACAAAATGCAGCACACAAAACAATATCGAAAATAATATGATAAAGATATTGAAGAATCTTACGCGTATATTCTCCAATTCATCCTGTGTGCTCTGCAACTGATGCAGCAGCTCGTTTATGGAGACTTTACTCTCGGGTTGACGATGTACGAGTTCCAGAGCCTATACAGAAAACTAAAGTATATAGAAAACAACTTCTTCATACTAAACAAATCAAATCAAACGCACCTGATCAGCGCGAGCAATGCGCTCGGCCTCCTGTCCCTTCTGGTACATGTGCAAATACATTTTGTTCTGCTTTTCCTCATGTTCAACAAGTTTACGTTGCAAATCCTCCAATTGCTTCTCCAATTCGCGTATACGTTCCTTCATAACATTTCATTTAACATTTAGTATTAGTTTGCTTTATGTGCTTAACAACTCACCTTGGCATGCTCGTAGTCCGGCACAATGTCCGCATAGCGTGTATTGCACTCGGCGAGCTTCTGCAGCAAAGCTTCGACTTTGTCATTGTGACTGCGTTTCATGTCACTGGTCGCTGTATCCTGCGTGCGTATCAACTCCTCGATACGTTGCTCGTACATGCGTATTAACTCTTGACGTTGCAACTCATAGCCGTCCAGACTGTTAGCGCCACTGCCGCCGCCAATGGCATTGTCAGCGACATCAACATGCTCGCCGGCGCCGTCATCATCATCATGTGTCGCCGTATGTGAGTCTTTTGAATGCAACGATGAAGTCGTTATATCCTCAAAGTGGCCCGAATCGGCAAATGAGCTTTGCATCTCTGCAGACATTTGCATGCCGGCGCTGCTTGTCTGTTGTTGATGTTGATGTTGCTGTTGCAGGCGCGCCATGTGCCGCGGACTTGCCTTGGCCGCATCATCGGACATATCGACAATGGGCGAAACATCTTGTGACGTCTTCAGCTCGGCCTCACGCACTGTAACCGCATCACTGGAGGCTGAACGTTCCTCGGGCGAACTGAGTGACGCCTTGAACAGACGCAATTCGACAACTTCACGTGTCAGTCGCAATATTTCGGTATCCTTCTGTTCGAGATCATGTCGTGCAATGCATAACAGCTCCTTGAGACGCTTTATCTGACGCTGTGCCCGCTGTGTGGGCGTTAAATAATCGGGACCAACTTGGCCGGCATAATTTGAACAATGTACAACATATTTCATTTTACGGCCACTGAAAGTTGTGCCATTCCTGCACATATATTTATGTAAGTGAAGTTTAGTTGCTGCTGCTGTTGTTGTTGTGTGTACTTACCGTGCCACATAGGGATGCTCGCAGGACATTGTCGAGCGGCCCGATGTCGTTGTCGCAAATGAATACATCGAGTCTAGATCATCATCCAGGTACGTGCTCGGCGAATCTGGTGTCACTGGTGGCGTCTTTGGCGAGAGTTTTGTCTCAGGCACTGTTGCCAACTTGCCAGCGGTAATTATAACTGCGCCGCCGCCAATGCTGCCAATGTTGCCGATGCCGCCAATGCCGCCCACGCCAACAGCGCCACTTGTTGTTGCGTGCTTTTTGCCGCAATGCCCTTGACGTATACAAGTGTGCGGCGTCTCCAATGGCGTCTTTGGCGTCTTCGGTGTTGTTGCTGCTGTTGCCGTTGACGATGTTGTACCGTTCGCTATGCTTGCTGTTGTTGTTGTGCCTGTATTGCTGCCACCGTTCAAATTCAGCGACTGTTGCAAGTAGAAAGGTTAAAACGCAAATGAGCCTCGTCTTATTATTTATAATTTTTTTTTTTTTTTGTTATTATTGTGTGGAACAAAGCATTTCGGCACGCTAACTTTTCTCGCTACAATCATTTTTCTTAGCCATGTTTTTTTTTTATCTATTTATCTATGTATCTATTTATTTTTGCGGTTTTTGGTTTTGTGCAAATCTCTCAATTTACTTTTCTATTTTATTTTGCAGCTGTTTTTTTTTTAAACAATTTTTTTCACATTTTTTTATTGTTTCATTGTTTTTGCTTCGACTTTTCTTTCGCCGCGCTTGAGTAGAAATTATGCGCATTCGCATGTTTTTTTCACACTATGATTAACTTGACTTGAAAAAAATACAATTTTTTTCTGTTAAATCTCTCGCCAAAATAAAAGGTTTCTCAGCCAAAAGTAACACCCAACAATTTTGTACGTACAAGCGCAAGAAAGCTGCTCAAGTCGAACAAACGAACGAATGAACAAACGAACGCATGAACATCGATACAGAAATTACTTTCGTTCAACATTTACCAGCGCACAATTAACTGATCATTAGCCAAGTTAATTGATTCCGACAAATAAACGTTTTTTGGTTTTTTTGTTGCTTGCCTCAACGTTGTTGCTTTGCTTTCCCATGGGCCAAACGGCTCATCGTGCCACATACATAAGTGCTTTGCTTTGGACCAAAAGATTGGCCCAAATGAGCGCTTAACATAAAATTGCTTTAACCCTATTTAATGACCGCTATCTTTCTAACACTTTGACCGCTTCCGCACTCCCTTCGCCCTTGCTTTGCTTGTCACAGTCAATGCACATAAAATATGCCAAAGTGACATTTTCAATCGATGGATGCCAATGGTGATTAGTTTCCGCATACAACTTTGCACTTGTCACATTAAAGTGCAGAAAACCACAGATTTTCTTTGCTTTACTGCTTTATTGTCACTAAAGTTATTTCATAATCTTTAATGAGTTTTTTGCTCTATTAACTTGTGCCTCAGTACGCTTGCTCAAGTTCTGGGAAGCGTTTGGCAACATGTAACGAGTCCAAACTTGTTTGAATTTTTATTAGTTGTTATTTTTTTACTTCTTTCTTCTGTTTCTTTTTTTTTTTCATTAATGTATAATTGTTCTGCTTGAGTACTCGTCAGTATTCCATACGCAATGCTGTCTTTATTGTCGGTTTGCCACGTGTGCAATCAAATGGTAACCAAATCACTAAACCAAGACGTCGCTTCTGTTGCTTCTGTTGCTTCTGTTTCCACTACTACGCTTTTAGTTGGCTGAGAAGTGTTACTGTGTGTAAACTGGGTTAATTTATGCTGTTTGTATGCAGAGAAGCAAATGAAATGCCTGCAAGTGTCTTCATGGCTTTTGCACATATAAATACATGGGCTGAGGGGTTTGCAATGGCAGCTGCATGAGTGATACACTACCAATATAGCATGCCATATAGTATGAACAGCCGGTTTGACATTGCTTCAAATGCAAGCGGTCAGAAGTTCATCTAAATTGAATTTAGTGCAACCTTCAAGTAAGATGGAGACGCTTTTGAAAAGGCACTTTTGAAAACTCCTTAAGAAAAAATTGTCAATAATCTGATTTAAAATATCACGTATGAGTAATGCGGGAAAGACTTTACTTTATAAACACTTTTAAAACGACTCTAATTATGCTTTCACATTACTTTGATGTATGTACGACCACACTTTACTTATGCCATGAGCTTTTAATAAAAAATCAATATTAAAATGATACAAAAAGAACATAATAATTTCAATTACAAGCTGGGCGGCAATCAACGGAGACCTCTTTGGACAAAAGTGGCACAAACAATGGCAAAAATGATACATTTGGCGCGTTGCCAAGTAAATAGTTAGTATGACAATATGTAAGCCATGTTGTGGTCCCATGTATTCTTGGCTTAAATGTGTTGACAATTGGAAAATTACTAACATTAAATTTGTAGCACAAAACTATTTGAGTATTGCAACAAGACGAAGGTTGGCCTTTGCAATTACTAACAAACAAATAATCAATCAATAAATAAATAATTAATAACTATACATGCATGACACTAAGAGGCCAATGAACTTGGCTAAAATGTTGACCGAAATCAAGGCACTTTGCTATACTTAGAAACACAATTAATTACATTTTACCATTTATTTATTAAACAAGATTTCCAGTTTTACACATTACAACACAAACAAGTAGAAGAAACACAATCAAGCCAATCAAGAAAACTATAAACCAAAAATAATAATTACAATTAATTAATCAAATAATTAATTAATGCACATTTTTCAGCACTTTGCCCAAGACTGTTGTGTTTATGCAATGAACAACCAAACAAACAATTTCGTAAACTGAGAGAAGTTTTGCACGCGATGCGCCTCGAAACTCAACTAAAATTCAAAAAGCAACGGAAAATCTTGAAACATTATTTTTTAGTGGAGGTTTTAGTGGAGGTCGAACGTTATGCTGGCTCCCAGAGAGAGAGATTCCCTTTTACCTTTGCACTCTGGCACGTGCGCTCTCAACACGCACATATATTTTATAGTTTCACACATTCCGCACACAAGAGTTTCATGGCAGCAGCGAGAGCAAGCAAAGAAACAGGTGAAATGAAACGCGCGCTTTGTGTTCTCTCCAGCAACGTAAGTGGGTTGGCAGTGTGGTAAAGCAGGAAATGTAAATTTGCATTGCACTTTTGTGCGCTGCACACTCTCCCCGACTGCATGGGTTTGCCACCCTCTATTTGCTCGACTAAAAATCAGCTGTGTGAGCATTTGAAACCCTTGCGCGTTGCCGTTTCCTTTATTGACGCTCGCTCTCTTTGCTAACACTGCGGGAAATTTTCAAGCGTAGAATTTTTATGCCAGGCTTACTTGCATTTCTGCCAGTGTAATATAAAACTTTAACAAAACTCAAACTAAAGTTGTTTACAGAGCCTGTATGCGCCATAGGAACATTTGGCATTGTAACCGGAAAAAGGAAACATTACACAAGCAACTTTGCCGTCTTGTTAGCTAAAAGAAACTTTTTAGACATTTTGTGCCCGTTTGTTTTGTTGCTTACATAGAACCGCGGGGGGAAGGGGAAGGTTAAAAATTGCTGAGACGCAAAACGAAAAGAAAAAAACCTCAAACCAATTGCATGCATTATGCAAAAGCGTTTTCAATTATAAGACACAAAACAGTTTACAATTGTCACACAGAGTTTTTATGAAGCTTTGTCACATAAAATGGCGGCGTTTGGCACAGCATGGACTGTCGCCTTGATGCATAATTAAAAACTCAATTAAAAATGCTGCGTTCCATTATTCGTTTGAATGACGTACGTTTGATACACGCCTCGACACAATTGCTATCTCAGGGGTCTTGTTAAATGTTATTTTTAAAGCACATGTAAAAAAAAACAAAAGCATTGTTTGCTTGGGGGTGGGTTAGGTCAACTAACAAACCAAACCAAAAGCCAAAATAGTTCATATGAAAATCAATAAAAAGAACAAAAACCGAGCATTTCAAATAGTTTAAACAACTTCAAAAATGCGCACTTACCATATTACGCGCCTTCAATTCAACCGCATCGACATCTGTGTCAGTCGACGTCGACGTCGTCGTTGTCGTTGCGTTCGCCGCCATATTGTTCACATTGAATAGGACTTCGTTGTTATCTTCTTTAGTATTGAACTCCTTGTTAGCTGTTCCTGCTGCTGCTGCTGCTTCGCATAATGTAAACTCCGACGCTTGCTTAAGTGCAGCCGTTTTGTGGCCTGAATTTCGGTAGTTGCGTTGCAACGATGAGGAGCGTGTCAAGTGGCCAGCAAACAATGTTGAATTATTTTGATTTAACGTACGTACAGGCGATGATCTCAAGGCGACCTTTCGACGCGAACTGAAAGCACCGGAATCATGAGTGCCTGCGACGGTAAGCAATGTGGCTGATGAAGTTGCATGGCAGTTGCCTGCGGGGGTGGCATTTAGCGCTGTTTCGTTACTCAGTAAATTTGATTTTGTGCCGCGCACGCGCATCGATGAGGAACGCTGAAATGGCGACAAGCCATCCGTCACTGAAGGATATGGTATGCGTGTTGTTGTTGTTGCCTTGGGCGAGGGTGGCGTGGGTGTTGGCGTTGGTGGTGGCGTCATCAGCATCGTTGTTGTTGTTGTTGTTGTCTCTGTTTTGTTTGTAGTTGCATTACTTGCGCGTTGAATGTCGGTTAATGTGTTAGACTCCGGCGTTATTTCACACACCTCCGACGCCTGCATTGATGACGTCTCAATAGCTGCAACGCTCGCCAGTGACGTCGTCATAGTCGTGCAGCGAATTTACACTGCAAGAAATAAATGTATATGACAAGTTGTATCAGTGATAAAGCAAATAAACGCGGGAAGTGTTTATTGTTCAAGTAAAAGTCTTATTTACACGAATTAATAAGCAAATTGAACGCAAAACATAATTAAGCCATTTATATTGAGCGCATAATTAGCATAAAATAGTTGTTTGTTAAAAATAATTAACGTAACTTTCTTTAAATTAAGTTTTATGCGTTGTGCGAAATAATTTCATAAATATACATAATTTCATAAATGTTTAATTTATTGAATGAATGAATGCTTGAATGAACACTCATTTAGTTTGCGTTTAAATAAATGAAAATTGTGAAAATGCAACACCAACAACCACAATAACAAAAAGCAAC
This sequence comes from Phortica magna, assembly GCA_037044515.1. Taxonomy (NCBI): domain Eukaryota; kingdom Metazoa; phylum Arthropoda; class Insecta; order Diptera; family Drosophilidae; genus Phortica; species Phortica magna. The sequence goes on from JBAMBP010001281.1 coordinate 817,508, forward strand.
AATAGCTGAAAAGTGAAATTAAGTTGATGTTTGAAGATTTGTGCTTTTAAACGCGTTTTTGAAGACATGATTGCAGACATTCTTCATTGCGTGCACTGCACTGCAATGTCGATAAAATGTTATTACACAAATGTCGGTCTGACGAAGTTCGAGCACGTTTTATTGACAACAAGTAACTGATATTAAAATATATAGTAGTGATATCGCAACTGATCACAAGCGCAGATATCGTTTTATGTGAGTTCATTGGACGCATGGACGGCTGCCGGCATGCCAGCATACCAGCATGCCTGCACGCCGTCGAACTGTGTGCGAAATGGAGCGCACCGGAGCGGAAGCCGCACAAATGAGCATCATTTCGTTCAACAATTTGTCATTTCATCTGTCATTTACAGCGCACACATACACACGCAAACGCACACATAACACACACATGCACGCACAACAGCAACTGCATGACAGATAAAACAATAAACCAAACTGAGCAACAAAACAACCGCAACAGAAGCCACAATCATTGTTACGTAAATAGCGACAGCCAAAAAATATATGAAATAATAATTGAAAACATGAATCAAGTCTAGTAGGAGTGTCGGGCCTAACCGTAGCCCCGCCCCCTACAAGACAACTTTGGTACTACCAATACTTGAATTAGGTAAGATTTATGCAAAAAGGCGATATTAGCCCCCCTTTTGTGCCAAGCTGGCTACGTTTTTGCATTTTATATTCAAAAATAAGTGCGCCCGCGGCTTGCTTACCAACAAATGTCCAATATTTGTATTTATTACTTTTTAATATAAGAATTTAATTATTTAACAAAACACTTGTTTTGACAATTAAAAATTAACTATCTCTTCAAGAAAGCACGATCCCTTAGGGGCACGAACGCGCCTCTCATTTATTTTTTTTTTTTAAGGCATGGCATGTATGCACGATTGTACGCTTATGAAAAATATTCCAAATGTGCTGCTCTAGTTAAGTGCACAGCGCTGTGGACGCCAATGCAACAGAAATTATTACGCATACGCATGCGACATGAAACGTGTTTCTTTTTTTTTCACTTGACAACATTTTCATTTCGAATTTTTTACATTTTTTTATACATTTTAGTTGTCTTGTAACGATTTTAACAACTTAAATCTAAAAAAAAAAACAAGCTAATCGCAGGAAAAAAAACAAGAAAAAGAAGCGCGAAGCAAAAAAAAAACAAAATATACCGCGTGGTCAAGGTTGATTGCTTGTATTTAAAACGTGAAAGTATTTTTAAATTTTATGTATTTCAAGTTTAAAAGAAGAAGAAACTAAATTAATTACGTTAATTTAGCAATAATTAATATTTTAATGAGATTAGTAGGAAGAAACCTTCTGAAAATGACACTTTTACGTAAAAAGTCAATAAATTTAAACAAATCAATTTTGGTTATTCACTTTTTTCATTATATTACACAAATGGCGCCACGTTTGTGTACTAATTGTAATAATTAAAACGAAACTGAAAAAATTGTATGAAAAATGATGGGAGGCAAAAAATCAAGTGTAAAATGTCGCTTGCAATAATTTCGTTGACAATGTTTTTTTTCTGCTTTATCAACAACAAAATACATGCTAAGAGCAAATTGAAAGCTGAGCGAGTCTACAAAATTGTTCTTGTTGTTGTTGCTGTTGAACTGATAAGCTTAAAAAATTGACAACGATTCGTTTTTCATGCTCATTTTTCGAGGCTAAACGACGACGACAACGACGACAGGTGTGTGCGCAAAGGGGTGAAAAAGAGGAGCGGTATACAAATGTTTCATAAACAATTAGCAGCTGTATTTGCTAAAAAACAATAAATTAAACAACAAGCATTGTATTACTTACAACGTTTTCAAATTAGTAGAATAAAATCCACCAACAAAAAATAAATTGACTACTAAAGCACAAACAAAAGTCGCATTTAAAAGCGACTATTCAAAATATTTAGTTTACCTAAGTACACTTCAATCTGCACAAAGTATAACTTTTTAAGTTTGTTACCAAAAACAATATGACCGCGCGAAGCAACAAAATGCAACTGAATGAAAAAATAACGTCGGTGGATTTTTTTCGCATTCAAGCGAAGCGAAGAGCAGCAGTCGCAGTCGCAGCAGCAGCAACAGCAGCAGCGGAAAATGTTGGTTGGAAAATTATAATCGCTGCACGACAATGGAAAAGAAAAGAAATAATGACGATAGTTTTGAAAATTAAAATCCAAGCCAAGGCAAGAAGTCACTGCGGTAAAGAAGAGAGATAGCGAAAATGAATAGAATGGAAAAAAAACATTAAACAGAAACGAATAAAACAAGCGACTGCGTTTGAAATTCCGGCATTTAGTTGCTGATATCTCGGGTGCGGATTTTATGGAGTTCAGTTGGGAAATAAAATTTTGCATAGCATAGGAAATGAATAAACCAACTAGTGAAAGGCGCTCGCAGCACTTAAGTAATCGTAAATTGTTGTGAGAATAATTGAAAGCATAAACTACACAAAAAAAAGTGCAAAAAATCATAAAGAATTAATCTCAACTCTCGCTAGAGTTACCGTCGCCTAATAAACTATTGGTTCAGACAGTATTTATGTTTATAGTAATTTGATTCTTGTCGGCATATTGTATAACATTGAGCTCTGGAATAAAGTTGTTACGAAACTTGTAACAAGTTAAATTTAAAGGTAAATGACCGTTTGCCTAACAAAAGAGGAAAATGCTGCCAATCACAAAAGTAGCGCCAAGTATGCGCGAACAGATATCAAGCACAAAACCACTCTACGTTTATTTGGTCACACTGGTCAATTCATATTGAAATTTTCTTTAAACCAAATTATGCACAAAGTGTTCATGAAATATATGTATACATAAGACAAATTTATTTTTAACGACGTATGATTGGCAGGACAGTCTGAATATGAATTCTGCAAATTCTATTAAGATCTATCGAAAAATTTAAAAAACAATCGATCAAGTTGGCTCTGTTGCAAACAAACTTTCAGGGTTAGGGTTAATTGGCAAAGTCATGTGGTCGGCTGAAACACTGTGGCAAGATGGCTTTACGACAATGTAGTTATTCACATCACAAAACTAAATTAAATAAATAAATCACTAAAATAGCTTTCAGCCATAATTCCAATTAAAAATTGCTGAAAAGCTTGGCATCACTGCCGGTATGTGTCAGGACAAAATTCCCGCTGAATTTGGAGGAACCTCCCATATTGTTCAAGTTCAACTGCCTTTGCAACTCAAAACGATATTGAGCCAACCAGAGCTTGTTTTCTTCTTCTTCTATGTAAATATAGACACGAATGCGTCATTTCGACACACTAATGGTTCTTTCGCTGACACCGGCAGATGACAGGGCAAAATTGCCGCTGTCGAATAATAAGACTCATTTCCTCCATTAGCCGTGTTGTTCAACGAGTATTTTAGAATTTCTGCGAAGACTGTTTGTTAATTGATAGTTTATCTTAGAAACATAGCACAAGGTGAGATAATATTCAAATGCATTTAAATCGTTGGTATCTTAATAGAGGCGATACGCACTTTCAGAATGGATCGTCTGCTACGTCTCGGCGGCGCAATGCCACAAGCCGCTCCACCAACAGATGCTCCCGTCGTGGACACTGCCGAACAGGTATACATCTCATCACTAGCTCTTTTGAAAATGTTGAAACATGGTCGCGCTGGCGTGCCTATGGAAGTGATGGGTCTTATGTTGGGTGAATTTGTCGATGACTACACAGTGCAGGTGATTGATGTGTTTGCCATGCCTCAAACGGGTACTGGCGTCTCTGTTGAAGCTGTCGATCCTGTGTTCCAAGCCAAAATGTTGGATATGCTGAAGCAGACTGGCCGACCAGAGATGGTAGTCGGTTGGTATCACTCCCATCCTGGTTTTGGTTGCTGGCTCTCCGGCGTTGATATAAATACACAGCAATCCTTCGAAGCGCTCTCGGAACGTGCTGTGGCTGTCGTTGTAGATCCCATCCAATCGGTGAAAGGCAAAGTTGTCATCGATGCGTTTCGTTTAATCAACCCAAATATGTTGGTGTTAGGCCAGGAGCCACGCCAGACTACATCAAATTTGGGACATCTGCAGAAGCCTTCTGTGCAGGCGCTTATCCACGGTCTGAACCGTCACTACTACTCGATTAGTATTAATTATCGCAAGAATGAACTTGAACAGAAAATGTTGCTGAATTTACACAAAAAGTCATGGAAAGATGGCCTTACGCTCGCCGACTACAACGAACATTGTTCTATTAATGAAGACACCGTAGCCGAGATGCTGGAACTGGCTAAGAACTACAACAAAGTAAGTACTTTTATCTAATGATTGCAACATAGTTTATAGCATTTTTTTTTATGTTACAGGCCCTTGAAGATGAGGAAAAAATGACGCCAGAACAGTTGGCGATTAAAAACGTTGGCAAACAAGATCCCAAAAGGCATTTGGAAGAAAAGGTGGACAAAGTCATGCAGAACAATATTGTGCAGTGTTTAGGCGCCATGCTGGACACGATTGTATTCAAATAAGCATTTCTATTCTACAAAATCATAATATAAAAAGATCTGTTCATAATACCATACATTTTTAAATAAAAATAAAAAACTTAAAATATATGTTGTAGAATATCTTCTTCTTTTATACATCCACCATTCACAGTTAAATGTCGCCTTACTTCCCCCTCCAAACAAAAACAGTAAATAAACATCGTTTTTTTGTACTACATTTATTAAATTAAAAAATTTGGTTTGTCTTAGTGTAAAAATGAAACTTCAAAAGACTTTTGGAGGTTTGCTCGAGTCCGATACTTAAAAATACTTCGCATAGATTAAACAGCAGCAGTGCCAATTCGTGGTGATTGTTTTCTACTACAACTAAATGATGTTGTTGTTGTAATAGTCTTTGCTGAAGCGCTTGTTGCTGCTGCATCATTACGCTAATCCAAGATGGCGGCGTCATCTAAGCGCGTTCGCCACGAATGCGACGAGCCAACTGAATATCCTTCGGCATGATAGTAACGCGCTTGGCATGAATGGCGCACAAATTTGTATCTTCGAATAGACCCACCAAGTAAGCCTCAGAGGCTTCCTGCAAATACAGAAAAAAAAATCAATTTCACAATTTTATGACACTTTTTTATTCTTGCGTGGGAATTGAATAATAGAAATAAAAAAAAAAGTTTTCCACAAACCTGCAAAGCGCCAATAGCAGCTGACTGGAAACGCAAATCAGTCTTGAAATCCTGTGCGATTTCACGAACCAATCTCTGGAACGGCAATTTGCGGATCAACAGCTCAGTTGACTTCTGGTAACGACGAATTTCACGCAGCGCCACTGTACCCGGACGGTAGCGATGAGGCTTCTTGACGCCACCCGTGGATGGCGCGGATTTTCGAGCGGCTTTAGTAGCAAGTTGCTTGCGAGGCGCTTTTCCACCAGTTGATTTACGTGCAGTTTGCTTGGTACGCGCCATTTTGATCTCAAGCTTTTATTTTAAATTAACTTCAATTTGTTTTTTTTAAATTTATATTTATCCGACAACTTTACGTGACCGATTTCAACGAAGTTTTTTTTTCGAGTGGAGTTGCAGAGATGACAACTTACAAAATATCAAATGCAGCAAAAAAATGTCACAAACTGGAACTGTTAACTTTTTTATTTTTTTCATTATTAAAGAAGGATACGTCAAGTAACATGTAAGGATAACTTACGGGACAAGTAACAACAGTTAAAAATTAAACTCAATCTATGGTGCCATCAGACGATAGCCAAAGTGTTACGTTTTAAAGCAAAAACTTGCGAAGGACACATTGTCAGATAGAAGACTTTTAGTAAATGTAAAGAAACGATAGACATATGCCAAAAACTATAAAAGTGCCATCACTGTGCTAACGGGACTTCAGATTTCGGATTGGAATTTCGTGTCAAAATTTTTATAAAACATTTTCTATAATTTATTAAATTGATTGAAAATGTCTGAACATGAGTATGGTGTGTGTCCTTACAACAATGATCACAAAATATTGCTTTTCCGCCTTCCCATGCATATTGTTAAATGTGCTGTGAAGTAAGTTGATCAACGCAAGTAAAATTTAAAACACCCATTTGAACCTGGAGCCTCTGTACTTTTATAGTTGTTAATCTTTTAAAAATTTAAGGTACCGCGGTCCACCTCTTGCGATTTGCGATTACAATGCAACACACCGCGTGCTGCCGGAGCGTATGGCTGAACATCTGGAATCTTGTGCTGATTTTCATAAGTTCAATAGACCGACCTATGTGAAAATGGCACAGGCAGCGCGCCAACAAAGTCCCAAACCTCATCATGCTAACAATGGCCAACAACGGGTTAACGATTTCCGTTGCTATGCTCCGCAATATGATAGCAATTTGTCTGAATCGACATTCTAAGAAACTATTACTTATCTATTGTTGACTGACATAAACATACGGGGATTAGTTGTAAGCTGAAACAACCTTTGTTGTTGCTTTACTATTAATAAAATATATATGTACAAATATTGTTAATGATTGCTTTTTTATTTGGTTTAAACTTAAATCGAAATGAAGGTACAAACGTTGTTTTAAGCCTCCGTTAAACAAGTTTAAACGCTAATTGATAGCGTCAGTTTGAAACATTAAGAGGCACTTCTACAGATTCTACTATGTCAGAATTATCATGTACAATTCGTAACTACATACAGTCACAGTAAAGCTAGTGATGAAGCACACTATACAAATATTGCATTTAATTACTATGAGATAAAATTGTTTGGGGACATTTGGCCGCAATGACAAGCCTAAACCATGTCCATCTCCAGATCGGTTTCGCCCTCCGAGTCGAGCAATTTGCGTTTCTCCTTTGTCGCCTCGCTGATATTTGTGATTGGTCGCACCTTGCCCAGATTAACTACTGGGCTTTGTGTGTATAAATAAATGGCAAATGACACCACTGCAATGGCCAACGCAGTGTTGATATAGATGGGTATGGCAAATAGAAAATAGCACAGTATCGCCGTAAAAAGTAATTCCAATGCACTCGCAAAAGTCTTTAGTATAGAATTCATATACTTTAAGAAAAAGCTTGTCACTATGCCAATAGCTGAATTGTTAACGATAATAATTAATACGCTAAAACGCATTATAGTTCCAAGGTTTTGTGCGCTAAACGCATCAAACAGTTCACCGCGCAAAAGTAAAATGACGGCATTGCACACAATCGAATCGAGGTACATAAAAACATTCTGCACAAATATATTCACATCTGCACCTTTGTCCTTAAGCAGGAACTCATTGTAGACACCAGCTAAGCATGAACAAAACGTCTGTGCAAGTATAAATACGGCACTCAGGCTAAAATCAAAGCCCGACATATTTTTGCCCTGCACTTTGGCACCGTGTGCGGCTGTCAGCTGCGCTGTGGTATTTTGTTGCATCGAATGCTGAATTGCCGCCGCTTCACTGTCATCGTTGGTGTCGCTGTAGAAACTGTTGAAATTCAGCTGCTTCAGCATGCAGCCCATAGTCAGTAGAATGAGGGAAAGCCATTGTCTTCGACTTAAATACTTTTTGAATATCACTTGAAATAGGATGCCAGTGACTACGACACGTAGCTGCAAAAGCAGGTAGTAGGTTGTCGGATCAAAGGTTGAAAGATTCACAAAAGCGAGATTATTGTATAGACAGTAAAGGAATGCCGGCACAAAGTAGAGCATTAGCACATTGCTGTCCTTTCGCACGTCACGTACTAACGATTTGAAACTTTGCTCACGGCAGTAGAGACACGTGGATACAATCAATTTAAAAATTTCTGTCAGCAGTACAACTGTGACTGTATTATAGCTGTATGAGTTGTTGGACTCCTGAGATGCTGTGACGAATATGCCTGCGACAAGTAATTGGAAGATAACAAGATCATGTCATTAATTAGTTAAACGCGAGTGTATATCATCAAAAATGCCACGTACCCTGCCCTATAAACAACGTCATATACAATAAGAATATGATAAACGTTAGTTTTGTGGGAAATAGTTCACGCCAATTAGCAGACATTTTGCAGCTGATTAAACTAATCGGCTATTTGTTTAACGTTTAGTTTAACACTATTCGGTGTATCACTTTAAACGGCAACTCGAGACCTCAGTGTTTATCCACATTAAATTGCTGACTTCTTCACACACAAATGCCGCGTTTCAGTTTCTAAATTTTGACTATGCCCAAGCAGTTCAATTAGTTGATAAACAATAATGCTTCTTTATCGCATTTTATGTTTTTGAGTTGTTGTTGTTATTATTATTGTTTTTGTTACATTCGCGAAGGCAAAGGTAACAGTGATGCCACCTTACTTCACAATGTGGTAGTGCCTTAAAGAGCCCAAGTTTTCATATAATTTCCCTTCTATTTAGGAGCTCTGTTTTAAATAGTAAAAATAAGGTTTTTAAAGAGTAATAATTAATAATAATTAGTAATAGTTGTCAAATTGTCTATATACTTTAATTTAAAAAATACATTTTATAACACACAATGCAATTTGCACAATTAACCTCATAAAGCGCTTAACTGGAAAACCCATTAGTAGGTATCCATAAATTACGTAAGCTAAAATTATGGAAGGGTGGTCAAAGCAAAATCTGACCACGGTTCTTCGAGAATGTAATGTAAACTTTTTAGACCATTATTTAAGGGAGGGTACACAGGGCTCGTAAAAATTTCTTGAAGGGCGGAGGGGTATAAATTTAAAAAAATACCTAACGTAATTTTTGGACGTCCCCTTAGATGATTAATAATATTTTTTTGTAGTAACTAATTATGCTTATTTGATAAAATCATCAAACCATTTTTGACGTTTACACGCCACCTTATCTTTAGGGAAGACTTGAGAAACCGTATGTGTTGCGTATCGCAATGCAACTTAGGCGTACCTAATATTATTAAACACAGATTTTTTCATACTCAAATAGCCAAAAAATTGCCAGTTTGGCAACACTGTTAGACACAACCAACTTCACGTTTTTCAGTCTTTTCGCTGTTCCACCTATCAAAATGGCAAACCGCGCTGCCCGTGTTGCTCGCAATGAAGAGTCAGAAAATACAATTAATTACGTACAATGTGATGGCTTGGTGAGTCTGATATATTTTACACACATGCACACACCACTAAACGTTAAAAAACGCATGAAATTCCGTTAACAAATGCAGTAACAGGGCGAAGAAAATTTGTGCCCAAAAAACTGCACACGTTCGTCGTTGGTGTTGTTGTACACATTACGATGGTGTGAGTGTTAATGCAGGCAATATTAATTTATTTTCTTCTAGGCCGTAATGAAAATGGTTAAGCACTGCCATGAGGAGTCCAGCAACATGGATTTGGCTCAAGGAGCCTTACTCGGCCTGGTAATGGACAAGTGCCTGGAAATCACGAATTGTTTCCCCTTCCCGAAAAGTGGTGATGAGTCTATGGATGAGGAGCTTTATCAGCTGACAATGATGCGTCGATTGCGGCGTGTGAATGTTGATCACTTCCATGTCGGTTGGTACCAGAGTTCCGATGTAGGCAACAGCCTATCCATGGCATTGTTGGAGTCACAGTTCCATTACCAGACAAGCATTGAAGAATCAGTTGTCGTAGTGTATGATACACAGAAATCGTCGCGAGGATTCCTTTGCTTGAAAGCATATCGTCTGACACCACAGGCCATACAATTGTATAAAGATGGCGAGTTCTCACCAGAGGCATTCCGCACCCTTAAGGTTGGCTATGAGAGCCTTTTTGTGGAAATTCCCATTGTAATTAAGAATTCACCACTGACTAACATTATGATGAGCGAACTTAATGAGTTGCTGCCCGAGGATAAGGGTCACAATTTTCTTGATTTGGGCACCGCGTCGGTTTTGGAGAATCATATGCGTAGTTTAATCGAACGTGTCGATGAATTGTACCAGGAATCCGTGCGTTACAACAAGTACCAACAGGTGGTCTTCAAACAGGATACGGTTAGTAAAGATAATTTTTATTTCAAAAGCATTATTTTATTGATATGATTATTTTAGGAGAAACATCGTGCACTTGCGAAACTGGCTGCTGAGAATGGAGTGCGCACTACAAAGGGCGAACCTACCGTTGCTGAAGAGGAGATACTCAAGCATTTCCGACCACTGCCAGTGCCACCAAGGCTTACCGCCACCATCACATCGGGCCAGATCAATACCTACTCGCAACACATTGCACAATTCTGTTCACAGTCGTTGGCCAAACTATTTATTACTGAATCGCTTCAAAACGCTAAGGAGGCGAAGGACGTCAAATAGAATTCTAACAGTCGAAAATTTTTGTGTGCATGTTTAAAAGAATCAATTCAGACAAGTGTTATTTATCTCCAAAATTTGTAATCAAACAAATATAACAATAAGCGTAGACAGACACAATCGTTAAGAGATGCATACTTTTTGTAGTTGCCGAAAAAAGAAATATAGTTTATATCGTGAAACCAGGCAAGCGAAGCATTTTTATTTACTACCCCGCAAATTTCACTCACCACCACTGCGCATTGATTCGGTGGTGGGTGCAGCTTTCGTGATCCTGCGCAGTGTGGCCAATGCAGTTTTTCAGTTAGTTTACAGCAAACTTCCGGCACACAAAGTTTTTCATGAAAATTTGTGAAAAAGCATTTGGATTAAAATAAATCATGTACTAGCATACAAATACGATCCAAGATGATTCCATATGACCTAAACGAACGACTATTGACCGCTGTCCACAGTCGCAACTTTGATGAGACAATCAGCTGTCTCGTGCAAGGTGCTAGCGCCACATACATTTCACTTGCCTGCGGTCGCACCGCTGTGGGCACGGCCGCATTTATAGGCGATGCTGAAATCCTGGATATGCTTATACAGTTTTGTGAGGAACCGGAGTTGGATGTATTCAGGCAGGGTAAGTTGTACATGTCACACTTGTGGATACACATTGTTGGGGCGTTTGACCAGAAAATCAATAAAACCTATGCATAGCCACACCATCTTCCTCCACCCCGCCAAGTGCATCTTCAATTTGGGTGCACCTGTAGCTGAAGAACAAGCTCGGCAAAACTTCCCGCCAAAGCTACCAAAAGACCGGCGCAGTCATTCATCTTATTTTGCTAAGTGACAAACGTTAAAAGCGAGTAGAATTTTAAAATTGTCGTTAGACTTCTAAGTCTTTGTTTATATTTTAGTTTATAATTTACTTGGCACAGCACAACGATCTATTCACTTTGACAATCGCAAGAAGACAGTGAATATTCCAGCGGCGCCAATGCATGCGACACAAATTGATAAAGCAACAAAGGTTGCTAGACTATCGTCGCGACGGTCAATTCGAGGATCGTTGTTGCTTTTGCTGAGGCTATGAATTTCACAATGTTGCAAGCTGTTGCATAGGTTTAGCATCCGTTTAGTATCGGCTTAGCAACATGTGTGTTGCTTAACTTGGCTCTGGAATTCATAATATTTAACAGTTTCTTAAACTTGTTCAATTGCAAAAGCGCGCAGTAACTCATCGGAAGTGGATACGACACCTGACGGCATGGACAAACTTGAATGGGAAGATGAATTTAACGAGGGCAGTAGTAGCAATCAGCACCTGTCCTCCACCAGCGCCACAACCAATACTTCGCCGGAACCAGAGGTTAATTCGCTCTATCACTACTACGCAAAAATGATCGAGTTGACGGGTGAGTTGATAGCTAGTGCAACCATAAGCACGGGCATCTTTCAGAAGCCGAAGACACAGGATGCACACACTGTTGACGCACACTTGATGTCGCCACTGCATTATGCAGCCCAACACGGTCGAATCGGTTGCTTGCGAAAATTGCTCGAGCACGGTGCACCCGTTGATGTCTTTAATAGCCGTGGCTACACACCCTTGCATTTGGGCATTCGTAATGCGGATGTTGTTTGTTTGCTAATCAAATATGGTGCCAATCCCAATATGAAGACCATAAACGGTGGCTATACAGCGCTGCAATTAGCCATACGATATCATAGTATGGCCGTCGCCGAGCTCATACTGAAAACTAATGTTGACATTAATCAAACCGATGACAAGGATCAGACACCATTGATACTGGCGGCAGCAAACGGCATGGACGAAATTGTGCATTCATTGGTGCAAAGAGGTGCGCGTATAAACATACAGGATGCAGAGGGATTTACAGCGCTCTATTTTGCTGTCAAACGTAACAAATTATCGCTGGTTAAACTATTGCTAAGCAAGGGCGCACGACGCATACCGTCACACTATTTACTGCATTATTGCGTCATTAGAAACAGAGGATACATGGTTGAGGAGCTTGTGGCACACGGCGACTGCATCAATGTACGTAATCGGGATAACTTTACGCCCATCATGCTGGCCATAAGTCATCAACACGCTGACATCCTTGAATTTCTGCTCAAAGTGGCTGAGGGTTATCGCTTTGCTGGATATCGCGAACCAATGGACACCGAACTTTTGGAATCGGTGCAATTACTTAACGATGTAACAGCATTTCAGCCAATTGCACGCATACTCTTCATGCATTCCGAGCGTAGCCGCCGCGAGCTGTACAACATGCGCCGTCACCCATTACTCTGCAATGTATCCTATTGCCAAAGCCCGCTATCGCGTGCCATTTGCACGCAAAAATTGGACATTGCGGCATTTTTACTCATGGAGGGCACTAGCATTAGGCAACTCTGTCGCGACCATGTCGTTAACACGCTGCGTGCCATGAGCTCACCGCAAAGTATGATTTTTGCCAGCCTATTAAGTGAGTCTATATTAAGATTATCAAAATGTTGCGAAGAATTTACTCTTATCTTTATACACACAGTACACATGGGCTTCCGTTTTCCGTGCAAGCGTACGCGAAGTTTCCCTACTAACTGGTCACCGGAGCGTGTGCTTTTCGAACAACACATACAACGACTTATGCACACACCGTTGCCATTGCAGTCACTGGCACGAGAGGTCATCAGGCGGCGTGTGTTGCACATGTTACAGTCATCGCCGGAATTTCAGTCTGAATTGCTGCCGACGGATACGCATTCAGCATTTGAAATTCTAATTGGGAATCTGTTTGAAGAGGTATCGGTGCCGCGCTTGCTTAAGTCGTACCTGGTCTATTTTGATGATGTGCCAAACTTGATTTTTGAGCACTAAATTAAGAAGGATAACAACAACAACTGACTGAATGTGCAATGATTAGAATTTTTAATTTAGTTTTATTGAATGTTGGTATACTAATACTCTTCTGTGGTTGCAACTGTTCCAAAAAAAGAAAAAAAAAACAAAAAACTCTGCACACAAAAATGATATAAATTTATATATATATTCATGTCGTATATGTCAACGAAAGTAATACATTAGAGAATTGTAGTGTTGTTGGTTTTAATATATATATATATATATGTATTATTATATATAGATCTCTATATCTGATATTGTAATTATTATTATTTGATTTTTATAAACCTTCAAAATGTTTTTTTTGTTTAATATCTCAAAAAACTTTTAACTTAAAAAAAGGATACATTTCATGAAATGCATTTGTGTGTAAAGTATTATTTATATACGTATATAAAATGTAGTATCTTTTGTGTAACGAATTTATGAAACTTTTCCAAAACAATGATGTTAACCATTTTCCGATAAAGATAACATTGTTCTAATTTTTAATAGTTTAAACTTTCAGCAAATAGTTGAAAAAAATAAGGAAATGTAACGATCAAGTTAAGTTTGCACTTGTGAAATGAATTAATAAAATTCAGATTTAAATGTTAAATTAGTTATTGCTCATGCTTAACAGTAATAATATTATGTTTGGATACTATATTGGATTACTAGAAAATGCCTTGCAATGGTTCTGTTTGTTCAATTCTCTCGACTGCACTTGCCCGGTATCTACGCTTTGAGTGACACGTTGTAAAATGCCTACGGCTTTAATAACAACTTGAAATCATCATTTGCATTCTCCATTATATACTCAAACGGTATTTTATCCTTTTCGTCTTTTATCTCCTTTAACGTTGGTTGTTGCTCAATCAGATACTTGCTTACATTAAGATGGCCACGCGCTGCGGCACGATGCAACGCCGTCTGTCCATTCTCATCGCGTAGTTCGAGTTTTGCTTTATTTTGAACAAGTAACTTTACAATATCCAAGTGACCTGTATGTAATAAATGTATTTTATTTATTTATAGATTTTCTTTTCGGTATTTACTTACCCATCATGGCAGCGCGATGTAATGCCGTTGCGCCACCTTTCGTCACAGCATCTACATCGGCTCTGCCCTCCGTGATCAACAGCTTACAGATTTCCTCGTTGCCATTGCGTGCGGCGTAATGCAATGCCGTGTAGTCACAGTTATCACGTGCCATTGTTTTCCCCTCACGTATGAAGTCACGCACGCGTTCCTTTTCATTGTAGATTGCTGTTTAAAAGTAAATGTAAAGTTTTCATTTAATAAGTCAGATCGCGTATACTTTGAACGTCAACTAACCTGCGCTCCAAATGCCGCGATCGAACTCCATTTCAGACAGTGACTGCTGCGCCGGCTGCACCTGCCTGTGACACTTGCAGTTATCCGACTTATGCTGATCCATTTCCGTACTTTTTCGTCGATTTCTAATTTACGTCTTATGTGTTTTCAACACTTTTGTTTCACTTTTTATCAATCTACTAACAAGTTTTTTGTTTTACTTTTTTTTTATAATTTTTGACTGTCTTTTATTTTTTGATTTTGTTTCTTGTGTCCAATGACTTTGCCTTGTTGTTCTTCAACATAAATGCACTTTTTGTTTGTCCTTTGCTTTGTTTAAACTTCACGTTGCATTGTCCAACTGATTTCCGCCTCACCACAACTGCAAATGACTTTGTAGCCGAGCTGAGCCAACGTATTAAGCATTACAACTGGCGGCACACTGACCCAAACACCATTTACCGTGGGTTTAACACCATTGTCATAGCGTTTGTTCAATGCCTGTATCTCAGCCTGGTTAAGTCCGAAGGCGGTGCAAGTGTAATCATGCAAAGAACCTTTGATGGTAACGTATGCAAATGTGCCTTCAGTTTGCAGCACTGGAACGGGTATTGTCACAACATTCGTTGGGCAGCCGACGGATACGTTCGATGCAACTGGCGGACACTCACAGTTCAATTGCGATTCTTTTGGCTGAGGATTATTGTCCATAGTTTGGTTCTGGTTGCGGACTCACGGATATATTTTTAACTTTAATTCGCTATTGCCGAAAGTTTAAAAAGAATAATCAAAATTTAGTTTTGTTTTTGGTGGAGTGTTAAAATTGAGTTGAGTTGTTGATTGCGTTGATATATTTTCTTTATTAAAATTGGCTTTTGCTGTTGTTTTTTTTTGTTTGTTTTTGTTCTAACAACCGTTAGGGTAAATTATATATTAGTTTCACTAAAACGCACACGCACACACACACAGTCACTCATACACTTTAAGTTTGTTGTTTATTTGTATTTGCTTTTTGTTACAGTTTTTGCTGTTGTTGTCGATGTTGCTGTCGTAGTTGTTGCTAAAGTTTGAAATGCACACACAGAAAGGGAAGTGAGTTTTATTAATTATTTACTCAGGCGAATCAACTTTATGATAATTGCCTAAACTGGCCGCTTCACGTCCAATATTCGAGAGATTTTCTCGTACAACAGATTCTGTCTCAAGAGGTTCGGGTTCGTCGAACTCTTTGCGCATTGTCCACATATATTCGTTGTAATCTTGCTTTACGGCCGTCGACGATGAAGCCACAACGCGAAAGCCTAAAATCTGTGAGCAATATGGTAATCAGTGAAAAACAAGAAGAAAAACACATTCATTTTATTTTGTGACAGTCATGTACGAACCTCTAACGCTGATAAAATGCGACACGGGTGCACTAGATACACTATAGTTGATTCATCGCTGTAACCCCCGCATGAAAATTTATTCAATTGCTCGATATCATCAGCTGTAAGCGTGCAATATAAGGCGTTAATTAGTGCCGTTTGTTGGAAAAATATAAAATTAAAATTGAAAAGAAATAACTTAGAAAAATAAAACCGAAATTGAGTATCGAATTTTCTAGCGGGATGGTGACTTCAACTCACACTCAACTCAAAGTGCCAAAAGATGTCGTCATCGTGAGCGGAGCACCTTAAGTACTTAACTAGGCTTCCGCGTGCGTGTGTGTGTGTGTGTGTTTGTTTAAGTTTTTGTGAGTATTTTTTTTGAGCATAGAAACGATTAACATCTTATAAAAAAACAAATGTTTAAATGTACTGAAAGCGTATTAATCATGAGTAATGAAAGAAAATCTCACAGCTCAAATAAAAAGTACGTGTGTTTTTATTTTTTAAGCAAATATTTGTTACATTTAAGAGTGCAACGACATTAATAAAAGCACATACAGACACACGCTACGTTCGCTCAATGCCAACAATCAGTTCAGTGAACAACTGCAACGCAACAAGGAATGCTATAAATCCAAATTACGGTGCATTGCACTTGAAAGAATAAAAATAAAGTAATACTTGGCATAAACACAAACTCTGAGTACCCACCAATAATCAATTTGTTGATTATACAATGTCACTTTCGGTTTTTTTTCGTATACGCGAATAAAATTTTAAAGACAGCTGCACTAGGCAACGGTCAAAACGAAAATGGCAAAACAGAGAACTGCGAGAATTCACTTGTCGCCGCAAAATGAAGTTGTCAGGTGCAGCGCGAGAATGGTTGGGGTGTGCTGTGTTGGGTTGAATGACAGTCATAGTAATCTTCTTTTTCTTTTATTGCATTGCTTGTGTATGTGTGTATATTTCCGAAGAGCAAATGAGTAAATATCAAGTAAGCGCTCAACGTTAAATTATTCTCGATGCGTAATTTTTAGCGATTTGAGTGGAAATCAAGTTGAACGTGCATTATAAAATCATGCAAATGAATGTAAAAAAAAAAAATAAATAAATAAATCGTATCCCATAGCACGGCTGTTAATCATGTGCACTTTTGAGTCAATTATCAAAATGCACTCAAATTAAAAATAAACTCAAAGTATAAAGCTTGTCAATTTGAGCGTGTGACAGCGGAACCGTAACACAAAATCTTAAGTCTTGTCAGCAAAATAACACACTACAAAAAAAAAAACTCACAACAGACACGCAAGCATAAACTTAAATCAAATAATGTGATTGTAGGCGAAACTAATAAAATTTGGTGCTTTATAATAGCAAAATTAGTTGAGCGATAACAGTTGCTGCTTGCATCATTGTCATGGATTACCTTTCAATCCCGAAACAAGTACACGCCATGGATATTTGTGACTGTAGGAGGCAAGATTGCCGCGTATAATTATGTAGGGCATTATTTGATCTGTTAGTATGTCAGCTGATCTAACGCGACTTAATCAAACTGCTTGGCACCAATTGTGACACAATTAACGCCGCAGATTTACCTAAGACGATAGTCTCGACGTATGGCGCGGTTTTCTAAATGCGTTTATATAAAATTTGTTGGCCAACTATCGCTCGTTGCCGTGGTCTATTATAGTCGCTTTGAAGGTTGGCTTACAACTGAAAACCTGAGCGTTGAGTGTTCGCTGCTCGCAACTGACGACGTCGACGTCTTTGACTGTATTATTATGCTGCTTTTACGTTTTGTTAATTCGTTATTTTTTCCCCAACTGGTTGTTTGATTTTTATTGTTGACGCTTTTGCAGACACTTTTCAAAACTGTTTCTGGTCGTTGTCTTTTGTGAAATCAAATCTTCAGTTAGTTTTTTTATTGGTGCTCGATTCATTGTTTTTATTTGTCGTCACTGTAATAGTTAGCAACTTGTAGGGTTTAGTAAAAATTGATGAAAAAACAATGGGGTAGAAAAAGTAAATACAAACAAAATCGATACAGATAACGGTATTTCCATTTAGTAAGCGGACGACCAATGAACCAGTTGCATGTCAGAAAATCCTTGGCGCCAATGGCCGCCATCACATGCTCTTCGCATTTATGTGGGCGTGCGTAATCAAATTGCCGCAAGAATTTCTGCGCTGCGCCACAGAAAAAATTAAAAAAACCAAACAAAATATTGTGTCTGACCATAACATCATAACTGTTTTGGTTACCCGGGCTAATATAAACGCCACCGTACACCTACACAACACGTATGTATGCATAAATGACAACTGACTGACCCCTTTTCAGTTCATTACGGGTCGGTTGCGTGTTCTAGCCAACTTAGTCGCGTCTAAAGTTAATGCCAGGTACCCAAAAATATCAAATAACTAAATAAATATACACATTGCGTATAGAGAGGTATGTAAGTTCAATTCAAAATTTCCTTGTTAGTATGATGTCATGTTAATTTATCTTTTTAATCAAATCACTCACCTGAATATTTGGCTCGCCTGCTTTCTTTGACAAAAATATGATTGATCACTTAAAATATTTGCGTCTCAGTGTGATTTCCGTTTGTTTTTGATGATTTATTCCACTCCGCAGTATTCCCGGTGTCCTTAATAATAAGTTTAACACGTAGTTATTCCATTTTTCACTAGTAATTTAATTAAAAACAGGAATTTTTGCTACTTTCTCGAACGAGCAATGCCAAAACGTTTCAAATGGTGAGTTGCCACTAAATTAAAATATATTCCATGTCGTTGCCACATCAAGAGAATGTTCATTTAGCTATGCCAGACTAAAATTTGTTGTGATTTTGCATATGATAAATAAAGGGGGTGGGGTCTACCAAAATCGCACAAATTCATCGTGAGATTCTCACGTCAACGTTGTTACTAACTATGTAACTAAGTAAAAACTATTGTTTGACATCTAGCAATATTATTGCAATCTTTTAAGATGCTTGGCAGTCTATTAGACTAACAAAACCAGTGACACTATCAACTTTTTTGCCAACAGCTGCAAAGCAGGTTTGTATGATCGATATTTTATGTAATTTTTATAAATAACTATTTTTGTCTTTTTTGCTGCTTGTTTTTGTTGTTTATTATAAACACATATGCGTATGTCAGGGGTCAAGTCAGTTCAACACATATTTCGTATATTACGTGTGCGTTTAGTAACATACAGCATCTTTGGCGGCATCCATCGTCTCTGGCGGTAGCAGCATCTTATTTTGTTCGTACCAAGCAGAGCAGCATTCGCAGCAACAAAAGAATATTGCGTTATTTGCGCTCATTCTGCGAGAAACCCACAAACGTTATAGCACGTACGGCGCACGGAACAAATTCACTTTTTTCTACTATATACAAATACCATATTGCCTCGCAATTTCGGGCGCGAGCAGATTGCCAAAAATTAATTAATTGTTTGTGTCTGTATCGATATTTGGGCCATGGCGTTAATGCCAAGATTCCCAGTTTTGCTGCTGGTAGCCGCAATGTCATTTGTCCTCACCGTTGGACCTATGCCGGCATACGCTGGTATTGCGCCGCACAAACACGAGAAGCACACGAGCAAGGAACGCCTTAAGGATGGTAGTTTTTCACCACGCGATGCGCATCATGTCGAGAATGGCGAACACAATGTAGAGTTCGATCATGAGGCTATTATTGGTGAGTGTGTTTGTAGTATGAACTTGTTATTTGCTACTGTGTAATTGATTAGCTATGGAACTCTGTTTATTTTTCTTAAGGTTTGTTTGATTTGATTTGCTCAACTGTATATCATATTCAGTTTTATTAGCCCAAAGAAACTATAAAAGATTTCCACACAAAAAAATACTTGCGCATATATTCATATAGTATACGTTGTATAAGCAAATCCAAACAAACTTTAAGAATTTCAGAAGAGATTAAATTTGAATTGTTTTGGGTAGAACACATATGAATGTACATACACACACGTCATTGAAAACAGTTCCCTACGCTTTTGTTTGCACACGTGCATTTATTTTTTGGCTTACATGTATCGTAGTGCCCTCTCTTCAATATGTTTTTATCTGTTCTGTTGTCGCCAGGTAATGTTAAAGAGGCGCAGGAATTCGACACGCTCTCTCCGGAGGAATCGAAACGTCGTCTGGCTATCCTCATAAAAATGATGGATTTGAATAAGGATGAATATATTGATCGCCATGAGCTAAAAGCTTGGATTTTAAGGTCTTTTAAGTGAGTTTTGTGTTGTGCATTAATTAATACGCATTAGCGCATTTTTTATTGACTAATAATATGGCATGATTGTTACTCTATAGAACGGCTATCTAATGCTATACGACACCTAATGTACCTTACTGTTAAAATATATTATGTTATCAAAATCTATAAATTATTAATTAAAATTACAGAAAACTTTCTGAAGAGGAAGCTGCCGATCGCTTCGAAGAGATTGATCAGGACTCGGACGATCGTATAACATGGCGGGAGTACATGCAAGATGTATACGCCATGGAGGATGAACACTTTAAAAAGGAGGTTATCGATTTTGACAGTTACGAAGATGAGCAGAACATGATTAAGAACGATAAGGAAATGTTTAATGCATCGGACACCAATCAAGACGGTGTACTCAATTTCGATGAATTTGCCGCATTTCAAAATCCTGAGGAGCATCCACAAATGTTGCCTATACTGCTGGAACACACAATGAGGGAGAAAGATAAGAACTTGGATGGTCGCATTGATTTTATAGAATTCGTCGGCGTTGCTGCCGAACAGCATAATAAAGAATGGCTGATTACTGAGAAGGAACGTTTCGATAAAGATTTCGATTTCAATCGTGATGGTGTACTGACAAGCTATGAAGTGCTTGCCTGGGTTGTGCCTAGCAATGATGATGTCGCAAAAGACGAAGTAGATCATCTGTTTGTCTCGACAGATGAGGATCATGATGACCGTTTGTCATATTTAGAGATCTTAAACAATTACGACACATTTGTTGGCAGCGAAGCAACAGACTATGGCGATCATCTACAGAACATTCATCATCTTACTGATGAGCTATAAATTGTTAAATACCGCGTGCCAATGTAATTTCACAACATTTTCAGTTTTCAGGCTTACATAATTTACAAACTTTTCTTATTTAATTTTAAACTCAAATTTGAGTTTACAACTCTACATCTGTATTCGCCCACCTATTCTCATAACGATTTAGTTTAAATAATATTTTCATAAATTATTTTTTATCTTATGTTTTCATTTTTAATGCTGACGTCTTTATAGTTTTACAAATGCACAATTACAATGAATTTTGGTTAATAATTTACGTTAACAATTCAAAACGAAATTTAGACTTGCTTTTTATGTATTAAACTTTACATAGACACACTTAAACATCAAGCTATATAGTTAATTTTTATTTAAATTATTTATTTTAATTTACATTAGTTATTTTTAAGTTGGAATATATAATTTAATGCTCAAAACGCCATGCTTAATAATTTGCAGACAGCGCTGCGTTTGAACTTTTGCTGTTTGACTAGCAATCCACACTCGTCATTGTATTTGTGTTGCATATTAATTTACATTTAAAAATAAGTACAGTGTAAAATTAATAAACATAAATGTCTTAATTACATAAAACAAAAAATCAAATGATTCTTTTAGCTAGCAATGAATTTTATGAACAATTACCTCTCATCTTATATCACAATATTGCACCAAATTGGCCTATCAAGCTTCCTTTTCATACCTCACGCTTTGTTATAAAAAAATTGAACTAAAATTTGTTTTGCTTCTAATGTATTCATAAACAAAAAATTTGTTTCTGCAAAGCAGTGCAAAATTTCAATATACTATTACTTACATATATAAATTTGAGGCTCTATGTCCTCTGTTGACTGACTAGCTTCGATCATTTTCAGAGATCTGTGCTCACACACATGGCACATTTGAACTTCACGGTTCGCATTGCACCGTAATGCTACATTATCATCACCACTACTACTCACTTGTGTAGGGGGGTACGTAGAACAAAGAGCAGTTGGCTCGCATATAAGCTAATTAATTACATTTAACAAACGGAATGGTTTCTTTCTGAAGGAATGACAAAATTAAAAATCGCATAAAATATCGTAATTGTCAACTTGTCGAAGCGGTGCCGTATCGTTAAGGACCTCACTTAGATAGCCAGAAATTAGAGCGGGCAATTTTAGCTTATCCAGGTCATAGCGCGTTTTAATTTGTTTCATAATAACAGCTCGACAGCGGTCCTGCAAATTAACAAAGTCACGTCTAGCACATTTGAGTGTCATCTCAGTTTTGGCGGCTGTCGAACAGACAATAGGATAGAGTGGTTCTTTAACCTGGAAATCGTATTTAAAAAACGGCATTAAAATAAGAACGAATTCAAAGCCATGTCAACAGTTTTTTACCTTGTCCAGTCCCCTGAACGCTACACCCAAACATCGGCCATCCTTGTAATAAGTCAGGGTACCCTCAACGCCATCAAAAAGTATGCCAATTTGTGTGGGATGATTCTCCTTGAAGCGTTTGGTATAAAGCAGCGCCACGCCACGATGCCAAAGCACGCCTTTGTGTGACAATCCCCAGCCGTGCTCGTTCTCGCCAAGCATATTGCGGAAGGCATTTGCATGTAGACGCGAATGACGAGTTCCAATGCCAAACATAATAGATGTGCCAAAGACACGCTGCGACACATGGAGCTCCCAGTAATAACGACCGTTGTTTAGCGGACGCTTGCCCTGCACGCCGGCTGTACCTTTACTCCAATTCGGATGAAAGTGCACTGTACGATTATTGATGCCACTTAATACAACCTCTTTCGAGCGATACCGTTTGCTCCACGTCCAGTTATCCTCACAACCATGTTCGAGTGGTATAGCCTTGCGTCCAGAGCATCGTCGACTTGTGCCAGTGTTAGCTGGTAAAGCAGAATTGTTGGCGCCTGTCGTTGCTGATGTTGCTACTGTAGAGGTACTGGACTGACTAGAGGCGCGTCGATCACGCCTATAGTGAGATGGTGAGACGCTTGGTGCGCTGCTCTCAGAATTATTCTCATCATCCGTGGGCATGACGCTATCGGTTACTGACCGCAACTTATGTTGATACTTGTCGTTTTCTTTTGTTTCCCTAGCCGTCTAAGCCTCAATCGAAAACAATTTTCAATGTACTTCAAGCGTCTAAGTCAAGCTGGAAGAGCATTTAACGAGAGACACTTCAGTTGAAAAAATATTCTTTTGTCTGTATTCGTGTAAGTGTGGGTGGGTGGGGTTGCTCGTTTGGTACTTACAGAACGTTTTTGTTGTTGTTTGTTTTAGTTTACAAGTGCGTTGTTAGTATCGAACTCGTATCCGTTTCTAAGCTTGGTTGTCGTTCACTAAGCGTTTGCTCCTCATCGCCATCAAAGTAATATGTGGTGCAGGCGCTTAAAGGCGTTAAATCCTCGCCGGTGCAACCGCTTTGATAACCACTGCTGGTACTGCTGATCGCGATGCTGTGCTCTATGTCTGCACTTGGTGTTGGTGGCGTGCTCAAGTCCACCACCTGCTCCTTAGTCGGCGTAATGTACTCAGTGGCACCCACAGCTGTTTCGCGCAAATAACACTTGTACGCCTGATACTGCTGGTATGGTTGTTGCTGTTGTTGTTGTTGTGCACTCAATCGATTTTTCAAGTTACGTTTCAGTTCGCGATTAATGCGGCGCAATTGACGATACTCTTGCTTTTGTTGCTGCTCAGCGTTGCTGCAAAGTGGATTCCATACGCGCGACAATTGTTGTTGTCGTCGTTGTTGTTGTTTTTGCACTTGCAACTCTTGCAGATGAAAATGATGACGACAATAACCTTGTGGGCTATTTGCGCAAAAACGACAGGATTCGACTTCAGCAAGGGCGTCGTCACCACTGCACAAAACTGACGTAAATGTTGTTGTTGTTATTTTTTTTGAACGTTTCTGCGTGGATGCGTCAGCGCTTGTACGTGCGTTAAACTCGGCGAGCGCTTTACGTTCTCCAACGGTTTCGGTGGCTTCTTTGAGTATACGCACGTTTTTCGGATTGATCCATCGATCGTGTATGTGCAATACCAGACGTTGACAGTAGAGACAGATCGATTGAAAGAATAACAACAGCACGATAATCATATAGAATATAGGGCTGGTCGTATGTGATGGAGTACGTGGTGTTTCTTACTTCAAAAGGGGGCTTCTCGTTCGTTGTGTTAGTGGTGGTGTTGGTGGGGTGGTTTCTCGTCGAGGGTGGCGGTGTGCGTGTGTACAAACAAGGGCAACGACAATGGCAAAGGTAATGGTGTTGTTGGTGGTAGTTTTAAAGCTGCTGCTTTTTTTTACTTTAAAATCCAATAAGAAATATTACTTTTGCACTTGTTCACCAAATTGTAATGAATACTCTACTTTAATAAAATTTAGAGAATACATTATTTTTTTTTCTTTTCGTCTACGCTTATAAACTATTTTGATTGCCTTGACTCTATTTTCTTGCTCTTCACTATAATTTTTTTTTGGTTTTTACTTTGTTTTGTTGCCTTTGCTCCGCTTTGTTGCGCTGGCACAGGACAACACACGACCGTCCGTTACAGTGTTGTTGCGGCGTGAAACTGATTCAGTCGTTTCCAATTTGACTTTTTCTTGTCTCGACTCGACTCGCCATGTCTGGTTCATTCCATATGGCTGGGCTTACTTAACATGCAATAACAAAGGCAGCGGCTAGCCACCCCTATAGTGAAGTTTTCCACAAACTGTGTTTTCCACCCCCCAGTTGGGTTTTGTTTGTTTCCTTTAATATCTCTCTCCGATACTATTTCTCGCTCTTCTTACTCTAAAGTTGCTCTTACGTACATATACATATATACTTTTCTATTGTGGATATTTTGCTTACCGGTTTTACATATTGCCCGCACACTTTAACCCCAACCCTTGTACATGTGTCATGCGCACAAGTGCGTGCTTCTCATTTAACCAACCTCGACCCCATTGTTTTGTTAGTACCGTTATTTTCGTATTTCAACAAAGTTGTCAGTCTGTTTTTTTTTTATTCATTTATTTTACCATTTTTATTTGTTTTACAAACAAGTTTTGCACTTTTAAGACTATTGTTAATTTCGTTTTGTTGGCAGTTCGATTTTCAACGCTTACATTTAGTCGCATTTTAAATTTTTCACTTGACTTTTACTTTTTAAAATGGCTCATGCAAGATCTTGAATTCGATATTTTTCTCGTTACACTTTTTGGTTTTGTTTTGATTTTGGCATTCCGTTCGCTTCTAACAGTAAAAAAAAGTTAACGGTAGTTATTTTAGTATTGTATTTTACATTATTAAAGTGCTAATTAGTAGTAATTCTTTATATTTCGATTCATTGTATTATTTGTTTATTCTTTTTCTTAGACTAAAACATTACGTTAAAAAAATCTTTTTTAAAATGGCAGATTAGAAAATGGCGGCATTTTTACTACTTCGAACAAGTAAATTTTTTGGCATTTTTGGTTTCGTTTCTTCTTCATGTTCATGTCTAAATTTACATTAAGGAATTTGTAGCAGTGTGTGTGTGTGTGGTTTTTGCATGTGTTTTTTGATTTTTTACAAAATATATTTAAACATATAATTAGATTAATTAGATTATTGCGTTGTTGACTTGCTTACACGGAGTTCTTCACACAAACTTGACACCTTGAAACTCGCGTTAGCAGATTGCCAGCCTTGATAGTTTGTGGTTGCGGTTTTTGGAACTGTTCCGACTCTTCGATGGTGACCATCCAGAAACTGGTCATGGTTTCGTAGAAGTGACAGTGACCCTTGGCACCATTACACTCAATGAATGGCGTTGCGCGGAAGTCTTCCAAACAAGAGCCAGGCGATTGCAAAGCTTGACCCCCACCAGCATTACCGACGCCAGTGTGCTAAAAAAAACCATGAGTCCCAATTTGTTAAATTAATATTACAAATAATCACCATCAAGAAACTGTATCCTATCCAGAGTCCTTCCCAGCCGGCTGGGCAAGTTGGTATTTCGATCGTTTGACTGTGAACTGCTATTACATTGGCGGGCACCTCGCATACAACACAACGAGAAATGTAATTACTGATTTCATTGTCGTTCACCGGCATCATTGGAATCGGTGCCGACGTTGAGAGCCAAAAACTTCTGTCGTTTCGGGAAGCATAGTTGCATACATTATTTTGTCCGCAAGACATCATCGGCAGCGTTGAGAAACGTGGCACACAAGAACCTGGTGAACCAAGATCCACACTACTCGAGTAATCGTTTCCATCTACGTTAAGCAATGAGTAACCGTTCCAGAGTTCAATGTGTCCAGAAGCACATCGAGGTATCTGTTCAGATTGGCTGTGACGCGTGAGTAATATACCAGTCAGGTAGTCTTGTGAGCCCGAACAGGCCAAACCAGCTTCACCCTTGATACCAATAGCTCCAGTTGCTCCTTGAAGACCAATCAGACCTTGTTCACCCTTTTCACCTTTTTGTCCTTGACGACCAGGGGCACCGGCTAAGCCAATTAAACCACGTTCACCCTTTTCGCCACGTTCGCCTTGAATGCCAATAAGACCACGTTCACCAGAAGGACCACGTTCACCCTTTTGCCCATCTCTGCCTGGGTGTCCAGGTTCGCCTTTAGGTCCCGGTGGGGGTAGCAATCCAGGCTCACCTTTTTGGCCACGTTGCCCCAACATTCCATCACGACCATCACGACCCTTTGGACCAGTGTTTCCTTTTTCGCCAGGCGCTCCAACTGGGCCTGGAGATCCTTCATAACCAACAGGTCCTGTATCACCTTTTGCACCATTTAATCCTGGGAAACCAGGCGCACCAGTAAGACCAATTTCTCCTTTGTCACCCTTTTGTCCTTCGAAACCGGCGAGACCTCGTTCACCTTTTAGACCGGGGAAGCCCATGTCACCCTTAACGCCTGGTTGGCCATTCATTCCATTTAAGCCATCTTTACCAGGTTGGCCTGTATAGCCACGATCACCTTTAGCACCAGCAGGTCCAATTGGACCAGGAAGGCCGATAAGCCCAACGGTACCCGGTAGACCAGGCAGACCTTTTTCTCCCTTAGGACCAGTTACGCCAATAAAACCTAAAGAAATAAAAGTATTATTACACCGTAAAAATTAGCAATCACAATCTTGAGTGTATTTTTTTGCTATAACTAACCTTCGCGTCCACTCTTTCCTGCTCGTCCTGGAAGACCCTTTTCTCCCTTGATTGCAATACCAGGCAAACCAGCTTCTCCAGTAAGACCACGGTCGCCTTTCGGTCCAGGAGCTCCATTTAAGCCTGGCATTCCCACAGCACCCGTGAGACCACGTTCACCTTTCAATCCTTGGTATCCTTGCAATCCTCGGTCACCTTTTTCTCCCATAATACCAGGTAATCCAACGGTTCCGAATTCGCCGATTTCACCTTTCTCTCCCTTTATTGTGATGGGTTGAGCGGGAAGACCAGGGAAACCATTTGTACCACGTTCACCTTTAACGCCAGGGCTGCCACTAACGCCAGGGAATCCAGCAGCACCTTTATCACCCTTGAGTCCAGGAATACCTCGTAAGCCAATATCACCCTTGGCACCTTTTGGACCGTTGTAGCCTGTAGGTCCAACAGTGCCAGGCTCTCCTGGCAACCCATCCATTCCTGGAACTCCGGGAGCACCAGGAGCGCCGTGAGCACCCTTATCACCTTTGGGTCCAGTGCTACCAGGAAAACCGGCATTACCTTTTTCACCCGAAGCTCCATCTTGTCCGTCGCGTCCATCTTGACCACGGTCACCTTTCTCTCCTGTAACACCAGGACGCCCATGTGCTGCCAATCCCGGGAAACCTTTTTCGCCAACAAGACCAGGCGCACCAGCTAAGCCATCGAGACCTCTTAGACCCGGAACACCAGGTTCACCCTTTTGTCCTTTCTCAGATGCGTCACCAGGTACACCTTGAGGTCCGTCAAAGCCAGGTAGACCCTGATTTCCTTTTTCACCATCCATTCCTGGACGACCGTCTGTTCCGGGCTGACCAAATGGACCAGTGTCACCCTTCGCTCCCATTAAGCCAGGAGGTCCAGTTGGACCTCTCGGACCAGGTGGACCGTCATTTCCAGTTAAACCAACTTCGCCTTTGTCGCCCTTAGAACCTGAGAATTAATGGTTTACAATTTCTAAGTCTATTTTGTGTTTCGATGTTTGTTATTTGCATACCAGCAATGCCGGGTCGTCCTGCTGTGCCTCGTTGTCCGGGAGGTCCATTCATGCCAGCATAGCCTTTTGGACCATCATTACCAATTGCACCACGATCACCTTTGTTACCTGGCATACCCACTAAGCCATGTGCTCCGGGTTCACCTTTACCGCCATCAACACCTCTTACACCATCTAAGCCAGGTCTTCCAGGAGGACCAGCTGGTCCTTGAGGACCAATTGGACCTGGTTCACCCTTTAAGCCAACAAGACCTGACGGACCCGGTTGTCCAGGAATACCTGCATCTCCTTTTTCGCCGGGGTAACCAGGCTGACCATCATTGCCATTTGGACCATAAGCTCCAGTCGGTCCACGATCACCCTTCTCACCAGTGAGTCCATCGCGACCTTGTGGTCCAGGAGGACCTTGTGCCGCTATACCAGGTTCACCTTTAGAGCCTCGCTCACCAGGTCTTCCAGGTATACCTTTCATTCCGTCTTTTCCAGTACTGCCAGCAGCACCTACTGCTCCAGGGAGACCTTTCTCACCACGATCGCCAGTTAAACCGCGTTGGCCAACTGGACCCGGAGCTCCAGTCAGACCTTGATTTCCCTTCGCTCCAGGATATCCAATTTCACCTTTTAGTCCTCTTTCCCCTTGTGGGCCTGGCATGCCAGTACTACCTTGATCACCTTTACTACCTTTATCGGGAGCAGTGAGTCTGCCAATTTCACAGGTACCAGCATCACCCTTTTGTCCGGGATAACCAGCTAGACCTTTGTCGCCTTTTAAGCCATCATAGCCATGTTTTCCTGGCTCACCTTTAACGGACACGCCAGGTGCTCCGGGAAAACCGTCTTTACCAGGATTGCCAGGCGTACCATCAGCTCCTGGTTGACCAGCATATCCTTTATCACCTTTTGCACCCATTTCACCCTTTCCACCAGAAAATCCAGGGGAGCCAGACTCTCCACGTTCTCCTTTAATGCCAGCGGCGCCAGGGAAACCGCGGTCACCCTTATCACCTTTGTCCACTTGAATTCGACTCAAGTCAATGAAAGCATCTTTACCGGCTGGACCTTCAGGACCAGGAGGACCATTCATGCCGTCAACACCTTTATCACCAGGTGGACCCATCTGGCCTGCTATTCCATCATCACCGCGTTCACCAGGGTATCCTCGTTCCCCTGGTGGACCTCTTAGGCCGTTTTTACCGGGTGTACCGTCAAAACCGTTTGCACCTTTGTCGCCCTTCAGACCTTGGGGACACAACGAACACTTGCCACCGGCATTACCTTTTATACCCATATCACCTTTGTCACCAGGGACTCCATCGCGACCGCGCTCTCCTTTTTGTCCAACGGCACCAGGTTGACCGGGGCTGCCAGGACGGCCCAACTTAGAGTCGCCTGGAACGCCAGTATTGCCTTTGTAACCTTTTTCTCCTTTTTGACCTCTCAAACCAGGACGCCTTGGATCAAGAAAACAAATTATATATAAATTATAAGTTCTCCATTCATAGTTGTAATATTATGTACTTACCCAGGGATACCATCATCACCCTTAGGACCTTGCTCACCAATTCCATTATAACCCGGTTCACCCTTCTGTCCTTCTGGTCCTGGAGGTCCAGTATGTCCAATTGGGCCCAAGGGACCAATTGACCCAGTGCGGCCAGCATTACCCTTGTCACCTTTTTCACCCGCGGGACCTTCAAGACCTGCTTGTCCAGGAAGTCCCGGGCCACCTTTTTGACCTGGATTTCCTTGTGGTCCAGGTGGGCCGTTAACACCATCCAAGCCTATAGAAAAACACCGATTTGTTAATCATAAAATATCCATAATTTGACTGGCCCAATAACTGACCTTTTGGTCCAGGAGCACCAGTGTATCCTCTAGGACCTTTAGGGCCAGGTGCACCACGAGTTCCAGTACCGCCACCAGGCGGACCGGGGGGGCCTAGCAAGCCACGTTCACCGGGACGCCCCGAGAGACCAGGCTCACCCTTTTGTCCGTTGTTTCCAGGAAGACCATTTAAACCTTGCTCACCTCGATCACCTTTCTGTCCAGCTGGACCTGGAGGGCCGAAATTACCTTGGCGACCCTTTTAAGGAAGGATTTTCTTGAATAATTCATTTTATAAAATTATTCATTACATACTCGATCACCTGGACCGCCAGGAAGACCCTTTTCGCCCTTGATTCCATCGAGTCCGGAGTCGCCAACTTGACCTACAGCGCCTTTTTCGCCTGCTGGACCGATATCACCTTTTTCTCCAGTAGCTCCTTTTTCACCACTTATAGTTTCAGTCCCAATAGAAGTTCTTGTGGTCGCTGCTTCACCTTTTTCACCCTTGTCACCCTTCTTTCCCGGCTGTGGGTATGCAAAGCATGGAGCGCCCTTGTCACCTTTTAAGCCACGTTCACCACGAGGTCCAGGATTACCAAATCCGCCAGTGTCACCACGATCACCTTTTTGACCTGGAGCGCCTTCAGGACCCGGAAAACCAGAACGTCCCGAAAAACCGGGTTCACCTTTTTCACCCTTCGCATAGTCACCATTTTCTTTGGCTGGTTCACCTTTATCACCTTTAACACCAGGTTGGCCAGGAATACCGCGAGGTCCTGCCATGCCGGCAAGACCTGGAACACCAGCTAAACCATCTGAGCCGTCGCAACCATCTTTGCCAGGAGTTCCTGCAAGACCTGGATTTCCTACGGGACCTTGCATACCAGCTACACCTTGTTGGCCTGGCCTGCCTTGTGATCCGCGTTCACCCTTATATCCACGAGGACCGATTGGACCGGGATCACCTTTCTGACCTTTGTCACCAGGAGGACCGTCAGGTCCTTGGTAACCTGGGGAACCTTGGGGACCGGTTGAACCTTCAATACCAGGATGACCTCGATCGCCTTTCACGGCAAAACATTTTGGTATGCAGCCAACAACACCGGCTGTACAATTTCTCGCGGCTTGACCTGTGCGTTCTGTATTCGCTGAGTCGACTATTTCATAACTTGGGTCAATGGGCTGCCGATAGAAAGTATCCTCTCTATTACGTTTGGCGGATTCAGCAATGGCACCTGGGGCACCAGTTTTCCAAAATTGCTAAATGAATGAGAAGGAAATAGGAAAAGAACGTTTCAATCAAATGTGCCGAGGTTCAAGTAGATCATTTTCATTGATAATTACAGCATTCGCTCCAAGCAACGCTCCAAAAATCACAGCGGCAAAAAGCAGCCTGCAATGAAAAAAAAGAGAGAATTTTAAAGCAAGTGCGACTAATATCAAAGATCTTCCCCTTTTCAGTGTATATATGTACATATATGTATGTATTAATAATATTGTATATGTGTTTGTTGAAGAGAAAAGAATAAATATCTGTGTTTTTGTCTTTTTAGTTTGCATGGATTTAAGAGCAAATAATTTACTCTTCTATCTTAGTTAAAGACCTCCAATCTTCTATACTTTTTTTACATGTGTAGTAGCAATTTTATAAGTTCATTTATTTTTTCTTGTTTAGAATATAATTCGCTTTTTGATATTAGCAAGGTTTTAAGGCTAATCGATTTTTTAGTGCATTAAAAATAACATATTGTAGACTAAATAAAACAAATAGTTTGCCTACTTAATAAATTAATAAATTTATCAATTCCTCTTAATTTTTTATTTGGAAAATTGGTTAACACTACAGTCCTAAAAAAGTTAGTCAAAATTAAGTCTTTACTAAACATTGTTTTTAATTTTTAAGATGGTTTGCATAATATTTAAATTTAATGAATTGGTACTGAAAGTTCTGAGATCAATTATTGCATATTGACATACGGTAAATTTAATATCTACACATAGCTTACTTGAAATGTTTTTGATAAGTAAATTATTATGAAACTAAATTGAACTTACCGCTTCCAAAGGGGCACCATTATGCCCAAACACACTATGCTTTAAACTTCTTATTGTTTCCTTTTCGAGAAAACGGCTTTGCACAGAAACCTCCTTAAATGACAAATTGAAAAATCTTAACTTGAAAATCTTTTTAAACAAATTGACTTAATGAAGAAATATTCGCTTATATTTTTTCAAGTTGCTGTGAATAACTTGCACTGCACTTATTTTGCACTATGACTCTCTATTTAAAAAAAAAAATGTTATTTTTTTTTTTTTCTTTTTGGTTGAATTACTTTTTATTTCCAGAGTTACGCGATAAATTTATGTGAAATGCACGTTACAAAAAATAAGAAATAAATCGGAAAATCCAGCCACGGCAACGACGAAAAGAAAATTAGTCGCGAGTTAGCATGTAAAAATTGCGAAGCACCTTCCCACTTAGCGTTGAAGTTTTTAGACAGTTAACTTGACAATTTAATTCGTTTCCTTTTGAATAAAAATTCCGAACGATCCGTTCTAACGCTATGGATCGTTCGAGACGTACTGACACGTCCACACACACACACTAGTTCGTCAGAGTTTCAATTTCGGTTTCTGTCTCTGATGTTGTTGCCGTTGCTACTGTTCGATCATCGCAGGCAATCAGACATAACAGGCAAAATTCCCCAAAGAAGAGACACTACCAATCAACCAGTCCACTTACTCGAGAAGGCAGAATACAACTAATTATAGTATAAGTTCCAGCGAGCAACAAGCATCCAGAGCATAGCCGAAATGCGCACGAAGTTATCAACGACATCCGAAGCAGTGATCGTGTTACGAGCTCACCTACAGTGTAGCATAATGAGTGTGAGGCCTGATAGCGGCAGCGTGTGCTTGTGTGTGTTCTGTGAGGCTGTCGTAAAAACTAGTACTGAATGCTAACTAAGTGAAACAAGTGATGATAAGTTTCAAATGATATGGCTTCGTGCGTCGCTTCATGCTGCTCAACTTGACTTAGCTCACCAGCTGGATACGGATACAATATATTGCTCCAACCTCTTTCTTACTCTTCTTTCAGACCCACTACTCGCCCTACAACAACTATTTCTGATAATCCCATCTAGAATCGGGCACATAAGTTCCGTTACGATTTCGGTATACTGATTCTCGCTTTAAGACTCGCACCCTCTACGTCCTTATATGTCTGTCTGTGTTAGAAGTCAAGGCGATTTCCATTTATTTTATTGCTAAATGCCAGAAAATATTTCGACAGCGACATTCAGAAACTAGCGATAATTTGGTTTCGATTTTTTTTTTGTTCCCTTACATATATTTTTTATTTTAACAATATTTCGTTATTTTAAGACAATTTTTTGTGTAAGAGTTTCTAGTGCTTGAGAATGTTTTTTCCGGTGGAAGGTTTAGGGTCATAATTATTCTCTCAAGCATTTTAATATGAATGATTTTATGTCTGTCAGTAAAATCATGTAGACAAATAATCAACCTTGATTGTATGTATATTTTTAATGTATGTATATGAGTGTAATATTCAAATAAGATTTTAATCTTAAAAACGGATCAATTATCTTGTGTCCATATTAATATATACTTAAGTTGTCATCATATAATTAAGAAAGTATGAACTTTGAAATAAAAATCGTGTTTTTTAACAAAAATTCAATGTGTTTTCATGATTTCGGTCGTAAGATCTAATTTGAACTTCATTGAGTGTGCCAGATAGCTTTTAAAATTTGAGCTTATATCAATAGAAACTTGAAGGCCTTTAATGCGCACGAAGCTCTTGGTTTTTCAATAAAAAAGTATATAATAATTAAAATACATAATATCGAATTAAAGTTACATTTTTTTTCAACGAAGCTGCATTTCGTTTTTGTATCAAAAACAAGTCACAACCCCAAATGCAATCGGACTGTGTTAATGGGTTAGAAATATGTATGCAAATTAGGTTAGTTTCTAATTGGAATTTAATTGTTGCACCATCTAAACAGGCATGATAATTTCCCAATTTGACCTATTTGACACGAAATACAATTTCCTAAAAATAAATAATAAAAAACAAAAAAAAATCGTAAAAATTACAAACGATCCAATCGTCTCAAAGCAAAACTAACGGAAATACGCAACAATATCCCGTCTTATCAGCATTCGACATGATTGAAATAAAACGAAGAAACCTTCACCTAATCGCATGTATTAGACTCGCATACGACAATTTGAAAATAATTCTAATTAAAAAGATGAAATAAGCAATCAGAAGTTGTTTTTGTGTTTTCAAGCCGAAACAAGTGCCAAGAAGTACAAGTATAAATCGAATAGTAGTTTTCAAAACCCAGAAACAGAAACCAAAACGCGATTTCCTCAATTCAAGGCAAAGTGCTAAATTCAAAGCGTGTGCTTTGAAAAAAAAAAAAAATCAAAAAAACAAAAAAGCCAATTGGATTGATGGAGACGCGATCCTCAACAACGCAAGACACAGATCACATACCAATACAAACACAAGACGGTCTGCGCTTGTGTGCGAGCACGACGAACATTCTGCACTTGTCTTCGTGCTCGTACAATAGCCGACAGACGTTGTCGAGTAGAGCATGAAAAAACGCTCGCGCTTGCCTCGTGTTTAGTAACACTTCGAACGTTTGTCGATCTCCATGTGGAGAGTGTGCTCGACGATCGACGACGACGATTCCAATTAGTATTTTCACTTCGCTGCTAACCAAAGTGGATGTGCGTACGTCGCCTAAGTTGCTGTTCCATAGAACATAAAATTAAGAAACCAAAAAAGAAAAAAGTACAAATAAAAACATTTAAACAGAATAAGAAAGAAAAGTACGAAAAAGAATTTGTGTACAAATTTGTAACTAAGTTGTGTGACAATATTTTGTGTAAATTTTTTTACCATTTCAAAAATGAGTTTCTAAACATAAATCAATTATTCTTTCGCAGTTTTATTAACGGTTAAAGTGTGCTTAATTCGAGTAAGTTCGAGCGGGAGAGAAGCACAAGAGAGACTCAAGAGAGACGTTCAGTGTTGTGTGCGCATCCTTGACCATCGACAACGATGAAGTTGCCCAGAGACCGCAAGGCGGGTCTCTTGGGCGTTTTTGTCCGCAGTAGGCATGTCACTTTGTCCTCTGTATGGACAGTTCTATTTGCAGTTTATCTCATTGCGTTTGCAACAAACGAAGGATCCTTTGTGTCAGCAAAGGTGAGTACAAAAAAAATAACAATACATAATTTAAATACAATTTGATTTTAATTTTGACTTAACTATCGATTGATTTGTTTTGAGTTATATTATTGATCATATGTTACAAATAATTTAATAGATTTCTAAACGCTGAACTAACATTAATAACATTTATGCTTAGTTTCATTTGTTTATGTTTCATCGAATATTAGCTTTTTAAACCATTCGTAGTATAAGAAGAACTCTTAAATTATTAATACTCAGTAAAGAGAGCATCATATTATTATACAATAGTAAAGCTTTTCTTCAAAAACCAAGCCATGAGTGAAAAGAAATGCATATAGTTTTTTTATTATCGCCAGTAATATATTAAAATTTCATTCAAAACAAAAACAAAAAAATCAAAACAATAAATAAAAACAATATAAACAAGAAATTAGGTCAAGCAGACTACTAATTCAATGCATTGAAGAAAACAACAACTTAATCACTAAAAACGTAAACCATGCACAATGATATTTTCTTCATTCACACAGTCAAGAGACTTGCATATTATATTTCCGGAACACTTAAATATCGATGTTTCTTTTCAATGCATAGACATGCGTCAAAGGCCCGAGACTCGCGTCTCAAGATTACAAGTTGCAAGCAGTCTTCCTTTTAATGATAATGCGCATTGTGATTAAACACCATGAGTTGTTAAAGTCAACGTTAAAAAACTATGAGTAAATAAAAACAAACAAAAAAAACCATATATCTTATATAAAATAATATACAACAGCTGAGCATGTTTAACACTTGCTGTATTGTCAATTTAAGAACGCACACAAAATAATATAACAACCCACACATAAGCGACGCCTGACGCTATGCAACAGTTTTTTGTTTTATATAGTTTTCTTATTTTTTTTATTTTTTTTCCATACAAAACATGTCAATGACAAATATTGAAATTTGTTGCTGAGGAAATCTTTTAATTTATAATATTTCATAATTTATGTACGCGCTTATCAATCGAATTAGGACTAATACACATAAACATGTTGCACAAATACAACTCAAGCATTACTTCCTCTTCAAAATTGATAAACCTATATGCGCATTTGTTTTAGTTACTTGGACTTAAGCAAAAACTTGTGAGAATTTCAAATCTCAAATCGCGCTATGCGAAACAGAATAGAACAGAACAGTTTTGAGTTAATATATTATTGTTATTTTTTTCATATTTTTTGCGTGCACGTTAGGCACGTTATCAATTTCAGACTGAATAGAATTTTTAAAAATAGGTTTATTGCTATGTTGCCTGTGACATGGCATTGAAGATGTTGATAGCATGGCTTGCTTGTTACTGATTATATGACACTTTATACACAAATTCGTTTATGAATTTGATTTGTGCTAAGCCATTTTTTTGTTATATAAAAAAATCAACTAAATGGGCAAAAGTGACAAAAGGCTATCAATGTGTATGGATGGTTTTTTGTTTTCGTTGTTTATTTTTCCTTCTGTTTTTTAAACAACAATTTGTGCTTCTTGCTGTATTGGCTTTCAAGCAAGTTCTTTCAGTCACGTGTTTGTTATGATTGCCACGCCAACATTAACGTTAACTTAAGCGTCATCATTGTCATCGTCATCATCATCGTTTGGTACTTTATAATCAGCTAATATAACGCCCAGACTTAAAGCCGTTTCGTTCAATCCAATGGTAATTCGATCGCCTTTTCGCACTCGGTTACGTGGTCAATGCCAAGCATGTTGGCTGTTCGCTTGCTTTCTTCACATTTCACGCCAACTTTTTATCAAACTTGCACATCAATCGAAAAGCCTGTCAAGCAGGCAGGCTGACTGGCTTACTGGCTCACTGGCTGCCGAACAGTCTTAGACCGTCAACATGTAGCAGTCATATTAAATAAATTGCAACGTGTTGGCAGCGGAGACAATGTGTTGGCGCTTTATATGCACACTATTGTTAGTATGCTGTGGTTTGATCGAGTGAAGTGCGTAACCGCAAGTTCAAATGTATGTGTAGTAGCAACCAGTTTAAAAACTAAGCGAACTTCTTCGTTTTCATCATTGCCTATAATTCTTTCGTTATTTTGCATTATGTTAAATTATGTTTTCTTATTGGTTTGAGAAATTGTGAAAGAAAAGTTAGCGCGCTCGTTCAGGCGTAACTAATTGTTGACTAGAAAGACTAAGTTTCAGTTAATGTATGGAAAATTTTCAATTAAACACAAATTAAATAACTTTCCAGTTTTGTGACAATTTTTAATCGCTTTCTAAGCAATTTAATATAAATTTAAAATAAATCTCATTTTATTAAGTAACAAATCTTAATTGTTTAATTGTCAAATTTTTGCTTCGTTTTAGCCTTCTGCTTTAAGAGCATTTCATATTTAATAAAGAGCGCGTTTGCATTTTATAAAGAGAAGCGTGATTTGTCTTGATTGAGCGAGTACAATAAAATCATTCAATAAGCTCAACAAGTGTTACACTAATACACTCGCATAAACACGCACACATGTGTAAAACACAATCACACTGCACTTAGTGACAGTCAATGAATGAATTTGATAAATGGACTCTGCTTTGCATGCTTATTATCAGCAACAGCAACAACAACAACAACAGCAATATCAATAATAATAACAACAACACAAAGGCAACAACGCAACAGTATTGCTCTTCATTGTTACTGTGACTTCAATTCAAATTAGTTATTCATAAATTTCTTCGTCTTCTGCATGTCTCTTTTCCTTTTCTACATACATATGTATGTCTGTGTGAGTGCGTGTTTGTGCTTTGCCGCACACGCCGACAATTAGCAGCAATGCAACCGGAATTTTCAATAGTTCAGAGAGCATTGTCATCAAACCGCTACTCACACACACACTCTCTCTGCCTCTCTCTCTCTTTGCCATACATTGCACGCACTCTCTTTTTAGTAATTGTGCTGCATTTTCGGTATTTTTGCTTTGACGTTCTGCATCATTTCAAGTGAGAAATTGAACGTTTGGCATCATTTCGAATTGAAAGTTTTTTTTTTTGTATTCTGTATGTAGTATGTTCTTATGTCGTTTGTTTCTTTGCATCAACTTCATTTGTTTGGATTACTTTCATTGTTTACACAATGCGTGCTTATGTGCCGTTGTTGTTGGTGTTACTTTGCACATTTTTAATTTCCAAGCATACGAGCATGCAACGAACCGTTTTCTGCGCTTGTTTTTGTTTATCTGTATGCTTGTATCTACGCGCCTTTTGATGATTTCACTTGGTTAATTTTAATGACGAGCATCTTTGTTTTGTCAAAGACTTGAGAACTCTTTAATTTTCTTCAAATACATAAATGATTAACTTTATAAGAAATTTCGTTGATTGACTATTGTGCTAAATTAATGTAATGCAATTACTGCAATCATTTGATTTGATTTCGAGTGTCTTTAGCATGTTGTTTGTACAACATAACACGCGTCAGCAATCGAAATGACGTTGAAGAGTTGCAATGATGGCAACAACAACAAACAACAATATTTCATAAAGCAACTAAATGTTTTAGTATTTCTTCTTTTTACGCTTCTGACTAAATTTATAAATCTTTGAAAGATTTTCTGTTTAACTCGAAATGTAGAGCAACACATGAGCTTCTGCTGAACAAATGATTGGCATGCAAAAAACAAAGAAAGAAATCAAAAAGTTTTTCACACATGTCAAATAAAACAAAAAAAAAATCAAAAACACACATTAACTTACAAATGTTCTCATACATATTATTATGTACGTACAACTGTTGCCGACATATGCGAGTGCATATGCCTGTGCCTGCCTTTGTGCATGTGTGTGTGTGTGTGTGTGTTGCGATCTTGCAGCATGACATCATTTTTTTATGTGTGAAACTGCAGCGGATACAAGCAAGCAAGCAAAAAACAACAACGACAAAGAACACTGCAAAAACACCCACACAAACATGATAACAGAGCAGTAAAAATTACTAAGAAAACGAAAAGAAAAAGGAAACAAAAAAACAACAACAAATATTTGCTTTGCATACGCCATTTTGTAAGCCTTTGCACGAGCATTAAATTTGTTTAGACATATTATTGACAGATTTTTATTAATTGCTAATTGGAAAATGTCACTCTCTCTTTTCCACTTACTATTGCCATTTGTATATGCATTAGAGCGAGATGTCATGCAATGCTGTGCTCCAATCAGTTTGTCTAATTGTCTTGTGTTGTTTGTCCATGAGTTGCGCATGTGTCTGTGTGTGTGTGTGTGTAAGTGTCGTTGCACCGATAAGCGCGCGATTATGTGCTAATTAATTGCCTGCGAGTGTCATAGATGCATTTTTATTAAGCTTGACTTGGCTTGGCTTTAAGACTTTCAATTGGTTTGCACAATTATGAATGTCAAAAATTAATTTTTAGTATAACTAATTAAAAAATATGTCGCACAGCATGAATATATTTTTGTTGCTATTTTTAGCACTTACGTAATTCTTTTTTTTTATGTTTAAAATGAAATAAATTCAAATACAAATTGCGCTTATTTTATATGTACATATATATGTACATATATGTGTGCGTGTGCCTAGAGTGATAATAAGCGACAACAACTAAATACAACAACAACAGCAACAATAACAAAAAACAAAGTTTACTGAATGGCGTGGCAGATCACTGATAACCTAAATTTAATGTGACATGAATAAAAAAAATCATATACACACACACACACACACATAGAGCGACAAGTAAATGTTGTAAACGTTTGTAAGAAAGAAAAAAATCATATTTTGATTAAAACATTAAAAAAAATTATTAATTTGTCTATCACCGGAAGAACTTCAAGCCGACAATTAGAACAGCGGGACTTCATTTAGTTATAAATCAACATACTTATTTGCCATTGAGCGTGATCGCAGCACACGATAATGCCAAAATGATGCCATACAATGAGCGATTAACGCAAACCTAAGTCTTTTCAAGGCATTACTTTATCAACACTCTGTTATATAACAGCGGCATAACTCATACAACATGTTCAACACACATACGCATAGATAGACACATACAGCTACAAGTACGAAATCATCATTCATGAGCGCTTTTTTTGTAGAAGAGTATCTGCATAATTTCCGCATTCAATTCGCAATTCAATTCAAGAAAACTGAAACCAAGCCATTCATTTTAGCGCATACACTTTAGATAAATAAATAATTGAGTCAAATTGAAATGCAGCGCGCCAAACAATTTTAATTCTGCTACGCACAAGTTCAACTCACTTTTCGAACTCGTTAAATGGCCAAGAATAAAGCAAGCAAGACCAGTAAGAAAGCTTTCTTCGGCCTTGCCGAAACTTATATACTCTTGCAAAGGCTTTCCCAATTATTATTCTGCTTATTATCGTTTTTTTCCAATAAGAATCATATCCGTTTAGATTTAGGGGCATAGACTCGCCTATTTTCTCATTTGTCTTAAAAAAAGCAATGCAGTCATACTTCACCAGGTTTTACATTCTTCTATCTCGTCTGTTTACAGAGAAAGCCTATTTTATAGTTTTTCGCTGTATGGGTGGTGCCACGCCCTTGAGTCCGATTATTATAAAACCTTGGAATATAGTCAAGCGCTAATAAAAACAAGTATTTGCAAAGTTTGGTTTGTTTACATTTAAGAACATAAAAGTTTTTCGAACAAAAACCTTATTTTTGTTCGATCGTTTCTATGGCAGCTATATGTTATAGTAGCCCGATCTTGACCATTCTTTCAGTATATCTTTGTTTATGTCAAAGAAGTTTTTGTGCTACATATTGAGTCGATAACTCCAAAAACACACAATTTTTCAAGCAAAAACCACATTTTTGACCGATAGTTCCAATGGGAATTATAAGCTATAGTGGTCCGATCGAAATAATTCTAAGATATACAATGCCTGGACATATCTGAAGAATTTCTGCGTTTACATTTTTTTGATGTGCTTAAAACTGTAGGAGGAGTTTGCACTGAAATGGAGATGTCTCCTTCAATGCGTTGCAAAGTTCATGACGAAGTTAATATACTCTTTTTGCAAGAGTATAAAAAAACAAATAAATTCAAGCATATGAACGCATATGTTGACATGGCACAAGTCAGAATGCGTATAAACGCACATACATAAGTATATACATCTCATGCAAGTAGCTTACTTATTGAAGTTTTGTATCTTTTTTATGACTGTAGTCGTCATGTCTGCAGAAGACACTCAGCTTGCACAATAATTCGTGTGCGGTCTTCTGTGATATGTGCGTTCTTGTGTGCGATGGTGAGTGAATGAAAAAGCAAGTCTGTGTAATAGGAACAACGATAGTTAGAACAGGCAGGACCTTATCATAGCAACATATATGTAACTACACGCGCCAAAAACGAATAGATAGGCGATACAAGACAAGTCAAGTCGAGTTCATTGCACAACATTAAACTTATGTGGAGCATGAACTCGCCGTCGGACAAAGGGCGACATTTATTTCCTGTCTTTGAGTACAACATACAACAGCAACATCATCATCAACATGATCATGATCATCATGAACAACATTATCAACATGAAGATCATCAGCAGCAGCAACAGCATCAATGCCATCAACATTGTCAGCACAGATAACCCCTTTGTCACCCAAAATCGCTTGTATTTCACTTTGGCGGTGTTCTTACGTCTTTTCAACGGTTCGTTAAGCATCGATGTTTTTTTTTTTGGCGCTCTACTGATCTACAGTTTCGGCGCCGTCTTTTGCAAATATAAATGTCATAAATAATTTAATGCCAAATAAAAACAAAAAAATCTTGTCTTCTTTTTAATTAAAAATTTAAAGTTGGCAACAAAAACTAAAAAAAAAAAGATTTAGTTAAAGAAGACAACTCTTATCAGCATGATTTATGATTTATATATATAATTAAATGTATTTCTTGATTATATAATAGATACCGCACATCCGGCAGTGGTCAAGCCAGCATCATTGCGGCGGCGTGATTATCAGGCGCTGGCAACTCGCTTTCGCATACATAAACTTTAACAAATCGTCTAAGATACTTTTCTTTTTTATAATAATTCTTTTTTTAAATGCATTAAATACATTTTGTCTGCATTGGCGTAAATATATGTATGTAAATGAAAAGAAAAAAAAATGCTGATGTAAGTCAAAATCCGCATTAGAGTCAATATACAGAACGTGTTCCTTTGTAGAAACTTTTTTCTGCCATATATGTACATATGATTTTGCACATGCATGTATGTGTATTTATGTACCATGCATATATATGTACATATATATATTTCTGTATGCTGTAATTGTATACATTGAAATACAATTATTCAAAAAGAAAAAGTATCTCACACTGAAATTCTTATGCATAACGTGCTGCACTGAGTTATAAGATACACTCGAGCTGAGGCCATTGCCCAGACACGTGCAGGCCGCGCCAAAATTGCACAAAACTCTTAAACGCCGACTAAATGAGCTAAATGAGCGAACGCTTTGTTACATAGTCGTTTTACATGCACTCATATTAGTTGCAAGTTGCAAATGATTAACCTCATTTCGTATGCTTTATGTCCTCAGAATTTGTAACTTGTAACTCGTTAATTTCGCTATGTTTCTTTTGAAAATCAAGTTGATGAAATGAAATCATTTATTATGCAAAATGTATGTTAGAATGTTTACTTAAAACAAAACAAAAAAACAAATAGTTTTTAGATACTTTTCAAGTCTATCGAGATTGCACTGTAACGCTTAATGTGCTCACTTACGCTGTATCATTGTTTTGATGAACGCGTGGGTGGGTGTGCCAAATTGTGCACGCTGTATGAAATATCATAGACATATGGACAGACAGACAGATAGACAGACAGACAGATAGATAGACAGATGGCTGAACGTATTGTGGTCGGAAAATGTATGAAAGACATGTAGCATACATTCATACATAGATTGCAATGATGATGATACAATATATTTGTATTTATAACGCTTGTGATAAAAAACAATTCACATTTTGCATTTAAGCAGGAAAACCACTTTGACCTTAAACTACTCGCACTGTACATTCATCTGTGCTTGTGTCATGCAATCAAATGCAAGCAAATTGTATGCATTAGCACACAGTGTGCATGTGTGTGTGTGTGTGTGTGTGTGTGTGGGTGTGTATGTGTGTCACTTAAACGTGCCAGTGACATATATACAATGCGTTGCATCTGTATCGCTAACCAGACAAGCACATACAGCGAAATAGACATGTTCATATGTAT
Source organism: Phortica magna (assembly GCA_037044515.1). Lineage (NCBI taxonomy): Eukaryota > Metazoa > Arthropoda > Insecta > Diptera > Drosophilidae > Phortica > Phortica magna. The sequence continues at coordinate 861,014 of JBAMBP010001281.1, forward strand.
ATGATTATATCTCAGCGTTCCAACACACTATAAACACCGTGTTTGACATTATGTTGCGCGCTTATGCATTTTTTAAAATGATCTGAAATATGCACATCAACTCTGTAGCTCACTTGTCGATGGACTTGTTGTGCAAAGGTAGCGCAAAAATCGCGCCTTCGGTCTCGACATTGTCTGCCTGTGCCTTTGCTGCGTTGACAGAATTGCACTGCAAAAATAAAAATTGTAAAAAATAAAAAGAAAAAAACAGTTCATTTGTACAAAAAAGTAGCGCGAAAATGTTATATGTCGCAGAGTTGTGACATGTTTTTCTTGTCATATACATATATATATATATTTTTTTTTTCAATATTTTTATTCTTTTTTTTTTAAATCCATATTTGTTGGTCTTTTTGTGTTTGTCGCTTTGTTGTTGGCGACTCTTCTGTGTGCCAAATGAGTGTCAAGTTCAAGGAAATCGCTGCGTTAGCCATTTTTACAGCAATAAAACAAAAATAGCTTTTGTAAGCAAAAAAACATAAAGAAATACTTTTTGATTGATCAATTTGATTGCTACTCACGATTGCACACAATTCTGCTTCTTTATCATTGTGCATGTCAATACGAGTACTTGTTGTTGTATTTATGAAGCCCATGTCAACCCGAAGCAGTTTTGAAAACCATTCATTGCTACAATTCATTTTTATATCAAAGTATTCAATAATTTAGTGGCAGCAAACAATGTATAGTAAGTTTAATCATAGCTAACTGTTTAAGTATCTACAGTATGGCATGTCTTTCAGCGACTTCGATACTTTTTTTTTTCAAACAATTTTTCATGCATTTTTGTGCTGCTGTTTTTTCTCGACTATTTGTGTAAAAAAACAGAAAAATTGAGTGCAAAGAATTCTATTTTTCCGCTTTGTGTATTTAGCAGCTTCCTTACTACGTGTGTGTGTGTGGCGTATGTATGAGCGTGCATGCGTGCGTGCGTGCCTGAGTGCAATTCTTATTATTGACGCACTAAACGCACAAAAGTTCACCTTTCATTGCATTTGCACTTGTTTTCCGGTCGTTTATTTTTATTTCATTTTGTATTTTTTTGTTTTTTTTTCTTTAATTTTTTCTTTCTCAGTTAACCTAAATTGAGTAAGATATATTTTTTTTGGCTAACCAAAAAATGCGGCAATATTTTGTTGTTTACATGATGTGGCTTGAACATGGAAGCGTTTTAGGCGTTTGATTTGTGATCATTTTTTCCGTTTGTACTTTTTGCGAACAGATGTCAGAGTGAGGCAAATAATGTTGTTTGCTACGCTTTATGAAGTAATTTTTTTATGTCCACTGAAACTTTTTGGATCTCTTATTTCTTTTATTTACGGGTAGTCCCGGATTTCCAAGAATTTGTTGGAGTTGAATATTTTGTACATATTTTTTTTGTTTTAATTTTTTACGCTTATCGTTTAAAATTCAGGGGAGAGGAATAAGCTCATTGAATGTAAAAGCGTGTTCATTCATTTGCAAAATAATATTGGCGATAATTTTTATCAATACAATTTTGTTGTTGCACTTAAATTCATTTCATTCTGTGTGCACTTTGTGTGACTAATGCCGTCGAAGTTATTCGAATTAATACTTATATTTGTAATAAACAGAGCAAATTGTCTAAGATTTTCTCTGCAAAATGTACAGAATTTTCTCCATCAAATGGTTGGTTTTTCTTTATTTTGGAACATTCAGCTAAGACTTTGTATAAGAAAAAAAGGCCAACATGCGTGCAACATATGTGTAGCTTTTGAATTTTGCCAGTTTTTGCTCAGCATCTTTATTTATTATTTCTTCGCCAATGCTCAAAGTCATTTTAATGAACAGCACAAAGCAATAAATTTCTATACACAGTTTTCATACAATCGAGCAAATAAAAATTATGTCAATTCTATTAATATGCGCGACGCGCAAACAAATTAACAAAGTTCAAAGTTGGTACACGTTTTCCAATTCAAAATAAGCTAAAATCAAGTTTAATTTCGCACACACAAAATAATGCCTTGCATTTTTATGCTTGAGTGATTTTTGTTTAAAAATTTAATTTTCACAGTTTTAAGTCATAATGCATGCCAAAGTATTGAAATCGTTAGCTCTGTAAGGATTTTATAGTTGGAAGCATAGAAATGCCTGTCACGTTTTCAACACAATTGTAATTTGCACTTATGTTGTCTCTGTCTAACATGAACGCCACTCATGTTTGGACGGTGCACAACAATAAAATATTTATAAAAGATTATCTCATTGCAACGGAAATTGTGCAATTAAAGCAGAAATTTTAGACTTGTACCGCAAGCAAGCAGCTTACTCGTGGCTTGTGCATTCTTTTGCAATGTTCTACATGAACAGAATTACACGCCACTTTGGCAACACTTAATTTTTATGTACCGTTAATCATAGCACAATTAGATTCTTATATGAAAGAACAACAAATATGTACTCGTATCGAGACTGACTAATCAAATACTATATTAAAAAATGTTAAATAATTCGATATTGAACGCGATTTTCAATCAACTCAATTTTTTTTTTTTTGAAAATCAATAACAATTAAGAACAAAATTGACACTGTCGTTCAATTCAATAAAGGCGAGAGTCGCATCAGCTTAATTAAATCAAGTTTTATTTTCAACAACAATAAGACCAACAACAAAACCAACAATTTAAAGAACTTATTATAATGTGTTTGTTTCTTTGCCAGCAATGTAATCAAACCGTATGCAATTGCACAGGTAAAAAGGGCTCAATGGGTGCCCCAGGTCCTAAAGGTGTACCAGGCCTTGAAGGATCACTCGGTGAAGTTGGCCCTGCTGGCCAACCGGGTCGCTACGGAGAAAAAGGTGATGTTGGAGAATACGGCGAATCTGGCGAGAAGGGTCATCGCGTAAGTTTAACAATTTATTATTCTTTCGTTATTTTTGTTTTTTACGACAGATTAAGTATGCAAACTTCATGACATTATCGAAATAGATCATTCTAATAATGTATTTATCTTCATTTTCTCTTTTTGGTTAATAGGGCGATCCTGGTGAGAGTGGACAGCGCGGTTATCCAGGAAAACGTGTAAGTAATTTGTGTATAACCGAAACTTTTTGCCGTTAAATTAAATGTAAACTGAATTTTTGGACATAGGGCTTACCCGGTGAAGATGGAACTGATGGTCCTCGTGGTATTGACGGCTGTGATGGCAAACCTGGTGCACAAGGATTTGCTGGTTATCCTGGGACTAACGGACCTCGCGGTCCAACAGGAAAACCAGGTAATCCCGGTTCGTCTGGTGATGCAGGAGAGGGTGGCATTAATTCAAAGGGCACCAAAGGCAACAGAGGTGGAAAAGGTTCTGACGGTTACGATGGCCAACCGGGATACCCTGGAATTAAAGGTCTTAAAGGTGAAATCGGTTTTCCGGGCGTGCAGGGTGTGATCGGTGAAGTGGGTCCAAAAGGTTTTAAAGGTGAAATGGCAATGCCACCAGACTACAAACTAACGGTGCAAGGATCCCCTGGTGATAAGGGTGAACCCGGTGATGCTGAAGAAGGACCTTGGAAAGTACTGCCAACAGTAAAAGGTCAGCCCGGTGCTCGAGGCCAACGCGGTGATTGGGGTGTTGAAGGACGCTCTGGCGAAAAAGGTGAAGCTGGGCGAATGGGATTGCCAGGTATACGTGGAGACATCGGTGAGGCCGGTCAACGTGGTAAGCCAGGAAAAGTTGGTGAGCATGGACCAGTGGGTGATAAGGGAGTAAAAGGCGCTCCGGGTTATAATGGAATGGACGGATTTCATGGAGAGAAGGGTGAACATGGTGAACCAGGTATGGATGGTTTTCCTGGTGTGCAAGGTCCAGCTGGACCACGTGGAATCTACGATCCCAAATTAGATAAGACATATCCGGGACCCATCGGTGCTCAGGGTGATATAGGTCCGGATGGAGCTCAAGGTGTGTCTGGCATACCAGGTCAGCAGGGTCGCAGAGGACCTCCAGGACAAACTGGTGCCCCTGGTGACATAGGATTATCAGGACAACCTGGTCGTCCTGGTATAAGCATCAAAGGTGACGAGGGTGACTACGGATTAATGGGCCCACCTGGCCCTATGGGTCCACCCGGTCAGCCTGGTCCAATTGGACGTGTTGGTGAAATTGGCAATTCTGGTTTGAATTTGAAGGGTCCTAAAGGTTTCCAAGGCCAGCCAGGCGTAGATGGTAGAGATGGCTATAACGGTGATCGTGGTGAAGTTGGCTTGGTGGGCGACAAAGGCGTGCCCGGCTTAGGCGTGAATGTTGTTGGCCCACCTGGTAATCATGGAATACCTGGTAAACGTGGACGTCCTGGTGACGATGGACAACCAGGATTCCGTGGACAACCTGGTGACAAAGGTATATAGTTCGTTAATCTTTGAATACTATTAAATTTTTCATTGCATTTTTATTATTGTTACAGGTATTCGCGGCGATGATTGTGGTGTTTGTTATGCTGGGCCAACTGGTGTAAAAGGAATTCAAGGTGACGCTGGCTTCCCTGGCTTACCTGGCCAGAGAGGTCCAATAGGCATACCTGGGATTCGTGGACCCAAGGGTGCCGCAGGAAACCCTGGACTTATTGGATTTAAGGGAATGCAAGGAACAGCAGGCATACCTGGAGAACCTGGCCGTCCTGGTTCTGTCGGAAGAAATGGTCACTTACAACATATAGGTTCCAAACTTGAAGCTCCGAAAGGTGATATTGGCGATCAAGGTCCCCGTGGTGAACAAGGAGGAGTGGGTGATCGTGGAATTGACGGCTGGAATGGCAATCAAGGCGCTAAGGGTGAGACTGGCTTCCGTGGTGATTATGGAGATGTAGGTACACATGGTTACGACGGTGCTCCTGGTCGTGATGGACGAGATGGTCTACCTGGTCGCCCCGTAACAACACCAAAAGAGTTTTTGGTTGGTGCTCCCGGAAACAATGGACGCAAGTAAGTCATGTTTTCTATTAGACTTTATAAGGGAATTTAACGAAATGAATTATCAATGAATATTTTAAAATAGAAAGACTTTGAGGATACTTTAAAAATAATTCTTATGTTAATGTTTTTTTTTATTTCATGATTTTTAAAGAGGTGAAACTGGTGAATACGGCAGCAAAGGTGTGAAGGGTGAAAAAGGTGACCCACGTCCTGGTGAAATAGTCGATAACAAAGGTGATCCTGGCGACAACGGCTTTCCTGGCCTTGCTGGTTTACCGGGACCAAAGGGCGAACGGGGTGAGCCTGGTGTGGACGGTCCAGATGGGGACATCGGTTTCCCTGGTCTTGTATTCCAAGGTCCAAAAGGATGGAAAGGCTGGCCTGGTGAATTCGGTGATGTTGGAAGACAAGGAGCTCCAGGCTTATCAGGATTGGATGGAGAACCTGGAAATGATGGATTACCCGGACGTAAAGGCCAAAGAGGAGAACCTGGTCAATCCATTATCCCTGGTGAAATTGGTATTCTGGGTAGACCCGGCATTAAAGGAAGAATTGGTGATATCGGTTTTCCTGGCTTACCTGGACCCAGTGGCCGACCTGGTCCTAAGGGCATTAAAGGAGAAAAAGGAGATTATGGTGAGTTTGGCCTTCAAGGATTGCCTGGAAACAGAGGACAACGAGGCGACATCATCCCAGGACGAATTGGTCCTCAGGGGGCAGACGGTCGCCCTGGCGCAGTTGCTCAACATGGTATTAAGGGCAGAAAGGGAGAAGTGGGAGCTCCAGGTTCACCTGGCGCAAACGGTGCAAAGGGTGCTATCGGATATGAGGGTAGACGTGGTCCTAACGGCTCTCCTGGTCTACCTGGTCTCCCCGGCAAACCTGGTATGGATGGCTGGGTTGGAATGCCCGGTGAGCAAGGCGATCGTGGCGAAATTGGCTTCGATGGCCGTATCGGAAACATGGGAGCCCGTGGTGATGTAGGTCTCTTTGGCAAAAAAGGTAAACAAATTGTAACCATGCCGAATGCTTAACTAATATAATGTAAATTACCAGGTTTGTCTGGAGACATTGGAGCATTTGGCTACCCCGGCAAGTCTGGAATACCAGGCCGAAAAGGCGAACAGGGTGATCGCGGCTATCCTGGTCGACAGGGTCTTAAAGGCGTAGCCTCATTCAGTGGAACCAAGGGAGAGCAAGGTATTCAAGGGTCCACTGGACCACATGGATTTAATGGACTGCAAGGCCTGAAAGGTGAACGGGGCGAGCAAGGAGATGCTGCAATTGCATTTGATGGACAACCTGGTGCTAAGGGTCAAACTGGTGCTCCCGGTCGAGATGGCCTGAATGGGTTGCCGGGGTTAAAGGGTGCCCAAGGAGATTATGGAAGGTTAGGCTTACAAGGAGAAATTGGTGATATAGGAGACACAGGAGCTGTTGGCTATCCTGGAAGGAATGGTGCACCTGGTGTAAGAGGTGTACGTGGTGCAATTGGTTTAACAGGTGCTTCTGGCGAGATAGGGGATATTGGAGATGATGGCTACGCTGGTGTGAATGGTTTGCCTGGAGATCAGGGAGAGTTTGGTGTATATGGAGCTCCTGGCCTGCAGGGTGAACAAGGTGAACCGGGTTATCCAGGTCGCCCTGGTATTTCGTTATCTGGATATGCACAACGTGGTGATAAAGGTGAACCCGGTTACACTGGGGCACAGGGACCACCTGGTGAGAAAGGTTCTGAGGGAGCTCTTGGCTATGCTGGACTGTCTGGAGAACGCGGTGATATTGGATTTGCTGGTGCTACAGGCACTGACGGATATCCAGGCGTTAAAGGTGAACAAGGTGACCAAGGATACAGAGGTGCACCTGGTGGTGTCATTGGCCTAGCCGAGCCAGGTGATGAAGGTGATGCTGGTTACGATGGCTATCCTGGTCGCCCTGGTCGAATCGGTGCTAAAGGAGCTCCGGGCGAACAAGGTGATTACGGAGCCAATGGTGACATTGGCCAGTCTGGACCAGTGCTTGTTGGACCGCCTGGTCCTATTGGTGATATTGGCTATCCTGGCGCACCAGGAAAAAACGGCCTTCACGGCCAAATGGGCCTTAAAGGAGAACGTGGTGATATAGGACAACAAGGTGAGCGAGGTGAAAACGGATTTGCCATATACGGCAGGCAGGGTGATGTCGGTGATGTAGGCTCTAGAGGAGAGCCCGGTTTACCAGGTCGTAAGGGTGAAATTGGCATGGCAGGCAGACCAGGTCGTAACGGTCCTGTTGGCCCGCGAGGTCCACGTGGTGAGACTGGTGATGCTGGCTGGAACGGTATTGATGGACTTAATGGCTTGGACGGCCAAAAGGGTGAGCAGGGTGAGACCTTCTCGTTTTCATATGCACGTGCCGGTGATCGAGGGGAGCCCGGTATTGATGGCTTCAAAGGTGAAACTGGTGATGCTGGCGAACGCGGTCTCGAAGGAGCTTTCGGCTTAAGAGGTGTGAGGGGTTATCAGGGTGACGCTGGTGAAACAGGCTACATTGGTATCGACGGCTACCAAGGTGAACATGGAGATATTGGTGATATAGGTCTAACTGGTGAGGTTGGCATCCGTGGCTTACCTGGATTGCCAGGTGATCCAGCACCACCACCGCCACCAGCAAAAAGCCGTGGCTTCATTTTCACTCGCCATTCGCAGTCTGTTCGCTTACCCGAGTGCCCACATAACACAAATAAGTTGTGGGAAGGTTACTCGCTGGCTGGTAATATTGGCAGTTCACGCGCGGTTGGTCAGGATTTAGGTCAATCAGGCTCCTGTCTGATGCGATTCACAACAATGCCGTACTTGCTATGCGATGTGAACAACGTTTGTAACTACGCAAATACCAATGACGACAGTTTGTGGTTATCTACCACCGAACCGATACCTACGTCTATGCAGCCCATTGACTCGCGTGATCTAATGAAGTACATCTCACGGTAGGTGCTTCAGAGCAAATTAAATTGTGATTTCATTTATATAAATAACTTTCCATTATTCTATAGCTGTATAGTCTGCGAGACCTCTACGCGTGTGATTGCATTGCACACACAAAGCATGTCAATACCGAACTGCCCCAACGACTGGGAAGAGATGTGGACTGGTTACAGTTATCTTATGGTAAGGTGTAAGCATTATTATGGATAATGTCCACGCATTTACTATTGACTACTATTAGACCACTATGGATAACACCGGCGGTATTAATCAAAACCTTGTCTCACCCGGTTCGTGCTTGGAAGAGTTCCGCGCTAACCCTGTTATTGAATGTCATGGTCATGGACGTTGCAGTTATTACGATGCTCTGGCTTCATTTTGGCTTGCCGTTATCGAAGAGTCCGACCAATTCATTCAACCTCGTCAACAGACATTGAAAGCCGATCAGACGAGCAAAATTAGCAGGTGCAAAATATTCCAAATTTAAACTTCTCAAACATTTCTTAACAGTTATAATAAAACAAACAATACTTTCATTTTTTATTTTAGATGTACGGTCTGTCGTAGACGTGCAGACTCATTCTTAAGACGTAGCAGTGGTGCCAGTAGCACTTCGTGGACTACGGCGACTGAATTCCGTCGGGGTAATGAAAACGTACGTCCAGAACCACCACAGCAATCCAGCAGCGGCAGGGATTCTTCTTGGTCTTCGTCAGCCGATTCTCGACGAGGCTACGAAAACGCACAGCAGTCCAGTAGCGCCAGAGGAAACGCTTGGTCTGCGCCAGTCAATTCCCGACGCGGCTATGAAAATGCACAGCAACCCACTAGCGGCAGTGGCACTTCTTGGGTTTCGCCAACCGATTCCCGTGGTGGCTACGAAAATGCACAGCAACCCACTAGCGGCAGTAGCAGCTCTCGGTCTTCGCCAGCCGATTCTCGACGGGGCTACGAAAACGCACAGCAGCCCAGTAGCGTCAGAGGAAACACTTGGTCTGCGCCAGTCAATTCCCGACGCGGCTATGAAAATGCACAGCAACCCACTAGCGGCAGTGGCACTTCTTGGGTTTCGCCAACCGATTCCCGTGGTGGCTACGAAAATGCACAGCAACCCACTAGCGGCAGTAGCAGCTCTCGGTCTTCGCCAGTCGATTCCCGACGCGGCTATGAAAATGCACAGCAACCCGTTAGCACTTCATGGGCTACGCCAACCGATTCCCGTAGAGGCTACGAATATCCACAGCAACCCACTAGCGGCAGTAGCAGCTCTCGGTCTTCGCCAGTCGATTCCCGACGCGGCTATGAAAATGCACAGCAACCCACTAGTGGCAGTAGTAGCCCTTGGTCGTCGCAAGCCGATCCTCGCCGGGGTTATGAAAGTGCACAGCAACCCATCAGCGGCAGTGGCACCCCTTGGTCTTCGTCAACTGATTCCCGCCGCGGCTACGAAAATGCACAGCAACCCAGCAGCGGCAGTTCTTCCAATCTACTCTCAGCTCAACCACCGCTAACAAGCTATCCGGCGTCAACTCCAAATCGACGTCTTTCACAACAATACCGCAATTACTACAACAACAATCGTCGTACAAGCCCAAACAATAACGTCAATTCTTATGTCGGCTCAGGCTCACGCGATTCTCGCTCACGCCGTCCCCGCGAGGACACCTACGCGCCTTAGTTTGGTAATAGCTACCCTTTAGAATAAACTACTAATAAAAATAAAACGAACAATACACACACACGTGAAAATATACACATATAGCATAAGTTTAGCATTTCGACGCTAGATAACACAACCGACAATCGATCAACTTCTTACTCTTCTCCTACCCAGTGCTAAGCAGCGCGTTGACGTGATTTATTTCACACAAGCTGCAGTTGCAGGAATCAGTTAAACTTCTTGTTAAATTAAAAATCATATCGAATAAAATGTAATTGAATTACATGTAAATGCAAGTCAAATATGAATAATTATTAACTAATAAAGAACTTTTGTAATAATTTAGTAATGAAATAAACAAATTCACTGACTAGATTTGAGATACATCTTGAACTTGTAAGGATTTTCAAAAATAAAGGTAATTAAAAAAAAAAAAATAAAAAAAAAATCATGCAAACAAGACGTTTTGACTATTTTGAAACGATAAATTTTATTGCGTTTGAAAATTTTTGCTAGTAACAAAACTTGTCAATGGAATTAATGAACAACGCGCATAGACGCGACAATATATGATTTATTACTGTTAGCTATCTCATTACAAAAATTACAATTCCTCACCAAAATCGACGAATTTGGTCAGACTACACAAATGGACACAATTGGTTTGGTCGCAATGAGTTTATACTAATAACTATTGACAAACGATTGGTCGGTCAGTCGATCAATCAATCCGGCGCTATAACCGGTGTACGTACACACACACAAGGAAAGTAGTCTAAAGATTGTATATAATAGTTAAGTCTAAGAGGTTTTCACATCGTACAATGTTTTGCAAGATCAATCCGCATTCGATATTATTTGACAAAGTCGGGATTCTCCTGTATTTTGTCGGCGAACTGTAGTTGATTATCAATAATCTGAAAGAGTTCCTGCGGTGCTGGTATGCGGCCTGTTTGCAGTTTTGACCAGACCGGCACATCATTTAATGTAATCTCAAAGGCCCCTGACGAAATTAGCTGCAAAATCAAAAGGTTATCTTATCTCTTTTGATAAGCTATGTCAACAATTTACCTGTCCCTCAAGCATGTTGCCAACAAAGAATATCATCATACATGCATACAGTTTATTAGTTAACAGGTGGCCCCACCAACTTGGCGTGGCAATGTTGAGCGCTCCAAAGATATCATAAGATGACACAATTATCACTATGAATAGAATTTTTACTGCAAAAATAATTTTAGACATATAGTAATTGAAACCGGGGGGGTCGTAATTGGCGCCGGTGACCATAATCTGTGGATATTTCTCTCCCAGTATGTTAACATAGTCTTCAAAAGCTTTGCGATAACCGCAAGAGTAACTGCAAGAAAATATATCCCACGCAACCGTTAAATCTTTCTTTTTCCTTTTGTCAAAACCGCATAATTTTTAATATATTACCAATATAGGAAAGTCATCGTTGGTCCGCCGACACTTTGGCCGAACTTTGTTGCTGGAATTTCTTTTTCGGCACTAGCGTCATCAACAATTAAGATAAAAGCGGCAGCAATGCATATGCATAATAAAGTCAAATTTTTTGCGTTTATCACGGCCATTGTTTTTAAGTTTTTGAAATAAAAAACTTAATTAAATTTTTCCACAATTTTTTTTTGACAATTTAACCAGCAGTGTTGTCAAATCACCTTTTTACCGGCTCTTAGTGGCAGTTAGTCTTTCTCGATAGCCGGTTTGAGAAAAATGTTAAATAACAATATTTTTCGTAGATGATTTCTAATGACAGTTCCTTAAAATTCGTAGCAACCAAATACTTGTGTATACAAGCTTCTTTATGCGAAGCAGAAAGAGTGTTCAGCAAAGCTGGACAAACTGTTTGTGACCGTAGTAGGAGGCTCAGTCCAGAAGCTGTTGATAAGTTTTTATTCCTGAATAAGAATACAAATTTCAATAATACTACTGATACTTTTTGTTATTGTTTAAACGCAATTGTTTTTTTCAAGAAACATCGATGTTTCACTGAAGGTTTTTTTAAAAACATCGAAAAACATTGATGGACCCAAACCTCGATGTTTCTGCATCCCTAGTAAAAATGTGTAACTTGTTTTTCATTTATTTAGTGCACCCTGTTTTCTTATGATCCCGCTAAGACCATATTTTTCTGTAACCTACACTCAGTGTCGTCAGATAAACTAGCCGGTTATTTCTTAAAAAAAAAACGATTGGAAACAGTGGCAGCACTTGTAAAAAAAACAGATGCTCGTCGCAAATAGCAAGAAGAAGAGTATTGTTGACGATCGTTTGTTTGTTGCTTTATTGAATTTATCAAAGATTTAAACTGTAGCAAATGTTGTAACAAATCTTGAACATGGTAAATGTAATGAAAGGCGTGCTTGTCGAGTGGTAAGCAGATAAATTATTCATCCAAATAGTCCAAGTCGTCTGGTATGCCAAAGGCTTTGTTCAGTTCACGATCTTCCTTGTCAAACTTGCGCTTACACCAGCTTTTTATGTTAAAAATATTATCAGTCCAGCGATTTGCAGCTTGTAAAATTTGCTAATAACGATATGCAATGTGTACTTATTAGCGTCATTAATGAACTACGACGTACCATATTTTCTTTAGCCTTTGCAGCCGTAGCAATGTAATCAATATCCCCAGTGACTTCATTACACCGCTGCTCTAAGGTTAATTTTTGCTCTTTGAGCATTGTGATTTCCTGGACCATTACCGCTGCTTCTGCTGCATTCTGTGTTGATTTCTGAGCTGCTGCGAATTCCTGACCGGCCAGAAGAATTTTTTTCTCCAATTCATTGATATCCTCTTCTGTTTGTGCTAGTTGACGTTTTATGCCTGCCAAAGCCTCACTAGGAAAGGCCCAGTAATAAATACTGCCTGCGATTTTATCGCTACGCACGTGGCCATTATCCACCAATTCCTGTAGCGTGACTTTGATAGATTGTTGAACGATTCCTTTCTCTTTAGGTGCTATGCGTTCCAAGTCCTTCAATTGAAAGACGTCACTAGTCTCGTGAAAAAGTTCTAAAAGTTTTTCACGTTTCTCCTCGGCAGAGAGTTTTCGTTTTGACATCTTAATAATCTGAAAATATTTTTATTCTATGAATACTTTTAGTGATCCTGCTATGAAACAATTTCTGCTACATTTGGATGAGAAACTATCATTGGGCCGCAAGTTTATTATCCAAGATCTTGACGAGAATCATCTCTTCATCTCGACCGACATTGTTGATATACTGCAAGCACGCGTCGATGAACTGATGGATCGCATTAGCTTCCCACTTCACGAAAAAGACGCATAAGCATACAAAGACACATTCTTTCATAACTAAGCTATATTAAAAATACATTTCAATACCATATACATAATCATGACCGGACGTGAATCACATCGTATTAAGGATGCCGAGAAGAAACGTGTGCTCGATGAAGCAGCTCGCCAGCGTCGTGCACGCAAGGCATTGGAAGCACTTGAACAGGACAATTTTCACGATGATCCACATGCCGACCTGGTCATGTCGAAAAAATTACCAAAATTTCAAGAGAGTCTTAAAAGCGGAAAAGAGAAGAAAGGAAAACGCAAAGGTGCTGAATACTTTCGTGCCAAATATCGGAAGAATTTTCAACAACTGCTCGAGGAGGAAAAACAGCAACATCCAAATGGACCGAACTATATGAATGCTGCTGCACCGTCACCCAAAATACCACCGCGTCATTTTTGCGCGGTGTGTGGCAACTTCTCGCAGTACTCCTGCACGGCATGTGGGACTCGCTATTGCCGCGTACGCTGTCTGAAAACGCACCAGGAAACGCGCTGTTTAAAATGGACGGCATGAAAACTTACCTTTCAATTGTAATTAAGAATAATAAAGAATCTTAAGCATTTAATTTTTATTATTTAAATTTAATGTTTTTCAAAAATCGGTGTTGGCAGCTGACGACTTACGTTTAAATTTTAGATTGTCCAACATTGAAAATTGCGGTAACAAATTGTATTCTGCCGTGTTTTGATGGTAAATTTCTCGGCACTTCAATTAAAATTAAATCTAACAGGATAATTAAATCCAAATGGCCAAATCGGGTAAATATTTACAACAGATCCATTAGAAAATCAAGAATATCGCAAATTGGCGGATAAGATAGTTTTGATAAAATTACATACTTTTCGGAGAAGGTGTAAAGGGGACAGCACTGGGTAGACCTGCTAAGTGTGAAAACGAGTGTGGGATGCTTCAGATACTTTTTAAATTCGTAAAAGTGACAGCACTGGCGTCGAGAGCTTTTTAGGAGAACAGCGAGCAACGAGCTCTCTCAGAGAGAATGTATCATGACGCGCTGACACGGAATGACAAAAATGACTTGTCGCATGTCGCGCTGCCTGCGCTGACCGACTTTCCCGTTCCTTTATTACGAAGTAGTGTGCGATGAATGGGTGCCATTTTTGTTCTCTCTTCCCTTCACCTCTGCGTGGACACTTTTGCGTCAAAGACGTCGCTCTTGGTTCACTTGTGTTTCAAGCCAAAATTAGCCGTTATTCCAAAATTTTAAACTGCGAATTGATTTACCATTTTTTGAATATTTTGCGAATATTTTCGAATTATGTCAAATACCAACACCTTCAGCTGGGCCGTGAGAGACCCTGTTACCAACATCATCACGTGCAATATATGCAACACGCAGATGAGGCGTTCGCGTAAGGATCACTTGCGCGCACACTCAACGTCCATGAAGCACATCAGCCAACAAAATCAGCTTTAATGCCCGACGTACCGAGGAGACGTGATCCAGACCACACCCCCACCCACACCCACGCCCATGCTCACGCCCACACCCATGCCCAAGCCGGCCGACACTTACAAACAATAAAGGCAGGAAACGGTCTTATACATGTTCATGGCGACGCACAATATGCCACTAGATGCTTCAAGCGATCTGTCCAAATTGTGCAAGGAGCTATTCGACACGTAATCGAATTGTACGCCGATATCGGCCATAAAATAACATCAATTAACTATTTTCTATTTTCAGGCATAGCTATAATGTACTTTAGTAACACAAAGTCAAAAGTCATCACCACTTGGTTGAGCATAGTGCCAATGAAGTCGGGCAAGGCTGATGACATTGTGGAAGTAGTAGAAAACGAGCTCTCATATTGGGCATTGGAAATGGCACAGACGGCGCCAAAACAATGATTCGTGAACATGACGGTGTATTCACCAAATTAAAAATGAAAGCAGAAAGATATACAAATTGGAAAATTAAATAAAAATACAATCCGTGAACTTCGAGGGGTGACTGGTTTCTGCGTGACTCTTTTGCGTCAAGCGTGACACATTGCGTCAACACAACAACCACGGAGCAGGTTCAACGGCGGCATGTTCAATCGCGAGCGAGGGCGAACGAACATTTTGTATTAAAACTCTTGCAATACGAATTCCACTCTCTGATATATATGAGCTCGTTCACCAGAAATCAAGTGTGCGGTGCTTCAGATACAATTTACAATTTCAGATACATTTTGAATTCGAGAGAGCAAGCGATTGTTAGAAATTTTGTTAAGCAAAATTAACTCTAAAATATTTTAAAGCTAAAAATCGCAAAACCGAGCGAATCAAATACAAACGAACTAAAGTGCGGTGCAGTCCACTAAAGAACACTGTGTTAAGTTGTGTTAAGGAAATCCTGTGTGAAAAGCAGGACGAACAGCTGTATAGGAGAAAAAACATCATACATAAAATAAGGGTGGTGTGTGTGAGTGTATGCGTTTGTGCAGTGTTGCGACGAAGAAACGTGAGATAATCCAATCAGAAGAAAGACGAGACCATAAGTAAAGGATACTATACGAAATAAGAAAATGGATTTAAATTTTTCTGACTTGAAAAAAGAAGCTGCCGCCACGGCCGATGGCATCTTCACTAACACGGCAAATGCAGCCAAACAGACCAGTTATGATTTGCTAGGTGACATCAGTGGTAATGGTAATGCCAATGTGAGTGGTGGTGCACAGGACGACAATGCACACACGGAGCGCTATTTCGCCAACGAGCAAAAAAATCTCGACTTTGGCGACTTAGATCCACAAACGTTTGTGCAACGTATGTCCGCTGGCGCTAAGGAGGCTCAGGAGCAACTCGATGCCAAATTCGCACAAAAGACGGACGATTTTGATGATTTTCTTTCGCAAGCGGGCAAGGACTTAAAGCAATCGGCCAAACAGGGCATTGGCAGTTTAACGCATGACTTTATGAGTGCTGAGCGTGGTTTATTTGGCGGTGCTGGCGAACCAGCGTCGACTGCAACAGCACCTGCTGTCGATAATTTAATTGGTGGTTTCAATGCCAATACTGATAAAGTTTTGCCCGAGGAAGTCTTTAAAGTGCAGCCTACTGCACCGCTTCAGCCACTTGCACCCGTTACCAAGTCCAGCGCTTTTGACGATGATGATGATGATGAATTCTTAGGCAGCGCCGCACCAGCTCCAGCACCGGCTCAGAACACCATCACCAGCAAGATCAGTAGTAACAAACAAGACTCTGACACCGATTCACCATCCGTCTCATATACACCGTCACCGGCAAAGAAGGCGCCCCTTACCGATGCGCTCAAAGATCAAGACAATGATAAATTTCAATCTTCCGAAGATCTTCTTGGCGATTTCAAAGATGAACGCACTGCTACGCCCGATTCACAAAAATCAGCAACGGCAACTGTCGCTCCAAATGCCGCTAACAAATATGCACCCACAGCTCCAGCTGCACCAAAAACGACCGTTCCGACTACCGATTTAGATGACGAAGACAGTGATAATGATTACAAGCCAGCTGCAGCTGCTGCCGCTGTGCCTAAGCCAGCGCCAGTCAGCGTACCCGCAACAGTCGAACAACCAAAGCCGGTCCAGCCTCCGAAGCCCGTAGAGCCTGTAAAGGTCGCCGCTGCTACCATACCGAGCAAACCGGCGCCAGCAATTCCACAAAAAAAACAGCAACAACAACAACCACAACAACATCCAAAAATTGTATCCGTTGAAGAAATCTTCTACAAGTATGGTTTAGGTGAGTATTTATTATGTGTGTTCATATATTGTCATTTGCATTGTTTCTGTTATGTTTTGTGTTCATTTTTATAGAATTTGTTCTACGATTTTCGTTTCGTTCGATTATTGCTGTTTGTTGCCTAGCAAAGTTTTCTCTATTTATTTTTTGTTTTTTGTTTAATTAGTATCCTCATTCCCGCTGCCTCTAACGTAGAGCGTGTCCAGTATACATCATTGCCGCTCTCATGTCTCTTATTCATACATTATGCGCTCAGTTAACGGAGCAGGTTTTGTGTTCTCTCGCGTTTTTTATGTTACTTAGTCATTTCAAAGTAAATAATTTTGTTGTTTTTTCTTTTCGTTCATATTGTGTATAATGATGTCATTCACTGTGTTTTCTATATGAGATGAGTATTTATTAGTTGTGAAATCAACAAAATGTTTATAAAGTCAAAATACGAAATCGTTTGTAATATGTTCTCTACAATTGGCATACGGTATATTATATTTTTCTTCTTCTTTTTCGCGCTGCACTTTTTCAAAGTCATTGACGAAAATTGAAGCAAGCACAAATAATAAAGACTATTTTAAAGCCGCTTAATTGTCGACACACATACACATATACACACACACACCAACACAGTTTTATAAACTCAGTGCCAGATCAGCTATCATATCAAACTTCTTATTGACCTCTCATTGTCAAACACAGTCGCTCTCTCTCTATCTTTCTCCTTTCGCTCTGCCGCCTTCAACTTGAAAACTTTTACTTGCTGCTTGCTTGCGTTGCCATTTCCAATGCAGTCATTTGTCAAAATGACTCACAAACAACGTAAAACGTATATTTTTTTTCATTTCTACGGTTTTCTAAAAGCCACAAAACTTGGCATCGCACACCTTTTACCAATTTGTGTTCATGTGGTTGTTGTTGCAGGTATTGCTTGCAGTACTTTTCCTTTATGACCAGCACTGCAACGCCTTTTTTTTGCTTAACATTTTCCGACTGTCTGCTGTAGTTCAACTTCTTAGCTTTATTTCACTGAGAAGTATCTGTAATAGTATAATGTTTTGTTATTTCTCTACCTTTCTATTTTGCTATTTTCTTATTACGTATACATGCGTCGTCGTCGTCGTCATCGTCGTCTCAATGCTGAAATTTGAGTCATGAACAATTTGAAGCGTTGCTGAATCAGCTGCGAGATTGGCCAACCGGCAAAGGTATAAGCAAATCTTTTAAAATTGTATGAACGACATTATCGTACAGCAAAAGCGGAAAGCAGTTTTGAGCTTTGTACATGGTTTTATAATTTATATATGAATATAAATTCTATTTGTGTAATAATGGAATTGTTTGCGTTCAACTTATTTTTCGCTTAGTAATGCGCACAGTTTTCGCACGGCGCAGTGATGCCCTTACAGCGCGACCCGCTTGGCAGCACTCCAGCTGGACCCATTTGACGTCGTTTGTTACGTGTACATAATTTGTTTGTTTTTTCTGTTTTTTTTTTTTGCTGCCAATGAACAAAGCAAAGCAAGTGCACTACACAGTTTTTATTTTTTTAAGTAGTCTTATTACATTTTACATACAGTTGTTGCAATCGAAAAGGGTAAAACTTTTTCTACTTTTTAAAGTCAAAGTAGTGTAACCATTTAACGCATTAGTTGTGCAAATAGTTGAGCGCTTTGACCATCAACAATTTGTTAGTTAAACCGAAATGAGTAACAACATGTTTTATGGCATTTAAAACTGCGCAATTCTAATGCAAAACAAATATTTAGTAAACTGACCATGTCTTATAATTGGAGATTCTTCAAAAAACAGATTGGCTATACTTTTATTCGCTTTGCATTTTGCCGGACTATTTTTTGTTTTTCTTTCTTCATCCCAACCGATAATATCGATTTAATTTTTTTCCACTTTTTCTTATCCGTCTGTGGGTCTGTAATCGAACGAACAGAAGAAGAAAAAAAGAAGACTAACATAATGTTGATATGCTGTGTGAGTGAGCGAGTAAGCGAGACCCACAGCAATTTGAAGTGCACTTCATTTAACATGAAGAAGAAGAAGAAGATTTTGCTGTGTGCATTCCAATTCGTTTTTTAAGCATTGTTTTCTTATTGCATTCGTCGTCTTTTGTTTTAGTATTGTTGCCTTGAACACAAAAATAGCTATGCTGCCGTGACTGATCTGCGTGGATCTCATTGCCAATTGGTGTCAGACGGTCTGCATGTGGTTAAATAGCATCGAACGGAAATATTCATGGCCTGCGTTTAATTTTGTATCGATTACTACCAACAACTTTAACACTTCTTTCATTTTGTCTGTCTGTCTTTTTTTCTTTCTCTCTCTCTCTCTCTCTTTCTCTGCCGCTTTGTGCTTCTTTCTAATTACATTTATCTGGATCAACAAGATGAAGAGCTTTAAACATTGCTGCTTCTTTTCCTTTCATACTTTCTTTTTAAGTGCTCATGCACATGACTTCTAGTTTTTTTTCTTTTGCGTTTTTTTTTCACATAAACCAAATTGTTTAATAGTTTTGTTAAAGAAAATTACAAAATCTTAGAATAAAACACAAGTGCTTGTGTGTATTACATATGCCATAAATTTCAGTTGGCCATGCATGTAAATTCTAATAAAAATGTTTTTTTTTTTTATATAATTTGAGAATTTTGTGTGTCGCTTGGCATAACTTTTTTCTTGTATGATGAAATATATCAAGTGTTCAGTGTAATTCAAGTTTGACTTTGTGTGACAAGTGAAGTGACGCACACCTTTTAATCCAGCGTCGTTTGAAAAGTGCATGCGTGTGTAACATCAAGTTTGCTATAAAAGCATATAAATTCATTAAATACAAATTGCATTTATTGTTCTTGTTTGCCTCTCAACCATCATGCAATCTCGTACAACACAACCCTAATTATTATTTTTTTTTTTGTGCTTTACTGATTATGTATTCCCCACATGCTCTGCTTGCATGACACGCTGATGTTGTTGTTGCTGCAAAGCACAGCTTAAATTGCAGGCGGCGGTCAGCAGCAACAGTCAGTTGTCGTTTCGTTTCCTTCCACTTCGCTTACTCACAAAAAATAGAATTTTCTGGGTAACACACCTACAAATACAACGCGCATGCGTTGCGTTCTTAAATTCACCACACCACCCACGAACCTCACCACCAACAACACAAATTGACCAAAAAGTCTACAATGTGCATACAAAATCAATAAGTGTAGAAATTGCTTTGCGGAAACCCCGGAATGTGTCTCTTTGTGACGCTCTGCGGCAGCTGGTCAGTCACTCTTCTTCTTCAGTTCACGGTTAATGCTAAAAATTTTTTTCATCTAACGGTTTATCGATTGTTCTCTTACTGCTGATTATTATTTGTTTTAAAAAAGTCGCTCGTATGTAAAAATTCCTAGAAATAAATATTGTTGACAACGTGCGCTCTCTCTTTTTTCGCGTTCTCTTACACTTGTATCGCTCCCTTGCGTGCTCTTTGCCTACTTTCTGGTGCGCAGTACGCAATTGTCGTCCTGCCGCAATCAAGTGCGCCTGATGACGACAAAATCTTAGCGAGTAATGCGTCTCAGTTTCTTTTCGTAAGGCAAACGCTTCGAATCGCGCTCTCGCTAAGCTTTAATGCTGAGACAAATCACATAAAAGTAATTAACATTGTTATAGCCATAGGAAAAAAAAGACTACAATCAAAGGATATTCGAACGTATATATTTGCGTCGTTTTGTTGTTGTTTCTAATTGCGTTTCTTCCGTTTCGCGTGAATTTTTAAACAAATAATAAGAAATACTTATACAAACAAAAAAAAAAAAACAGATTCTGTTTTGATTAAATATTCAAACAGATTTTAGTGTTTTTTAGTTATAAACACAAAAAGTCTATAAAAGCTCTTAAGTGCTACGAATTATTATTGGTGTGTTAAAGTAAAAATATAAAATATAAAACCAAACAAAAATGCTGGAAAACGAAATTACCGCTCAGAATGGCGTCTGCAAAAAACGACCATTGATTTGTTCGCTACTTGATCCCAGTAAGTGCATGTTCAATATATTTCTAGTTTAATAATAATAACCAACTAACACACGCCTACAAACCAACGCCTTTATGTCTAATATAAACTTTTTTCATAAAACCGGTACAGCGAATTACGCTATGTTTAGAATACTACTACAACTATTAGTGCTCTATTTGCTAAATCTATTGATGACTGTACTTACTACCAGATACTAGACTGCCCTTTCACTTTACAACTATAATTACAGTTTTGGTAGTTTCTTAATAGTTTATACCTTTACCTCGGTATATATATATAAATTTATGCGCGTCTGTCTATAAATCAACAAAGTAATTGCATACTTCATGGCTTTCAGGCATGCAACGTGGTTGTTTTTGCTTTTCTTTCTCTTGGTTGTTGTTTAAATTTGCATTACTTTATATTTAAAAGTTTTGTTGTAGTTTTTTATGCATGTAAACTTAAATTTTGTACATATTTTTTTACTTTACTGCTTAAAAGTATGCTTTGTTTTTGTGTATATATACTTTTTTCAATACTGCTTGTACGTTTTACCTTATTTTGCATGCTTTCCTATGCCTTTAATACACATTTCATTATCAAAGTCTATCACATACACCCAAACTAACCTGAACTAACGTAAATCAATATTCTATATCGCTTATTTCAGATGCCTGGTTTAAGCCTGAACGCTTACATCCACAAGGTAAGTGTTTAAGCACATACTTCATCGAGGACAACAATCAAAATGGGTCAAAAAAATACAACCAACCTACGATATAAAAACCCTTATTTCTCACAGCTGCCTTACTGTATGCTATATTTATTTTTACTTCTTGTTTGTGAGTGTTGAAAAAACAAAAAACAAAAAATACGCGTATTACGATTGCCGTGTCCATTATTGTATTGTCAACAACACATTGTTTAATGATGTCATAAGCCGCCTAAATGTATGCCACAAATGTGATTTGTTACATTATCTCATACATCTTGAGCACAACGCGCCATTGTGCAGCGTATTGAATGCACACATACCCGTTTTAGTCATTTCAGTTGACAATTTCTATGTAAATGCACACCGCCTGCCATCGCTCACCCCTGTAAGCACTTCATTTCACAATGGCTTAGTCATTGTACTTGAACGAATTACAAAAAAAAAAAACCGAAAAGTATGTTTGCTTAGCTCTCTACACAAATCACATGCTGTGCCACTGTTATCGATTTTTTGTTTGTCTTTGTACGCCTCCTTTTTTTTTTTGTCTGCATTGCAGCACGCCCACTTCAAGCTCAGGACTACACCCTGTGCAACCCGCATTTACTTCGTTAGCACACTTGGGCGCAAAATCAATTTAGTAAACGCCTAAAAGGCTGCTAGCAAAAACAAAGAACAAATACAATGTTAAATGCAAAAGTAAAGTGCCGCCTGAGCAATGTAAAAGTGCCAAAGGCAACAAAGACGACATACTTTGGTCTCACCGCAAATTCAGACTGTCGGCAAACAGCACAAGTGCATTGCATATGACAAAAGTATGTCAAGCTTATAATTCAAAGCAATGCTTCGCCAATTCCTTTGCCGTTTGACCGTGAGTAACCTTTGATGGCGGCTCCCTATAAATGTATTTTTTTTTTAGCTTACTGCGTGTTTCTTTACGGAAGCTTCTTAGTATTTTCTGCTATGGCGTGTAATTAGTCAATGTGCTGTTCTTGCTCTTGTTGTTGGCTGGTGACAGTCAAGTGCACTTACCTTGCACAATACGAAAGTCAGGCGCAGTCACTCATGTACTCAGTCTTTTGATGACATAACCTGACGAACACACCATTGCAGTAATTTGATAGCATGCGTTTTATTATCATTCTATACCATGCAAGACATACAAATAATAGATACGTTTTGTTTTATTTATGGCTCGCAACCTAATATGATAAGATGGTTTATTTTACATTGACGTTAGTCTTATAAAAGCATAAACTGACAATTTGCGGTTTAAGAATTACATGTGGCTTTGTTCGAAATGCGCTTAACGACCAACAGAATTACTTTACATACATACATGTACAAAGGAAAGGGAGTGAAAAATGCATAAAAAAGTTATGTGCTTTTTTAATAAGACTCTCGTAAAACCCACTGCACGACTTCTTCATGACATGATCACCTTCATTAGCTGCTACATGCCAAACTAAGTTGCAACGACGCCAACACATTTAAAGGCGGCTTTGTCTAACAGTTGCCAACCCAAGTAATGAGCGTAAAGAAAGAAAGACCGACCGGCACAATTAGCGGTCTGGAAAAATTATGATTAATATTAATTAAACAGTCGGGTAGAAGTGAAGTTTGCCAACATGAAGTGCACAAAAATAACAAAATAAATAAAGCAAAAAAAAAAAAAACTCCAACACGAAATACTTCAACTACTTGAGTTGTTGTGCAAAGCCAATTTTGGACATGAGTTGTGTTGGCTTTGAATGAATTTGCGTGTTGGCAAAACAATACGCTCAATGAAAAACACTTTGCCGGCCGGCATTAATTTTATTAACGGTTTTGGCTTTTAATTATTTGCAAGAGAAAAAATAATTATACAAAATGAAGATTAAAGATACGAATTGTTTATTGTATTTAATATTTTTGTTTGTTTTCGTGTGTTGTGCTTTCACGCTTTACTGCTTCACTTAGCAATTTATCTTTCCATCTTGTTGCTTATGATTTATCTACAAAATCTCTCATATAGTATAGTTCGGAAAACTTGAAAATTCCAGCACGTTAAAGTATATTAGATCATCATAGGCAAAAAAAGAAACTTACGTTGCTACTTTTTGATTTCCAGTTCTTTCTTTCTTAAGACTTGTGCTTTGTTAATTCTTTTTATTGTTGTTTTTTTTTATTTGACTGAACTTAATTTGCATTATTCAGTGAAATCATTTCTTAAGTTGTTAATTCAAGTTATACGTCTTATCAGCTGGAAAGTTATAAAAATAGCAAATTGCAAGCTGCTGGCATACAATGGCATAGATAAAAAGCATTTAAATGCGATTCAGCTATGCTTATCAGGCATTTCTTTGTTGCGTGATAACATGGTAACAGTGATATGAAGTGGAAAGTAGTCAACGTACATGTTTGCTTTGTTATTGTTGCTAATGTAAACAAACGACGTCATTTCTGTGCTTTCTTCTTATCTAGTCAGCAGTTTTGAGAAATGAATGTACACAAATATCGATTATTTGTTTCGACTTTAAATTATCGACAGCGCAGCAAGTGAACTGCTTGCTTTGGCAGCCGTTTATGATAATGCAGCGCGCAAGCTTTTTACGAAAGCTACTTTAACGACTAGTAAACAAGCAGTGCAAAAATAAATACAAAAAATTAGAGAAAACAACAAATACCTAACCTTGAAATTTCACATGAGACCGCATGGATGAGAAAGTTAATTTTATCAAATTACGTTTGAACAATTATTTTCGCGTTTATTCTGCTTTGTGGTTTGCGTTTTTGAGTGTTTTTTTTTTGTTGCTTTTTTTATTCATTCATTTATTTTATTTTTATTTCCCCTTATTTGAATTTCGCTCGGTTGCTCTCTCAATTCATGTCATACGCTCGCAGTGACTAATTTTAGCTTTTCAGCCATTTTATCTGAAATACTTCACCCGAAATCTTTTGACCAGACAATTGTCTCGCCGGCGCTTTTAGGTTTATCCTAAATTTGTATTTTTTGCCACTCGTGTAATCTCAAAAATCTCTTAAGATAATTGTACGTGTTTTGAGTTACGCTTAGGCTTATTAAATGAGTATGAATGAGAATGTTAACTTGATTATTTACGAAATAATTAATAGTTTGAAATAAATAACATTACTTAATTGCGTTTATTTAAATTCATCGAATGGAAACTTACATCACATTTAATTAAGTTTTTAATATTATATGTATAATTATCTTATCAAGCATATGAGTAAGCCAAGCATTTGAAATATTTGTACTTTGCACTTTTTTTTAATAGTTTAAGCTGAATAACAAGTATTATTCCTTACTAATTTTCATTCATTGTATTAAAAACTTTGCTTTTATATGAGCTTCAGATAATTTTCATGCCAGTCAACAAGTTTGAAAGATAATATGATATGATAATATTACTTACCACTTAACAACCCGCATAGTGTGCACCTACCTGCTCAAACAAGCCACACAACGTGCATTGAGCGTAGCCAAACAAAAAGATAATAGATATGTACATATGAAAAATTCTACCTATCTATTTTATGATATTTTTTTTTAGAATCAGCGAAGCGCTAATTCATTGCAAAGTACTAGACTCGAACTCTTGCTTAGCAGTATTTGTTTGCCTCTCTGGCACACAATGTATATTATTGAGTGTTTTGCGTTGTTGTTGTTGTCATTATTGTGAGCGCGATACCCTATGATTCAAGATACTTTGATCTTGTCAGAGCATGCATCTAAGATCCGTCTGTCTGAATGTCTCCCATGCATTTTATCTACACGCTCATTGCAATTTCAATAGAGTGGCAAGCAGACTGAGAGAATGATCCCAAATGCCTGAGTGCTAAAAAGGTTCTTAAACTATTATTCACATGCATAGAGATGTGTGCGTTGTTGTTGGTTTTTGTACATTATAATAGTTGTTGTTGTTGTTGTCGTCTGCTGCCCCGGCTGAGTGTATGCGAGTACATGACTGATGACTGACTGTTTTTCTGCTCGTCCGACCGTCCTTCTTGTCTACCTAACTGCTGGTTTAGATGTTCATATTGTTTGTTGTTATTGAAATGACAATTCGTGAGCGTTGAGCGCGCGGCACACGTTGACGAACGCATCTGATTTTAATTGTAATTGAGTTTAGTTGATGTCGAACATTGCCGGACTTTGTCACTCGTCGCAGTCTCAGACGCAATCATCGATTTTCAACACGTCTTGTAATTCGGCAATTTTAAGATTTTGTGTTAACTAAAAAGAATATATTTACAACTACAAAGTATAAGTCAAATGCAAAAATTTGTCCGATTCTAGTGCGATTAGTGCGTTTGTCAACTGTTAAACGTTAAGATAAAAAAAAACAAAGATAATTGAAAAAAAAAATATATCTGCTTAGCTATTTTAGCTACAACAAATACAATTTTGTTGTAAAATATCTTTTTTGTGTGCGCTCAACTTGAAATAGAACGCAAAATATGTGCCCAGTTGTACTTGTTGGTTGCCGTGTGAGATACTTTTGGTTTTTTTGTGTTTCTCGTACCCTTTTGTTGTGTGCTGCTTGCTTCAGTTTGTCGTATAGCAGAACGCACCTCGAACTCAGCGAGTGAGCGAGCGATCGAACGAACTAACGGTGCCGTTTCTTTATATACATATATTATATTATTATAATATTTTACAAAAAATTTCAAGTTTAATTTCATTAAGTGTTTCGGGAAATTCTTTTAGGATGTGTCATTATATAATGAAATATTTCAATGCTACTGTGTGAATTAATAAAGTTCTAAACAAAAAAAAAAAAAAAATATAATACGGGAAATCGCGAAATTGATAAAGTTTTATTTTTACACATTTCATGTGTCCATCAGCATTTAAATATACCTAAAATATAAACGTGCTTATCTTTAGTGCAAGAACACGATTGATT
Organism: Phortica magna; assembly: GCA_037044515.1. NCBI lineage: Eukaryota > Metazoa > Arthropoda > Insecta > Diptera > Drosophilidae > Phortica > Phortica magna. The sequence continues at coordinate 887,304 of JBAMBP010001281.1, forward strand.
CGAACGCGTTCGTGATTTGTTCCAATACTGATATAGACGTCAACGATATCGGCGGGAAATCAGTTATTGGAACATGCTCAACTGAACGGTCTCAGTTGCATTTGGCGCCTTCATACGGTTGGCCATAATAATCATAATTCAATTCTTTTGCTTTACAGTTTAATTTAAGTTTTTAGTTTATAACGTTTAAGGGAAGAAATTAATAAGTTAAAAAAAAATAAAAATGGCTGCCGCTTTAGATACGCTACAGGATTTACTTAAAACAGTTAACGAAATACGCGAATTGCCGCTCAATCGGGAGTCGTGTAAGTATTGAAGTTAAACTATAATTTGATTGGACTTGTTAACATGCTTAAGTTGGATCGTGCGAGGGGTTGGATGGGCTGCTGATGGCGGAACAAATGACGTATAGTTCGACTGTCGAACATTTTCGAGTACATTATTATGTCGTGCGCTCTCTTTCTCTCTCTCTCTTTCTTATTAATGAATGAGTTCACTTTAGTTTAGTTTGTCATGTCGTTGTTGCTCACCGTTGTTTGCTTACAACATGTTCGCTTCGAACATGCAGCGCGTATGATGTTGTGTGTGCACTAATTTTCGCTCATTTTATTGTCATTAATTTGCTGTCTTAACAAATTTTATGTGCGAATCGCTTATAATTTATAAATACACACATTTTGTATAATTTTTTTTTTGTTTGCAGCTGTTCACATTTTGACTTTGCAAAAACATTATTTTATAACAATTATTAGTGTGTTTTGTGTGTTTTGCAATTTATTGCATTATGTTTGCGTTGCTTATGTAATCGTATTAAAAATCTATAAAAGAAAAGTGCTTCGCCTTTTTTTTTTTTGTTGCTCATTCTGACAATGTCAGGTGCAAAATTCATTAGCGCATTTGTGAAATTATGTCAGAATCTTGGGTTTTTGTTGTTGTTTGTTTATTTATTTGTTTGCTTGATTGGTTATGAGTGCGCGTCCGATGTCCGCTTGCCACCTCTTGCTGACAGACCGAGTTGGGTATTATTCGTTCGTTGGCGTCTGCGTTCACAAAATACTAATTTGCGAGAATATTTTGCTTTTTGATGTGCAAAAACAAATGAAGTAATGCGTGCATGATATCATTTCGCTGTCTTTGGCATCTAAATAATACAATACGCTACGCTCAAATAGCTTGAAAATCTTGCTAGAGTTTAACGCAGCGCATTTATTAAGTCTACTTGACCGACGCTTACTTTGTTGCTACTTGTACTTGACTTTTTGCCTCGCAGTCAAAAATGACTGAATGTTGTGCCATTTACGGCCGCAGCAGCAGCGCACTGGCAGCGGCAGCGAAAACAACGCGTCATCGTCGTAGCCAAAACAAATACCGTTTGAGCGCCACCAGCATACCCCACTATTGAGGGATGTGTGCACCGCGCAGCAAACACAAAGCTTAGCATTTACTCACGCGCATGATGTCATTGCGACTCAAGTCGTCCGTCCATCCGTCAGTCAGTCAGTCAGCACCTTTTATAGCCAAACAAGAGAAGAACGCAGTTGATTTTGCGTTGTAGTGAAATTCTTGTTGCCTTTTATTTACATTTGCCGTCGTCGCTCGTAATTAAGCTCAATGCAATGCAGTAAATAATTTCTTAATTTTCTTTCATTTATTTAACATTTAATTTTCATTTTTACCGCGTTGCATTTTCAGTGTGACTGAACTTAAATTGTTTTTGTATATTTTTTTTTGTCAAGCTTATCAGAATTGCAATGCAAGCAAACAGTTCCAACCAGCAGTCTATTATAAAAGAAGAGACACACATACATACAAGTGCATATATATTTCAATCGTGAGGCGCACGGCTTCGTTGCACTTGGTGTTGTTGTTATTGTTACTGTTGCGGTTGAACTTTCTTCGGTCGAAGTTGTTGCTGTCATTGTCGTCCAAAGTGTCTGTTTACCGCCCTGCCCAGTCTAGTCGCCCTATCAGTGCTGCCCAAACACTGCACTGCGTTTGGTGCATTGACCGTTCGTTTCATTCCGTTTCGTTTACTGCAGTGCACTGTTTCGAAGGCACGAAGAAGGAGGAAGTAAATTTAATTGTTGGATCAATGAAAGACAAAGAGAGCTAGAATGTGGAGGGAGGTGTGTGGTATAAGTGTGCCTCTTAGTATTTTTTTTTTATTATTGATTGCTATTATCAACGTGCGCACTTGTCTTGTGCCTTGTTGCTAGTCGTTGACAATTGTCTCTCTTTGTTAGGCAGCATGGAACGCTACTGTCATTATTCTTGTTGTTGGGATGCATGTACGCTTCGACAAAGTGCTTCCGTTTGTTTTGTTGTTGTTGTTGTCACAACTCAATACATACATGCGTCTGACTGTGTGCATGTGTGTGAGTGTGTAAGTGCAAGCGCAGTGTAACAAGCAAGAAGAGTGCAAGCGACTGTTATTTTATTAGCACTTTTACCCTCTCTTTTATGTATGCAATGGTGTGAAATAACAACAGGAAAACCCCATAAACCGCGACTACTTTAGACGCGCTTTAACACCTCAACTTACGCACGCTCATTGATGACTACAAATATAATAATAAAACCGCTATGCATGAGAGACTTCGCCTCATGTTCTCTCATACAATTTATGGGCACATTATTAATACGTTGTATACGTCATACAATTGTTAGAGCACATTTTAATGATTCATGCTGACGCCGTTTAACCGCACCCACGAATACAAAAAGAAACGAAAAAAATACCAACTTCGTGCCAAATTGTCAAAAACAAAGTAACGAAGAGCAAAATTCGCGTATATGAAACGTCAAATTCGGCGGCGAATAACGTCAACGAACAAAATTTGACACGTCGTATTGCTACGCTCAACGCAACGTGCTTACTTAATTAAAAAGTGAAGTGTGTATGGCAGCCCCGATAATACCCTACGGTGTTAGCATTAAGGCATATCATAGCACACACGTACACTTGTACCGCGAATCGATGCAAGTGCATTTCCTTTCGATCAGCAGTTGCATGTGTGTAAGCGCGCTCTCTTACTATTTCTTACTCTCTTTATGACTACCTCTCCGATACTTAAGGGCACACACGTTGTGTTGTGCTCGCAAATTGCCATAAAAATGCTCATTAATAAATAACAACAATTGTGTGTAGGCTGCATAAGACTAATTTGCTGCTTTGCTTTTTTTTACTCTCTTGTTTTCCAGTTTTTTGTTGTTTTTTTTTGTACGTTCTCCCAGTCTGCGGTGCTCCGCAAACTTGTTTTCAAGCTGAAATTCCTATAAGAAAGTACGACTATAGTTATTGCTAACTCGCTCTTACGCACGCAAAGTTCTGTGTTTGTTAATGGTATTGGACTTGACTGGGTTTCTTTACTTCTTGTTGGTCGGTCTGGTCTCGTCTCGTCTGGTTTGGTTCGCTTTACTTTATTTTACTTTTCTGGTTTATTATTCGGCGTTCGTTGTTCAGTCTTAACGTGTACTTCTTCTAATAAAAAACGACGGTCTGCAGTATCGTCATTTTTTATACAGATTTCAATTTTGTTATTGTAACTTATAAAAGTTAAAAGAAAAAGTGCCATTTGTGCCATAAAAAGAAAAGTTATAATTGTTATACAACACGCAAAAGTCAAAAGTTTTGCGCGCAAACCAAAGACATTTTGAAACATTTCTTTCTACAATAAAAAACAATAACAAAAAATGGCTGGTGGCAATAAACGTTTTGCACGCAACAACTCCAATGGCAACTTCAATCAGCTGCCAGAACGTGGACCAGGTAAAGCGCGGGAAGGTGTATGAGGGAAAAAAAATCAAAAATACTTCAAGTTAAAGAAACTATCTTGCACGTTGACGCTTATCAATGGCAGCGTTTCTGTCAGAAGTTAAAACAATTCAACGTTTGTTTGTTCTTGTACTTGTACTTGTTGTTGTTGTTTTTGTTGGTGGGTTGAGAATAGTTGTAAATAAGTTTATGACTTATCATTGATTGAAAAAATAAACTACTTGACTGACGCTCTGAGTGTTAATTTGCTCTGCAACGTCGACAATTTTTTTTCTTTTTTTTTTTTTTACTGAGCAGCACCTTCGTCATCATCATTGCCATTGGACTGTCAACGTGGCGGCGTCAAATCACGACGCCACAATAGATTTTGCTCTCTCTTGGTATTGATTTGGGTTAACTGCTTTGTTGGCCTTACGCATTTTGCATAATTTTATTGTAATATTTGTTGTTGTAACGTTACAAGTGAGAGCCGCAGCAGTGACGCGTCGGCAGTGGCAGTGGCAGCGGCAGCGGCAGCGACGCCTCCTTACCTTTCATTTTTATTCCAATTTGATTTTCGTCTTCATTCACTCATGTTCAATTGCCACGCGTGCAACGACTTTTCATTTTATTTCACGTTTTTGCAATCAGCAAGTTTTTTTTGTATTTTTTTTCCGCTTTGCGATTTCATAATTTATGCAAACGTTTGCAAATTTTAGTTTTACTTTTAGTTTTTTTCTAACTGACTTTAGCAACATTCTGGTTTATACTACAAATCTATTTCACAATAGTCAAGGTTGTCGTATATTTATTACTTTGTGTATGTATTTGTTTCTTTTTTAATCTCGACTGAGCCAACGTTTAAGCGCTGACTTTAGATTCATCTTCAAAGCTTTGCTTTTTGTCTTATCTAAGATTTATTTTTAGTTTGCGCATCACTGAAGCGCTGGCAAATGACGGCCTTGACATAACTCAAGGTTGAGCGAGCGTATATTTTGTTGTTTCCCAATGCACTTAACAGAGCACAGCAGAATAAAAGTATTTTCTTCATTTGCTTAGCAACAAACACTTGAACATTTCCAATAACTTTCGAATTAATTTTTGAAACACTTTCCATCTCAAACCTCAACTCTACGAACATGAAAGTATTGAAAGTCAAGTTTGCATTGATTGCTGCTCATTCGATCATTTGTTACAGTTTCAATTGTAGTTTGTTGAAAAAGCCGAAAATATAAACTTTCTCTTCTTTACTATTTAACTTATTAACTCAAATTTGAAATTTATTATATTTCTGTTCATGTGTTTTTAACCTAATTTTTAATTGTCTTGTTGTTATTGTTGTTTTTGTTGTTGTTGATTGTCTGTTTTTATAGCTGTCGTGTTAATTTGCATAATTTGTGCTTTTATCATGGCTAAAAAAATGCGGCTTAAAAAAGCCGCTTGACGACAAAGTCATCATGCCCAGCAGACGCTGACGTCTTTTCTTTCTAGTCTAGTAGCCTAAAGAAATAAAAACATTTTAACAAAAAAATTTTTTACAAAATGTTTATTGATACTTTAAGAATTAAAGATAATTTTTTCAAACATGATTCCAATGCTTGCATTATCTGGAAAAACAACAAAAATGCTAATCATGCTAGAGATAGACGTCAAAATTTTTTTACAAAATGCCGACTATTTAAAAATGAAAAATGATTTTTTCCTTATTTTTTGACTTTTACGAATTTTTAAAAAAAGTAATACTAATTGTTTTTAAAATTCCATGGTCCCGGCCATAGAGGTATATTCATTTAAAATTTTAAGGATATTTGAGGATTAGAACTGGAGATATTATGTCAACAAAGTCGAAAGAAATTGTTTCGAGAAAAACGTAAATTTTGAGGTTATTTGAGGATTAAAACTGGAGATATTATGTCAACAAAGTCGAAAGAAATTGTTTCGAGAAAAACGTAAAGCGACAATAGCACTTTATTCTACATTACAAAACAACTATAAATCCAAAAATATTTCGAATTTTGGAAAATCCTTAAAAGTCTAAGCTTAACAACAAATGTAAAAAAACAATTGATTCCTTCAAAAATCTAAACCAGAATACCGACTTAATCGCTTCTATTTTTTTTTTTTGTCGATTTTTGCTTTCTATAGAATAGCATGTCTTACAATTCCATAGTAACATTTGTAGTAGCGAGCGAAAGATACTTTTTCTACTTTTTTTTTGTTCTCTATTTTCGTATTTAAAACAAGTTTAACGTGCTTGGCGCTCAGCACGACGCCACCGCCGCCGCCCCCACTCCTAATCTGCCTAGACAGACGGTTTAGGCTTATTTAATTATTTGTTGAAAGTCAATCGAGTTGTATATACTTACACTTTGACTTTGTTGGCTTCTATGCTGTGTGTGTGCGTGTGTGTGTTGAAATATTGTGCACAGCTACTTTGCTTTGTTGAAACAGTTTTCAAATGAAAATATTTACAATTGTTGAATGAATTAATTGCGCATCATTAAAATGAAATTCAGAGATTTCGATTAAGATGTCTGCGCGAGTCGAGATAAGTATTTTTTGTATCTCAAATGAGTGCAATGACATGTGCTTTTTTTTTCGTCTTTGTTTTTGTATGCAAAATGAAAATTGTACAGGAAGTAAATGTTTTTACTTTTCCGTTGCTCAGCTGTTTGATTTCGTCATACAATAAATATGCCCAAAATGTCCATGATTGTTCTGCCACACACCTACGCAGCAACATTTACCGCACCCCCCTCTCTGTCTTTAAACACTTCTTCCACAGCTGATGCCAACAACAACAACAACAATTTAATGAACATTTCTTTCTTGCTTGGGTTTTTTTTTTTTGTTGTATAAGTAAATTTTTGCTGAAAATCCAAAAATGAAATCTCAACGAAAAACATACCAATTCAGTTGTATTTTGGCTTTGGTTGCTCATTTCCGTAGCACATTTCTACAGCACATTTTTCACGCATTCGTGCGAGTTTCAGATACGCTCGCGAGCAACACAGACCGCCTTTTCGCACGGCCCGCAAACGCACATAGAGAACACACATAGAATCAAAAGTTGCCCAAAAAGTTTTGTTCATTAATTCTGTCTATAACGATCCAAGTGTGTACGTGTGTATATTGTATATATATACACACGATTTTTAGCGATATATTTTGGCAACGTCGTTATTTAAGTGCATCTGCACATTTGCTAAGATAAAAACAAAGAGGAGGACCAACCAAATCCAATACAAAAGCAGAAGCAAAAGCAGCAAAAATGTCGAAAAGTGCTTGTATGAATAGAAATTGTTTTTTGTATCTTTTATTCCGTTTTTTTTCTAGTTTTTCATAAACGTACAAATCAAATAATTACCTAGAAAAAAATGTTTAAAAGCGCAAAATCATTTCACTTTGTAGGCGCAATGAATGCGCAAAAGAGTATCGCAACTAAAGAAAAGATTGCATAATTGCTTAAGCAAAATGTATCTGCTTAAAATATGTGTCGCTCTGCCGAAATTTATCTGCGTTCGTTTCATTTTTTTTTTTCACAAATTTTCGCTTTGATATTTTGATTTAATTAAATGTAAGAATTATGGCACACTCAATAATTGTATATGCTTAGTCATATATACATAATGTATATAACTATGTTTGTATATATGTATGAGGTGCAAACTTGCCAAACGGCTCGTGCTACTTTTGCCTATAATTGCAAACAATACAAATAAATTAAATTGACTTTGTTTATTAATTAAATATTTCGAATTTTGTTATCTTTTTACAGTGGAATCTTTGATCTATTGGCGTGATGTGAAAAAGTCCGGCATCGTCTTTGGCGCTGGTCTCATCACATTGGTCGCGATCTCATGTTTCTCGGTGATCAGTGTGTTTGCCTATTTGTCGCTATTGACGCTGCTCGGCACAGTCGCCTTCAGAGTCTACAAATCGGTAACACAAGCCATACAAAAGACCGGCGAAGGACATCCATTCAAGTGAGTAACAACACCAATAACAAAATTTTAACATATAACTTAACCATATTCTAATGTTACAGAGAGTATCTTGATGTTGACTTGACAATCTCGCAGGAGAAGGTACAAAACGTGGCCGGCGTTGCTGTCGCTCATGTTAATGGCTTCACCGCTGAGCTGAGACGTCTGTTCTTGGTTGAGGATTTGGTTGATTCTATCAAATTCGGTGTCATACTGTGGGTTTTCACCTACATTGGCGCCTGGTTCAATGGCATGACTTTGGTCATTTTGGGTATGTCCTCAGATCACTGCATTGTTGTTGAATAAAAGATATAATAATACTTTTTTTGTGTACGTTTAGCTTTCGTTTCACTGTTCACTTTGCCGAAGGTATACGAGAACAACAAACAGTCGATCGACACCTATTTGGATTTGGTACGAAGCAAATTGACAGAAATTACTGACAAGTAAGTATATTAAGTAACTACATAGAAATGTATTGATTAATACATGTTTTTTTTTATTTATTAAGGATCAAGGTGGCCATACCAATTGGCAACAAGAAGCCAGTCGCTGCTGAAACGGAGAAGGATAAGTAAATTCGACAATTAGCAACTTATCAAAAGTATAGAAATACTTGCAGCAACAGTTTTTTTTAATTGTATTGCGTTTAAATCTAAGCAAAAGCGAAAGAACTTCAAAAACAACATAACAACAAAAAGGAAAACAAAAAAAAAACAGAAATTATAAATGAAATCAAACTTAACAACTTTATTTAAATGATAATAATTATAATAACACTAAAACAACAACAACAAGAACAACAAGTGAAAGAAGAAAAAATGAAAAATGTTTGAAATTTGCTTTGCATTAATTAAGAATTTGTTTAACGAACGAACAGCAAAAGAAGAAAGAAACAAAGGCAGCAAGAAAGCAAAACCCCTAAGCAAAGCAAACGAGAAAGAAAGAAATGCTGAGCGAAAATTGTATATTTGATATTGAATTCAAGCTTGTTTGCCTTTTGTTTTCTTTTTTAACTAATGTTATATTTTTAAATTGTGTATTTTTATATAAAGAAAATGACACACGCGCAGAAAAACAGAGTGGCATCACTTGCACACCATTGCCTATTCGGAATGGCAGTGTTATCCAACTGTGTGCGTGTGCATTTTTATTTATTTTGATAAATGATTATATATATATTTAAATATATTTTAACAAAACAAAAGAAAGAATGCATGATTTCAATTTTAGTTAAATTTTATTTTGTTTTAAATATTAAACAAAAGCGCGAACGAGAAAAGTAACAAGAATAAGATGAAAAAAAGTAGACAAGAAATTAAAAGAAAAAAAGTTGCGTTTTGCAAAGTACATTTTTTATATTAGTGTTTTTTTCTAATTTTCTTTAGTTTTAATTTTGTTGATTTTGTATACAACAAGAGTTAAGTACGCTAAATAAAATATTAAAAAAGAAACAACAACCACAAAAAACCAACTGAAGTGTAATGAAAAGTTGAGTTTGTTTATTATTTCAAAGGAAAACAGAAACCAAAAAAAACATGCAAATTAAATGCAAAAAAAAGTAAGTGGAAAACAATAGTTTTAAATTTATTAAATTAAAATTATTAAAAAAAAAAATAAGAAAAAAAACAAAAAATGAACGCTTTTCGTCCTTGGTAAACGTCGCTCATCAAACACATATACATATATAGACGCACACACACACACACACATGGCCGGATGAAGCGTAATTGGACCAAAAACGGTAAGCAAGTTGTGTGAAACTCTGTCTGTCTGCCTGGCCACTGTGAAACGGAAGTAAAATGTTGGCAAAGTTTTAAAAAATCTATAAAAATCATGCTTATTATGAACGAGTTTGCCTTAATTTGAAAATAATTATGAAAAAACTCACAAACACACACACACACACATACATACATAAGAAAGCAGCATATATACATATATGAAAAAAACAAACAAAATGGAGTTGCGAAACATAAGAAAACTTAAGAAGAAGATGAAGAGAAAAATTGCCTTTATTTTTTCAAATACAAATTAATTTTTAAGCATATTTAAACAAAAAAAAAAAAAATATTTAAAGCAAATTTTTTGATGCAACAAAAGTTAATTTTTCGTTGTTTGTTTGTCTTAAATTATTATTAATACACTGCGAAAAAAATTTCTAAGCTTTTTAAGTGTTATTTGCAAATTATTTGTTGCTTATTGTTAATCATTTATTCATTTGATGTTTGATTGTCTTTGATATGCAAATATTCGTATTGCTTTATTTAAATGCTAAATTAGATTAAATCGAATTAAAAAAGGGTAAACGAAAGATGAAGAAGTAAAAACAGTATCAAAGAAGTGAGTGAATCCGCGTCTGAACAGATTTGAACACAACTTTTTGAACGTCAAAGTAATTCTCTTTATTATAAAAATATATAAGACGATATGAAAATTTTGAAATTGATGAGGCAGAGAAAGATTAACATTTAAACAAATGAATTTTCTAAATATTTAAGACGAAGAAGAAGGCTTAAAAAACTTTGAGCTTATAAGCTCGTGAGTCTCACAAATGGTGTAAAGGCGAATTCAAATTCTGATTTCTGTATTATTACTAAAAATACAAAATTAAGTCAAATATATGGTAATAAAAATTCAATAAAGATAAACTCTAACAAAAGATGATACTTTTATTTCTTTGAGATAAGCATAAGAAAAATGCTTCCAGCAGTGGAAGAGCGAACAAAAAATGGACTTGTCAAAAGCGTGGGATTGTTCATAAATGCATACTCCAGCGTATCAAAAAAGCATCATTATTCATAAACGCAAAATTATTTGACTGCACGTGCAAATTGCATTTATGAATAGGCGCATTCACAATTAACAAATCCAGTTTTCTATGTGGCCGCTTGGGGGCGCATCACTGTATCAGCTTTTTCGACATTTTACGCTCGAGGGCGCTTTTCCGACACTTTGGTTTTTTTTGACACGACTAAATATTAAAACGGCCCAACATCCACACTATTGTAAGCAAACATAGTCTGAGCTAGCAGTTTTAGCCTCGTCTTCTTTCCTATGTTTTGGGTGCAGGTGCACCACTTTCGATACGGCCAGCTTCAACAAGTTTAAACTTATGCCCTTTGCATCGCAATGGATTATAGGCGTGCCTAATGTTCAATCATTAACTTTATTTATTTAGTAAAGTATAATGGCCAGAATTCTTGCTGTCGGCGTTTGCACATTTTTACTAGCTGTCGAGACTGAAAAATGGTCAGAAACAGGCAGAAAATTGCGGACTTGGCAGCACTAGCTGCGAGCGACAACAACCGAATGTACGCTCATGTATGACCTTGGGACAAGGTGACCGGAGAAGGCATGAGAACAAAAGTTACAAATTGAGCAGCAAAAGGAGTGTGTGTGTAAAATGTTTTTGACAATAATTGTCAACCAAAAAGGCAACTTTGCTGCTATTGCTCCAGGAGCAATACATAATACACATGAAATTCTACTGATAACACAAACAAACTACAATGCAAAACTCACAACTACAATTGAATTGATAAATAAAAGCCAAGCAGAATTGCAAGCTATAAAATCGAATAGAGAGAGAAAACGAACTGTGTGTGTGCAATGCAAGTTAAAGGCTTTTGTGGCTTAATCAAGCGGCTCACATTATTTAGAACCTGATAAACGAACTCGATTTTCGAGTAAGAGTGAGCGGGTAAAGGAGCTTAGGGAGAGCACAAAACGCGCGAAATGTCATTAAGGTAGTTGTGAGCGAGGGCGAACGAACAGTTTGCTCAAGCGCAGTTTGGGTTTGCTCAGATAGATAGAAAAACGCTTGAAAACGTCTCTGAGTTCGTTGCAAACGGTTGTCGTGTTCGGTTGTGTCAGATTTTTGGGCTCAGAAACGCTTTTTGTTGTTCACTTGACTACACGATTTGTGTGTCAAGTTGGGAAGCAAAGT
>JBAMBP010001282.1:0-27296 GCA_037044515.1 Phortica magna
TAATAAAAAATTAAGCAAAAAATTGTTGCTCAAAAGTTAGATTAATAAATAATTAATGTGTGTTGTGTCATGCTTTTTGGCTTGATTTTAATTGTTTTTTTATGATGTTTTGACTTAATTGCGGTTAAGAGGTTAGAAACGCTATGCATGCCATTTTGGAAACTCAAAGCATTTGCATATATTATTTTTAAACCGCAATAAAAGTTAAATAATATTAATATTACAGAATTGTGATGACAAAATCATATTAAGTCACTTTGCATGTAAAGACCGTGATAAGAGTGAGAATGCCTATGTGTGTGTAAGTGTGAGTGTGAGTGCAATGAGTGCGGGTGGAGTGTAGAGAATTTTGGTTGTGACAAAAGTACTTGTGATGTTGTCATGCTTAGAACGTGACGCGTTGCAAATGCGAGTCACGCAAATCATTATATGGTACATACACACTTACATACATATATGAATGAGTGTATGCATGTGTGTGTGTTTGTACATCTAAAATAGGGAATTCATTTGTTATGCACAACGAGGTGTTTGATGATTACAACAGAATGTGTTCATTCGACCTTGACATTATTCAATTTGTCGGCTATAAAGGTTGAACAACTTAACTGATTGACATTGATTTACGATAGCCGAAAATTCAATCTGTTGACAACAATTTTATTTTAATTTACAGTACATGACAATAAAACGTTTCTCATAAACTTGCGGTTCATGTTTGTATGTATGTATGCTGTCTCTCACTTACACGTTTAGTCATGTTCGCTGCTCTACTTTACGCTGTTGTTGTTGCTGTCCTTTGATTAAACGTTACTTACTGATGCTCTCTCTGCCAATCTCTCTTTCGCTCATGGTCTGTGCTTTCTTTGAAAGTTTCGCTCTTTGCTCAAAAACTACTTGTGTGTGTGTGTGTGTTTGTGCACTGCAATGCAGTTGTCCAATTTGTTGTTGTTGTGATTTTAGCATCATAAATGACTTCCGATTCTTAGGTGTTCATTATAACGATCATGATACTGCTGGAGAATGTCTCCGATCATAGTTATAGCAGTCAAGCGATGCTCGTGTGTGGTACACTGACTGGCTACATGATCATCTGTAGTACGCTTACAATTGGTAATGTTTGACAGACATATGTGCCAAAACGCATTAATTGTGTGAATGTTGTTGGTATTTTTATTTATTTTTTGATTTGTTTGGCAAATCTGCATGCTTTGCCTATAGGACATCTGCTTGGCGCGCCCATAGACAAGCGTGTGGATACGCTTTTCAGTGTTGCCGCCTGGATAATGTTCACGTCGAGCGGCGCGGTCATTATCGATCGATGGAGCAGCGCCTACACAGAGGCACAGGTCAAGAATACCGTATTGGCGGCCGGTTCGATTGCGATTGTCAATGGCGCTGTCTTCATAGCGGACGCATTTGTTATATTTCGCAGTTAAGCGCTGAGAACAACAAACAATTCAATTACATTGCATAACATAATAATAAAATCGACATTAAAGTATAGAAAACATGGTTGTTTTATTCATGAACATGTGTTAATAATGTCTTCATATTCAATGGCCCGCAAACTAAAGACGCTTCGTTACATTTCAGGGCATTGCCATCGCTTGCATTGTGCTATGGGAATCGAGCAAACCGTTGTCCCAGCGGCCGTTGATCGTTTGTGGCACCATTGGCGGTTATACCATCATTTGCGGTGTCCTTTTAATTGGTAAGTATTTTGTATACTCAATGCTATAGTATTTTATATTTTGTGTCTTGTGTCATAGGTCACATCATGAACTCCATTGTTGAGAAGCGCTTGAATGCACTCATTGCTCTCATCGGCTGTGTGCTGTTTGTGCTCTCGGGCGCTTTGATCATCGATGAATGGCATGACACCTCTGATATCATCTTCCAGCAGAGCAAACGCAATGCCCTCGCCGCTGGTTCTTTGATGATCATCAATGGCGCGGTCTTCTTGTTGGACACTTTATCTATTTGCCGAACGTAAATTATTACAAAAAAAAAGCAAACAAATCCATTTTTTTTTTAACCAACACAATATTTAATATATTTTTGTCAAATTTAAATTATAAAAATGTATATCGAATATATGTACATATATAAAAAGTATCTCAACACATATTTACAACAATTTATGATAAGCTGTAATAATCGAATTAATAACTGAATTTTTTTTTTTAATTATTGTTTATTATTTAAACTTCTTTTTTTGAATATTTTTTTAGTTTCGTTTAAAAAATTATATTTTGTTTGAACCATTTTTTTTTAAATTTTTCTTAATTTTATAAATCATTAAAAAAAGTCTTAGTTTTTGAAAAAAATGAACAAAGAAAATATAAATGTTCGATTATGTTAACAAAAATTCTGATAAGACGAATTATTTAATTTATAACATGAATTTACACACATACATATATACTCACATTTCTATTTACACAATCCAATATAATATTTTTATATAAATAACTATTTTTTTTTTTTTTATAGTAATTGTAAGGCTTGATATGCAAAACAACACCTTTGTGTTTGTCGCTTTTGATGTGATAAGAAAAAAAAGATATATGTATAATGAAAGCAAAAAATTTTACACTTGAACAATACTAAAAATCAGTAAAGCATCTTTTACACAACAAATACAACAATAAAAACAACACTTTAATGTAACATTAAACATTGTAACGCTTTATGTTGCTTATACAACAATAAACAACATGTTGTTTTCTCTCTCCCTCTCTCTTCCCCTGCTCTTGACACACACACAGTCGCGCGGAAGTGCCGATCATCAGGGAGCCGTCGAGAAACAAAATTGAGATAAATCGATTTTAGTTCAATTTGGCGATAAATTATGTTAAAACAAAGAAATAATAAATACACGAAAATTTAATTATATATGTCATACAAAGTTGCCTGTAACAATTTCAGACACATATGAGTGTCGCAATAAAACGTATCTTCTTCACAAAGTCGAACTATGTTTGTTTTATTGCTGGGGGCCTTTAACCTAAGTGACGATTTTAGAGTTCGTCAACCGAAATAGAAAGTGACCGAGAAATATGCAAATGAAAAAACGGCGGCACTTTTTGCAAAACCAAAGCAAAACCAGAATTCTCGAATAAATCATAATAAATATGATGTTTCAATAAGCAAAATGTGAATTTGAACTTGTAAAATCGTTGAGCCGAAGAAGAAAAGCAGAAAAGAAGAGTTTTCGATAACTTTTGAATAGAAACGAACAAAATGTTGCGCTAGGGTTGTCAAGTTGAGCACATGAATGTTAAATAAAGGATTTTGTTCAACGCTTCAATTGTTTTTAACAGCGAAATTTAAGTAAAATTACAGAAAATTTTACTGTTTACTAAATTGCTTTTAAAAAGTAACATTACAAGAAAAAAACTGTGTTTAATAATGAAGTTTGTTTATTACAGGCATGCATGCATGTGTTATGGCAACACTGGCTGTGAACCGGAAAACTTTGCAGCAGCACGAGACGCGTGTGTGTGTGTGTGTGTGTGTGCGAGTGAGCGGCATATGAGGCTTGGCCTGCTGATCTGAACCAGAAGAACAGCAGCAACAACAACATGTCAGTTAGTTGGGTTAGGCTGTTCGGTGAGACGAGGCAGTGCGGCGACGGCAGTCAGGCACGCAGCCGAGTTGAGCCGAGCCGAGCCGAGGCAATCGAGCCACAAGCCAAATCAGTTCAGTGTTGACCAAATCAGTTCAGTGTTGCCGCTTCGACATGAAAGTTGCAAACTTACTTGCAGCGTCCGACATAAAAACAATTGAGAGAGCAACAACAAGAAAACACACGCACACACAATAAAGAAGGCATTATCGAACAGCAACAACGAAATACGAATTCAAACGTGAACGTTACAAACGCGACGACGTGAACATATCGAAGGCTCCGCCGAAGAAGAAGCAGCAACGTGACTGTCTGCAAAAATTCAAAAAACTAAAGAAAAAAAGTTAATTAAAAAAAAATTAATTAACTAAAAAAACAAACAAAATACCGAAGTAATAAATCAAACGATATCGTGCACAAATATCGTTTTCTTTTTGCTGTTTTTTTTTTTTTGGTTTTTTTAATTAGTTATTTTTGTTGTTGTTGGTTTTGTGCACATTTCAGTTGCCGTTGCAGTTGCAGTGATAAGTGCACTCGAACAATATTTTTGTTTTTTTTTTTTTTTTGTATTAATACTAAAAAATAAAAACACACAAAAAAAAAAACAAAGAATAATATGTGATAAAATTAAATTGAACAAAACAAATTGCGAAAAGTTCATTTCACAAAAATAAGGTAAGTCAAAAATTTTGTTTTTCTATCAAAAAGAACTAAAAATTAAAAATATTTCAAATTGTCTATCATCATTAATCAAGCCAAGCATTATTTTGTGGCAAAAATAGAGTGGCAAAGCATAAAAATAACAAAACGAACGAGTATTTTTTTTTTGTTTTTATTAAATAATTGAAAGAATTCTGCGCAAAAATCAAATAAAAAACCAAAAAAAAAAATAAACAAAAACAAAAAAGCAGCAAAAATTCGCAAAATACCAAAGCATAACTATAAGAAGAAGCAGTCAATATGAACCAACAACAATTTGATTGCTTTGCGGTTCGTTGAATGAGGCGTCGCGTAGCGCAAAGAAATGATTTTTGATTTTATGTAGTTTCTTTCTACTCCAGATGACACAGATAAACACACACACACACACACATACACACAAAGGCTGAAACAGGCATTAACAGTCAGACGGATACAATGTATCTACAGTTGCTTACAGATAGTTGATAAATAATATAAATAAAACTAATAAGAAATAAGAAAAAAACAAAAACTAGAAATAACCTCATTAAAGTTGTCGTCGATCGGTTGTTGTTGTTCCGTTGTTGTCGCAGTCCGTCGTCATCATCATTGCCAACGCCGTTGTCCTCATTTATCCGTTGGGATTTCGATTATTGAGTCGTTTGACTCTTTTATGTTGGTCTTCTTCTTCTTTTGCTTTGCCAATGTTGAGCCTGTTTGTCTTGTCGCACGCCTCTCTCTCTCTCGCTTGCGCGCTCCTTCATTCTTGCTATTTGCTTGTCCGTCTGTCTGTCTGACTGTGTGTTTATGTGTCAGTGTGTGAAATTGGGTGTTCGTTCTAACCGCCACTTTGCCACTTGGCTGCACTGTTCGCATCGCATTGAACACTTGCTTGCGCACTTCATTTGCGCAAACAAATTAAACACAAAATCGCTACAAAAAAGGGTGTTTTTAATAATTGCCATTCAATTTCATTATTATTATTTTTTTGTTTTATTTACTTATTATTTATAATTATTTTGTTGCTTTTTGTTTGTATTTTTTTTTTCAAATATGATTTTAAAGCAATTTAGTTTTTTTTTTGCTTTTGTTTATTTTTTCTTTGTTGTTTTTGTTGTTGCCTTCGTGCAACTTTGTCATTATGAGTCTAATTTTTATTTGCCATTCGGTAATTTGTTCCACGTTTACAAATGTTGCCAAACATACCAATTTTGTACCCTTTAGCTTATTTTACAACGGTACATTAATGTTGTGCGCATCAAAAATGTATGAAATACGTAAAAAGGGGCGTGACAGAATATTATAAAATTATTTATAAATGTATCGTTCTTGAAAACTACAAGAGTTTGAATCAAAATTGCTTCGCATCTCCATGGCCCTAACATTTATTTACATGGGTGAGGGGGTGAAGGTAACTGAAGCTACCACGGCGCTAACTTGGTAGTGCAATATAGGGTATTTCGTAGTCGAGCACACTTACCCATAGTTTTCTTTACTGATATTCGTTTTTAAACTATTTTTTTCTTTTTGGGTTTTTGTTTTGCTTTCAATTGTTTTGTATTTTGGCTAAAAAGGAATTGAAAGTACGCTTTGCTATAATTAAGGCCAAGTGAAGAAAAAAACAACAACACAAAAATGAAATAGTAATTTTTATAAAACAAAAAAGCTTTAACAAAAAAAGAGGAGAAAAATAACAACAAAAAAATACAACAAAAATTATGCGGGGAACCGAAACTGAAGCAAAAAACAAAAAAAAAAAAAACAAAACAATCAAGGTTGAAGTGGCACGTTAATGTTGCCGCAAAATTGTACTCAAACGAACACACGACGAATTACTTTTGCGAAAAAAGTTATGCACGCAAAAACAATTGTACAATTTTTCATCCATTTTCGTCAAAAAAATATGAAATGTGTCGTAGAATTTGTAATACATAATATTTAAGAGCATTTACGTACCCAGCAGAAGGCACTCTACAATGCCTGTTAGTTAACAGAACAGAACAGAACATAATTTCAATTACAGAACAGTACAGAGTACTAACAGTACAGCATGCATGAAAAAAAGCTTAAAGGTTCGTCTCACATTTCCTGCTACAACAAAGACCTCTTCGAGAAAGGAAACTAGCAATGCTTAAGGCCTTCAAACACTTGTGTAAATGGCAGGTTTAAGCATGTACTGTAACATGCCAAAAAAGGCCTACCGAACGCCTTCTGAAGCGCTTCAATTTCCTCTGGCGTGATGTCTTCATGTATAACATTCTGTCGAACTTTATGTTCTTACATTTTATTTAACTATTCTATTGAATAACTTTCGAGCGCAAACACCCACGGCATGATGAACTCGTTGCCCTCTAAAGAAGGACAAACAAATCGACAGACAGACAGACAGACGCATACATGATTGCCAACAACTTTTGTTACACTTCTCATTATGTTTGTTGTTGTTATTGTTGTTCGCATTTAACAAATCTTTTATACGCATGCGGGCAATTGCGTTAGTTTGCTTCATTTGATTATTGTACAATTTAACAAAAGATTTATATTCATTTAAATAATTTGTGACGGCAACTCTCCAAATATGTAAAATTATTGACCAAAAACAAAAAAAGCCAAAACCCAAAAAGACACAAAATGTTATAATAGTTTTAGGCCGTGTTACACATCGTTGATTTTCAGCAACGCCTTTCGATACAATTCATTTAACTTGGTCAATGACGACACATCGATCGACTGTCAGATGAGCGCACGAAACACAAAGCCAAATCAATTTGTGTGTGGGCGCCAAAACAACAACAACAATAGAGTAAATAAAGCACAAAAAATTCTGTTAAATTTATAGTTTAAGTAAAAGATGCTCTAAATGTCGTTCGAAACTTTTTTGGCAAAAAACTGAAAAAAAAAACAACATGAATAAAATAAAATAACATTTGTAAGGCACGGTTAAGTCGATCATATGATACACTGCATATATATTGGGCGTTGTCATGCCCCCAATTTGCACAACCAACAACGTACAATCAAATATTTTGCAAAATTTCAAGAAAAAGGGTTCGCCAAACGCTGAGGTGTAAAATTTGTGGCATGTTGCGCTTAAGAGGTAAGTTTCCTGAGCCTACATACGAAGTTTACGATACGTGCCGCTTAAATTTTATGTTAGATTACTTTTGTTTTATAGAAAACGGTTTTTGTGGGCAATTTGTGAGGTTATGTTTACTGGTTTTTTTCATGTTTCTAACGCTTTTGATGTTCGATCTATAAACTTTAAGAAAAGTGGGCGTTATTTAGCTGTTTAGAAAGGCGTAAGCGTGGCACTAACAAAAACAAACTTGTTCTGCTGCTGATCCTCAGGACTCTAACCAATAAATTTTTAAATTGGATGAACATTTCTCAACTGTTTTCTCTTGTCAAACTGATCATGATACTTTATGAGGTCTACCTCCCTGCCTCCCTCCCGCCCCTACTGCGCATGTGCACACGCTTGATTGTTTACGACGACAGTTTAATGCTGATTACTTTAAACAGTTCGAATGCATTCGACTTTCCGTCAATCAATTGGCTAATTAAAGAAAGAAAATAAAATAAAAAAAAAACAAAACAGTTCAATATCCGTCACAGTTGCAATTAAATGGCAATCGGCACATCATTTAACAACTTTATTGTAGAAAATAAAAATAAAAAAAAATAAAATGTAATTCAATTGCGCATGCAAAGCTTTCACTACTTGAAGTAATATCAATAAAAACAAAAACAAAATACTCAAAAAAATAGAAAAAATAGAAGAAAAAAAAAATAGCAGAAAAACATTGCAAAGAAACGCAAAAGAAAAATGTATGAAAAACCATTTTGAATGGCAATTTATAAGTAAATTGTGCACAAACGAGATACACGGACGGACAGCTGGACGGACAGTTATATGGACAGTCGGTTAGTGAAGTTGAACACACACACACAATTACACACACACACTGTCAAGTGGAACGCAAGCCATGTATTTAGTGTTGTGGCATAAAATGGCGGTCAAGAAACGAACGTGGGCGCGCTTTCCCACGAAGCGATGAGTTCCAATCCCATTCGATCCGATAAAGTAACACATTTCACACTACAAGTTGCTGCTGATGTTGTTGTTGTTGTTGTTGTTGTTGCAAATCAGTGCGAGTGCGAGAATCGAATTGGCATCGGTCAGTGTCAGTGAGCAGTCAGGCAGGCGGGTTGGCAGGAGATGGGAGAGGCAGACGATCGCTGACGGACGGTGGCGATGAGAGAGGATGCGATGGGCGCAGTTGAACTCCATGATGAACGAATGCCATTAGTCACGGTTAGCACATTTGTTGTTGTTGTTGTTTTTTTCCTTCTTTCTTTCGCTTTCGTAGTCATTATATATGTATGTGTGTGTGTGTGTGTGTGACGATGTGAGGAGCGGCAAACAACATTGTTAGATCAGCAAAGTTTGTTTATGCCGCGTTGATTTTTTTTTTTGTGTTTTCGTTTTTCTTTTTGTTTTTTGTTTTTTGTTCTCAAATGAAGTTCACTTGAAATCATCAATGGCACACACACACAAACATGTCTAAAGTACACAAATGAGCAGCAAATATTAATGTAAGTAAAACAAAGTTTGTTCGAATTTATTGTAAACAAATCAAAGTTAAAATGAATTTTTGCCATTTCGTAAATGATTCGTCGGCGCACTTCAAATGCTGATCTCATCAAGCTGACCAACAATAAATGCTTTGCGTTGTCAGCAAAGTTTGGCAACCAACAGAAAAAAAAAAACCATAAATAAACAACAAAAAAAAAAAAAAACAAACAAAATTATTATTAAAATAGTTTTGTCGCAATCGAAAAACATTAAAGAAAAAAAAAAAAAACCCAAAAAAAAAATACATTTGGCGTGAAATGTTGCTCATTAGTCAAACGTCGATTAAGCGCGTTGCATTTTGTTGCATCAAACGTCGTTTGGCAATCGCTGAACCGCCAAAAAAAAAACCGTTAACAAATCAATAAGCATTGCTGTGCCTCTGCTTGATCACCAGCACTATCATCATCATAAAATTAGTGACGTAATTAAGTTAATGCTTATTGCTCTGCCACCGACAATGCAACCGTCACTGTCACTGCCACTGGCTCAGTCGACGCCGACGCCAACGTCGACGTCATCATTGCCTCACATTGAACTTTTCGCAATTTTGTCGCTTTTTGTCTGCCGTGATTTTGATGCTGCTCAACAAAAGCGACGCAGTTGCATTTCTTGTATTAATTAACATATTTGTTGGCCTTTTTTATGTTTATTAATATTTATTTTGCTTTTTTTTCGATTTTTTTTTTCGAAATAATATGCACAAAACCTGAATTGACATGCATGAATGCATTTTGCATTGTTTACGAACAAAGAAAACAATAAAAAAAAAAGAAAATTGTGTGTGAGAGTGAAAGAGTGAAGGAGAGAGAGAGAGTGAGAAAAGTGAAGTTTAAGCGCTTTCGTCATGCTTATACAATGAATTAGTTAATGTTGTTGCAAGTCAATTTGTTGTTGTTGTTGTTGCTGCTGTCGGTTTTTTGATTGCGCATGCGCGTCGCCAATTGTTGTTGTTGTTATTTGCTTGTTGCTATGCGCCAACAACAAATGCGCTAATTATTGTACAAAAAGCGCAACGCGCACTACACAACAACAACAACATACACACACACACACACATACATACATATACATGTGTAACTGCATGCATAAATACTTGTCTCTGTTTTAATGAAGTACGTTTTATTTGTGACCAAATGAATTCAATCAACGAAACATAAAATAACAACAACAACAACAACAACAACAAAAATCACAATAAGCAATAAATAATTAAAGCTGCGCTGCTTTGCTCTGCTCTGCTCTGGTGCTGCTCTTGTTGTTGCCTGATTAATGCCGTAAACATTAAAATGCCGGACCTGTTATAATTGCAAAAACAAAGCAGCATCGATTCTAAAAGAAAAAACAAAAAAAAGAGCGTAACAAAGAGCGGGAGAGCGCGCGCATAAAACGACACACACACACACACACACACACACACACAGACAAACAACTCTGTTGTGCACGTCTATTCAAGCGTGGGAAAAATTATTTCACGCATTGAGTGAGAAAGCAGGCGACCGTGAAGAAGGCGGCTATGCTGCGTCGGCAGAGGTAGCCGCCGAAGCAGAAGCACGCTGTGTGTTCTTATTGGACTTAAGTCAAGTGCATAACGTTAAATGTTTAAACAAGTCCCTTGGAGTATTGATTGTATTTTTTGTTGTTGTTGCTGTTTGCTTGTGCTATGCAAAAGTTGATTATAATTTAATTTGCAAATGATTGCCAATGCAAAGTTTTGATAGCGTTTATTACGCTTTGAATAACGTTGAAGTTGACACGAATTCAAAAATTGTTGTTATTTTTTCTTATTGGTTTTTTTTTTTTTTTCATTTTCGCGAATTTGAGCGACTTTAAGACTTTCATTCATAGAAAACTTTCAAAAATAAGCTTTGCCTCTTCAGTTTATTATTATTATTTTATTATTATTATCATTTTTTCGTATCTTTTTTTTTTGTATTTCTAACTTACTGAATAACAGGTTTTGATTTGATTTGCTCGCAGCATTTGACGGAAAGTCGATAGAAATCTTGGCGTTAAGAATTCTACTCTTGTTGTTGTTGTTGTTGTTGTTGTTGCCATGTCTAAGCGCTCGTTCGTTTCTAAAATGCCGCAAGCGTAAGCGAAACAGATAAACAAGCGATACACTTGTACTCATTTTTACAAAGATCTTTCAAGCGATCGAGCAAAGTGTTAAAAATCTTTATTGCTGAACTATAAAGATACGTTACATCTCACTATGTATGCGAGATTTCTGAAGATAAAGAATTTCGCATAAATTAAGCTGCAAACCAGTAAAGAATTGCAGTCGAGAGTGCTCGACTTTGACATACCCTATCCTATCTCAAAGTAGCTTCAGTTATTTTCCCCGCACCCTTAAACTAAGTTCCGAAGGGAAAAGAATCGATGTGAAAAAAAAATTCGGTACTAACTATTATAGTTTTCGAGATCGACGCGTTCATACAGACAGACGGACAGAGTTAAATCGACTTCTCTTTTGATACTGATCGAGTATATCTATACTTTGTCTAGTCGGAGATACATTTTCGATGTACTTTTCGATGTACCTTGTAGCATAAGCTACAGGGTATAAAAATATGAGCACTTCAGCTAGTTAGGGGTAGGAGAGCGTAGGGTAGGGTTTTTCAACGCACTAAATTGTTAATAATAACAAATGTTTCTTTGTTTGTTTGTTATTTTTTTTTGCGCCTTCGGATTTGTTTACAATAATTAACAGCATTGTTAATGCAACAATAATAATTATCAATGTACATATATAAATAACGGTCCGATTGCAAAGAATTTTTAACGGCTTTTTTGCGCAATTCGCAATGCATTAATTATGGCAAATAAATCTGTGCAAACAGAAGAATGCAAGAAATAAATCAAAGTGTTTAATTAAATGTTCTGTGCTTACATACTCACATGCATATATGTGTATGTGCATGTGTGTGTGTGATGATTAGAACTGGCGATATCATCTACGAACTTTGAAATACACGCTTGGACACATATTCTTAAGGGTTTGGACTTTAAAAATATATGTAAAAAAAATTAATTTTTTTTTAAATTCCAAAACAGAATACCGCCTTTAAGCAAAGCAACTTCAATAATGTGTCAGCATTGTCGCCGCACTTTGTTGCAAGCAAACAAACAAACAAACAGACATAAATTGTGACAGAAGAGTTCATAAACCTGTTGGTTGATCTTAACTTACCTGTACATACATCATTGCTGCGCAACGTCTCTTTTATCTGCTCACATTCATACATGTGTGTGTATGTGTAATAAATTCCGCAAAAGGTCATAAAATAAAACTGTGTTAATTCATAAAGACAAAAGGACAGACAAACATACTTACATATATGTACATATGTATAGTTAGACAAATGGACAGTAGGATTGACCAACCGACCGACCGATCTCTCTCTCTCGCTCACGCTTTCTTTGCGCTAGTGTCAACTGAATCCCAAAGCCAAAGCAGTGACAAGGCGAGAAGTTGTTGTTGTTGTCACGACGATTCCTCGTGTCAGAAACTTGTAGCGCTTTGTGCGTTAGAAGAAGAAGAGAAATAAAAACGAAGATGAACAAGCAGAAAGAAACGGAGGATGGATGGCAAAGAAAAAAAAAGTTGCGCACCAACATTTTTCTTGAAAGTAATTTGACTTGTCTTGGTAGGTTAGTTGGTTGTTTAGTTGGTTGGCTGGTTGGTTGGTTAGACGGTTGGTTGGGTGGCTGAACGACTTGGTTGACTGACTGGCCAAGCGACCGTCTAACCGAAATCTACAAAAGTCAATGTTGGCTTTAATCGCCAATCGCCAGCAGCATAAGCATAAGCATATGTAAGAGTATAAGTAGAAGTAGCCGCAGCAGCAGCAAAAGCAGAAGACCTTCAACGTGGTCACAGCTGTCGACATCAATGAAAACATGTTGAAGAAAACAAAAAAAGAAGAAGAAAAAGTTGTAGTGTGAAAATATGGGTCGACAGCACAAGAAATGAGAAAGTGAGCTTGTATTCGTGTATATATATATATATGTGTGTGTGTGTGTGCGCTACTTTGCAAACGATGCATAATAATGAGGCTGCTGTGTTGTATTAACCGTTAGATGCGTCACTAATACCGTATGTGCATGTGTGAATTTCGGGCTTGGTCAAATTTAAGCAAAAATATTTTAATATACATATTTACATACATACAAACATACATTAATGACATACATTTTTTTTTGCTCTTCTCTAAAACAGCAACTAAACCAAATAGAACATGGCAACGACAACAACGTCACAACAACAACAACAACAAATGCAAAACGTTACCTTGGCGAATAAGCGTGGACACAAACGTTCCGTTTCATTGGAGAATACAGCGCCGCCATTAATGCTACGCAGCACGCCCAGCTTGTGCAATGTACAACAAACGCAACAGCAACAACAACAACAGCAGCAGCAGCATCATCAACAGCTGCTGCAACAACAACAAAGCTATCATCAGCAGCAGCAGCAACAACATTTGCAACAATTGGCAGGACACACGGGCACGCTGAAGTCACGCAATGAGCAAAGACGTTTCAATCACAAATACGGCAGTCATAATAATCTGGAGGATGATAATACACAACAGGGACGCACGAAATTCCAAAATATACGACAAATGTTTGAGCTTACCAGGGATGCTGTAAAAGCGACAGCGACGGCGACAGCGACTGTCAGTCCAAATGTTTGTGTTGAATCCAAAGAAATGCAAACGGCAATGCAATCGTTGCCAACGACATTAACAAAATCGTACACAAATGCTGTTGCTAAAGCAGACCAACAACAGCAACAACAACAACAAAAATTACCGCAATCGCGTAAAACAACAACAACAACGTCAATTGCCGGATGCGGAAGCAATGTCGATTATCAAGCCCACTTAAATATAAGCGAAACGCGTTCGCAGCTTCAGCCGCAGCCGCAGTCTCAGCCGCCGTCGCAGCCACAGTCGCTCATAGTGGAGCATACAAATGTCCATCATCACAACAATAATAATAACAACAACAACAGCAATAATGAAATTAATGATCAGGTGCGGCACCGAAACATTTTCTCTTTTTTTTTTGTGTTTATTTTGTTCTTCTTATTTAACTCTCTCGCGCTTTAATGAGCACAGAGAATCGCCAGTGTTGCAAAATGCGCTGCCGGCTCTATGCACATATTTTGCATAGTGGGCCAACTTTTGTTGCATTATGATTTTAATATTTATTTAAATTTTTGTTTTGTTTTTTTTGTTTTTCCATTTCACAGTCAACTGGCGGTTTTTTGCGTCCAATCGCATTCAAGCCGATACCTTTTGAGCCCGATTATCGCATATCGAATCATCATCATTATTGCGAGGTGCCTGTGACCGGCGATCGCTACGGTTACGGCTCAACGCCTTCGCTGGTGCCAGTGCAGACATCTTCACTTAAATTCGGCAGTAAGTCATTTTGTTTTGTGTTTTAGTTTGCCAATTTTATGATTTCAACACAAATTGTCTAATTTAGTGTGGATAATGTTTGCTTGTTATTTTGTAGTTGTAGTTGTTTGTTTTTGCAATTGTTTTATTACATATTAATGTATGTTTGTATTTGGTTACGTTTCGTTAGGCACGACCGATTTGCGGCACGTCGGCGGCGGCAGCGGCGGTGGCAACAGTGTTGGCACAGCGTCCAATGGCATTATGAAAGGCAGCCTTAGTCTCTGTACTGGCGTCGGTGGCGTTGGTGGTGGTTTCGGCGGTGGCGTTGGTAGTATACTGTCTGCAAGTAGCAGTGCTAGCAGTGGCGTCTTTGTTTCATCGATGTATGCGACACACAATAACAACAACAACAACAACAATTACTGCAATAGTCTAATGGCACGCCGACGCGGTTTCAAGACGCTCAAAAGTAACGATAGCATGGAATCGATTGGACAAATGACAGAGTTAGATGCAACAGTGCACATACATAGTCAGAATCAAAGTCAGAGCCAGTGTGGCAACAACAACAACAACAACAGGTGAGTGAGTAGGCATTAACACGATGTCTACATATGTATGCATAACATTTGTACATATGTTGGCGGCAACATTAGTCATCAACGTTTTGTTTGTGTTTGCAACACTCTTTTTTTTTTGTTTTCTTTTTCGTTTGTCTTCTTCAACTCTCTTTATGCGTCTGCACACAGTAAGACGAATGCGCATGCAAATGTGCACGGCATGAATGGCGTCAATCAAAGCAACGCTGCTATTATACAACAACAACAACAACAGCAGCAGCACAATGGCAACAACAAGTATATGTTGAGCGCACAATGTGAATTAACACCTTCGCCATCGGATTCGGGCATATCGGATTTGGAGGCTGCGCTGAAGGATCGCGATTCGGAGTTGTCGTATTTACGGCAGACAATGGAACACAATGAGAAAGTAATTTTCAAAGTACAAAAGGTTAAACTTGGCATTAATAGAAAAAAAAAAAACAATTATCAAAAATCTTAGGCGTAAATCTTTGTTATGTACTAAAACAAAAAAATATTGTTGTTTATTGTATTTCTGTACTCAATGCAGGATAAGGAAGCCTATTGGGAAAATGAGACCAAACGACTCAAACACTTCTATGAGGCACAACAGCGCGAATATCTGTTGAAGTTGAAGAAAATGGAGCAAATGTTGGCCTTGCAACAATTCCAATTGAAACAACATAAATTGCGACACGGCGAACAAGTGAGTAAACTGCGTGAACAAGTCGCCGATCTGAAGAACGAGCTCGAGATCCTCAGGTGAGTTTGCATTTAGCGCACTTAAAAAACACTGTTGTGTGTGTCTATATTATAATTATTATTGATTATTGCTTAGAAATGGCAACGATTGCCTCAGGAACTCGGAGCACAATCTAAAGGAAACGGTCGCCTATCTGGACAAACAATTGGCGGATGCGCACAATGTGCTCGCTGCACTGCGCACGCAGCTTGAGGACAGCGAGTGGAAAGTGTGCGAGCGAAATGGCGAAATAGCTTTACTGAAAACACAACTAAAGGAGGCAAACGTAAGCAATGAACTTGAGTTGATTTTATTGTTTTAATGGCATTTGAAAATTGTATGCATTGCAGATTGAAATTACCATAAAAGATCATGCGATTGTTAATCTCAAACATGAGAATAACAATGCCGAATCGCAAATGTACCAAAGTCTGCAAGAGCAAAATCAACAACAACGTCAACAGCAACAACAACAGCTGCAGCAGCAGCGGCAACAACAGCAACAACAGCAACAACAACAGCAACAACAAAAGCAGCTACCAAAGCATATGAAGACGCAAACAATGCCATTGAACAACATGTCGTCGTCGTCGTCAATGAATAACGAATATGTCTGCGCTGATGAACAACAATTAAGTAAAATTATTATGCTTAAAGATCAAGTAATTGTCGCGCTTACCGCTGAATTAGCAAAACTACGGAAAGAGCTATCGGATTTGGCCATCGCACATGAATACGGTGAAGAGCCTTGCGGTCGTTATACACGGCTTAAGCAGCAATTGGATAATCTTAATGAAATCTGTTTGAAAACGCGCAAGTACACGAAACAAATGCCGGAGGTCAATTATGACAAGATGCCAAATGAAAACAACAACAATAATAACAATATTAATAATAACAATAACAACAAACAATTGGATGCATTCATGCAACGCTTGAAACTCGATGATGCCGCCATACTGGACATGTCCAATACGCCGTTAACAACTGCGGCCACAGCCACGGCTAAAGCAACGCCAGTCGCTGTGATTGCAACTGATATGCCACAGCAACAGCAACAGCAGCAGCAGCAAAAGCAACAGCAGTTGGACACATCAAAAACTGATGATGTTAAAAATTTGATATCTAAACTTGAGAGTTCGACGCTGGACACACTCATCGAGGAGTCAACGACCTATGCGGAAGACATTGCTAAGCTAAGACAAAAGCTCGATGATTTTCGTATCAATTTGGAGTTGGAGCGTCGTCAGTGGTGCGCGGAAAAAGATAAGGTGCTAAACTATCAAAAACAGCTACAGGCGAATTATATTAACATGTACCAGAAGCTGCGCTGCTTGGATTCTGCTGGCGCTGTCAACGTGAGCTGAATTGACATACATTTAAATCATCATGACACAAATCGGCCAACAAATGTTGTTTTCTTCATAGTTTTTTTTTAATTTTTATACAACTTTACAATGAAAGGCATCTTTAATGTTTCGCCTACAACGCAAATCATTTGTTATAGTTAATGTGTTTAAATTTGAATTCCTTCACATTTGCATCGTCTGTCTGTCTGTATGACATGACATTTTTCAGTTTTTATTTTGTTTGTTTATTTTTCTGTATTTCAGCCCCGTTAAGGTTTTGAGTCTTGTGCACTTGTTTTTTTTTTAAATAATTTATTATAGTTTCTTTTTTAGTATTTATGTACGTAAAAACTTATTTGTGATTCTGCTCTGTTGAATAATATATATAAATATTTTTTTAATATATAATATTTTTTTTTATTATTATTTTATTTTATTAAACCTTTTTTTATATCTTAGTTTTAGCGAAATAAAATAAATATTGCATAAAGCAATTTCAGCGACAAAAAATAATGTTTGACTTTCTTTTAAATATTTAACAACAATAAAACAAAGCTTCATGTGTGTAAAAAAAAAAAAAAGCGCTGCTCTATAATTCTAATTAATATTAAAACGAAAAATAAGAAAGAAGCAAAAATGCTTGAGTCGCATTTAAAAAAGACGTTCATTTCGAATATAATTTGTACAACTTACATCAAACAACTTTGTTTAACTCATCTTACATAATTATGCAAATACATATTTAAATTATTAAAAAAAAAAAACGAGAAAAATAAGTTTAATATTAGGTTTTTTTTTGTTTTTTGATTTTTCTTTCTTTCTTTTAAAGCAGTTCGAATGCATAGACACAATAATAACAGTATTAACATTTGGTCCCCCCCATTATAAACCCACGCGGCTGTACGCACTCAAACATAGAGAAAAACTAAGCAAACTCCTCGACATATGTCGCCGGGAATATGCCAACTTGATTGCGTAATGCGCCCAGCCACCAGCCGTCGTCCTGCTTGGCATGAACTTCAATGATATCGCCGGGATTCAGTTCGAGTTCGTCATAGAGCTTTGGCGTATAACTGTACAGCGCTTTGCAGCGGCCGAGCACATTGACGGCGGCGCAGCTGCCGCCACTGCCAATGCCGCCGACACTACTGCTGCCACTACTATGGCTGGTCTTTATGCTTTGACCAGCGCTCGCTATATTCAATGTAGCGCTGCTGTGCACCTCCTGGGTGTTCTGATAGTGTGGCTGTTGCTCAAGCTGTTGTTGTTGCTGCGGCTGCTGCTGCTGCAGCTGAGCTTTATCTCTTGAGCGTCGCGCATGTGAGCCGTTTACATTGTTTGCAGCACTGCCGCCGACATCATCAACATCATCATCCTCGTCATCGCTGTCATCTTGTGAACTAAATTCATCGAAATCCGAGTCCTGCTGATTGGAGCCACCATCCGCTTGACCACGATCGCTATACTGCTCGTGTAGATTGGCTGGTATTGTCTTTGATTTACTTGTTGCCACAGCTGCTGCGGCCACTGCCACAGCATTTGTGTTTATGATCTTTGGATTGCTACTCAAATTCTCAATATTACTTTTACTGCGTTTGAATTGCTTGGCGTGTATTGGCTGCTGATCCTTGCCATTGAGCGCATCACTTATGTTCATGCACGATGTATTATTGCTTGACATTGTTGTTGTCGTCGTCATCATCATCATCATCGTTGAATTATTGCAATCCTGTTCATTCGCATCGTCAACGCTGCCGTTGGTCGTGTTCAACTTGTCGTTATTTTTCAACCAATTGGGCACCTTAAGGATGCTCTGCTGTAGGCCAGTGCGATCGCGTGTTATCTGAAATGCATGTATGAGTTATTATTGTTATTTTTTATAAGCGAAATGTACAACTCACCTGTATGTGTTGTGCCAATGGATGTGTCGTTCGGGGCTTGTGATCGAGTTCCAAAAGCGCCGAGTGCAACTTCAAACGTGCGCCCTCCAGATAGGTCAACATTGAACGTATCTGTGTGTATATAAATGAGTAGATTTATAGACGTATGTATGAAGTAGTGCTGCCAACTTACATGATACAATTTGTCGGTGATATTCTGATGTTCCTTGTTGCTTAACGAATGCGATAGGCCGCGCAGACCATCGCGTGAGCGACGTTCGCGTTCCAAATCGGTCTTCACC
This sequence comes from Phortica magna, assembly GCA_037044515.1. Taxonomy (NCBI): domain Eukaryota; kingdom Metazoa; phylum Arthropoda; class Insecta; order Diptera; family Drosophilidae; genus Phortica; species Phortica magna. The sequence goes on from JBAMBP010001282.1 coordinate 19,214, forward strand.
AATTGCAACAACTTGATGAGCGAATGTTTGCGCCGTTCGCGATTCATTGCCAATGTCGTGTGCTCACAGTAAAAGTCCGGCAATAATTGTTCGCTGGGACCCTCCGAATTGCGTCGTATATTCTTCACCACTTGCATATCTTTGGCTACGTTGCAAGCATCGATTTGCGGCTGCAAACCTTGGACGAGACCATTCAGTATGGGATTCATGTCGGCCGTTAAGCGCACATATTCGGAAACAAAGTTCTTCATGTTGATGAGTCTTTGATTCTCGCTGCTCTGCAGCTGTGACGAGCCGCGCAGCACGGCCATCTCCCAGTCGACGCGCGCACGTTCGGCACGCACGCATAGCGTATAATATTCGACATCGGCACGTTTTACAGCCTCCTCGGCTTTTTTACGCTTATTATCCAATTTGACGCAATCCTTTTCCGCTGATTTGATCTCTTTCTCGGCAGCGCCTTTATTGGAGCCTTGATGCAGCAACGCAATCGACGGTGACTTCTGTATTCGTATGTCGAGCATTGCATCCTGCAATTTCTCATTCTCGCGTGCCGCCGTGTGTGAGGCTTTCTTAGCCTTTGCTTCGCTCACGCGCCATTCGCTGAGCACGCGTGCCGCTTTGTCAACATTACTCTCAACCTGCGTGTATATATAAATATATATTTATATGTTGCATCATGTACATATTGTGTGCAATGCTTACCGATTTCCTTGATTTGTGATGACTGTCGACAATAGTTTTCAACGGTTTGACAATCTCATCGGTGAGTGAGGCGGCCAGCTGGCGGTGTATATCGCTGCGACTCTCCATTTCGGTAGCGACACCACGCCAAGCATCCGCAATGCTGCCGGGCAGCTCACGACACGCTTTGTTCAATTTATTGGCCATCTTCGAGAGCGATTTCGAGTAAATGAGCTCCGAGTCGACGCTAAAACAAACAACAACAACAAAATTGAATTAATAAATACAAACAAGTCTATTAAAGTGTTCCGCACTCACCGCTCTTGCAGCACGAGTATCAATTCTTTGCTGAAGTCACCGCCTTGTTTGACATAACGCCGCAACTCCTCGAAACCATTCTGACCCTGCGTGAAATGCAAATTGAAAACGTATTAATGAGAGGAAGAAGAAGAAGAAGAAGAAGCAGTAACGTTAAAAGTTTAGCAAAACAAAAAGCGCTAATTAGCAAAACAACGCACTAAAGTATTACACACACGACTTGTCTACAAGTCAATTGCCGACACAGACGACACTCAAACACTCAAACACATTCTCACCTCATCCTTGTAACGCTTTGCATTTGGCGACAAATCTTCATCGCTGACATGTTTTGCCGTTACCGACGAATCGAATTCATCGGCTGCGCTATCGGTTATGTTATCGATACTTGTGCTAAGCTCACGCGTATTATTGTCATCGCCGCTGGCACCCGAGGCATCGTGACACGCCACCGAACTGCTGTCCGGCGGCTCACGTGACTCGGACTTTTGACGTGTCGGCGAAAGTGAACTTTGGCCATCTGGCGATTGATTTAAATTGAGTTTCGATGTGCCCAAACGTTTGAGCGGCGTTTGCTTTTGTACCACCTCCTTCAGCCGTGTGCTCTCCTCGCCTAGCCAATGCTTAACATCGTGCCAGCCTTTTTTCAATTTCTCTTTGTTCTGATTGAAATTAATCAGCCGCGAGTTCTTGTTCTTCAACAAGGTGATGCGACGTTCGTTCGGCTTTAGATTGTCGCGATGCGTGCAATAATCGAGATCGATATCACGATTAAAATCCTCCGATTCGTTTATCTGACGCGTAATCTCATTTAGCTCATCGATAGAAACGAAAAGATTCTGTGCATTGAGACTTTGATAACTTATCGATTTCATATTGAAGTCAGCAATGGCGCTGCTATTGTGACTCATTTGGCTTGTCTGGCTATTGCAACTGGCCAAGCTATGCTTCGAGCCCAATGGCTGATGATGATGTTGCTGGCGTTGCTGGTGTTGGTCCTCGATGGACGTGTCACTCGTATAGAGCGTGCTATAACGTTTGCTATAAAGTCGTTCTTGCTGTTGTTCTTGTTGCTTTGCTGTTAGACTAAAGGAATCAATGCTCTTGAAATGTTTATAGCCATCGCTTGTTTTAACCTCAGCCAGCGTACGTTTGCTCTGTTCATTGTACGACATTTGAGGCATTGTGTTCTCTTTGTCATGCTCGGTTGCCGCTAAGCTGCAAGCGCTATGACCAAAGAGCTCCGGCAATTCGGGCACATTCAGCTCGGGCGCTGTGACATTCATGTCAAGATCCATGGAGGGTGATTTATGCAAAAAAACTTGAAGCTCAGCGCGATGCAAATTTTGCGCAGATTTTGATTGTTGGCATTGCTTGGACAATCTTGGCCGTCTTATTGGCGCTCTAATTACCTCATTCAGTTCGGTCAATATGTTGCTGTCCAAGGGCAATGTTGACGCCTTCATAACGACATCATTTAATGGCACATTTGTTACATCAGCAGTGGCAGTGGCAGCGACTGCGTCTGTGTCCGCCTCGGGCGCTGTAAGCAGCGACGCATGCGCGGGTGTCTCACACGGCGACAAATACTCTTCCATTTGCTCACCATCTTCATCGCCATCCTCATCATCATCATCATCATCTCCATCATTATCGATATCATTAACATTTGCTGTTAGGTCTTTAGGCTCAGCTTTGTTGCCCGCCTGACTTTGGCCATCAACGACTTCGGTCAAGGCATCCACAAACACTTCAGTCTCGCTGCCCGACGACTGTATATGCGGCGAGGATTGTGCGCTGTTCGTTGTCGTTGTCGTTGTCAACGTCACTGACGTCATCGTCGTCATTGTCGTCAACACTGTCGGCACAATATTCGAGTTGACCGCAATGCCGCCACCAATTTGCTTTAAACGCGCTTCGGTTACGCCAAAGCGATCTGTGTCCAAGGTCGTCGTCGATATCAACACGGGCGCGCCAATCTCCAAACGATGATCCTCCCAATTGGCGCCACTCATGTTATAACTGCCGGAGGATAATTTTGGCGGTGAGCCGGCGACAACGGCGTGCTTCTGTCCGCCGCCCGTCAGATGGCGTCGACTGAGCTTATTGCCCAACGTCGAATAACGTTTAATGCGTGTCAGCAAACCTTTGCCACTGCCGCTGCCGCCGCCGCCGGCCACGTTGTTGTTATCATTGCCGGCGACTGTGTTGTTGTTATCACTGGCAGCGCTGCTCAATTTGAATTTGTGCACGCGCAAATGATTCATTTTAATTAACAATAATAATGAATAATGAACTTGTGTGTTACTCGATCTTTGTTTTTATTCAGAAAAATTCAAAAAATTATCATTATTAATTTGTTTTTTGTTTGTTTATTTCACTTGATTATTTGTTGGTAATTGTTGTTGTTATTATTGTTGTCATTGTCAAAATATACACTGATCATTCATATGAGGGACACTGTACTTCGTAATGAATACATTGACCTCCATTGGCCCCCCAATAAACGCTAAAAGCACAACTTGCCACTATGCCAGCCAAAGTGGATTTAATACGACGACGCGAGGCGACGCATTCAAACAAAAACAAAATGCGCTACCCATTGCATTGACTGTTATCGACATATCGATAATAGTGTATGCATGTGTGTGTGTGTGTGTGTGTGTGTATGTATTGTATGTTCTAGTTCGTTGCAATGCTTTTGGTATTTTTCTTGTCTTTGTCACAGGTGAAGACTAAAGCATGATTAACAATTGAACCGCAAAAGCAACAACAACAACAACAACAACATGGCATTTAGTTAATAAGGGTGACACAGTCGCCGTAGCCGTCAGCGTTGTTGTTGCTGTTGTTGTTGTTGGCGCCGTTGCTTTGCGTTGGCATATTTATGCTTGCATGCTTTTTTTTTAATAAGTACAAACATGTTGTTGCCTTTGTATGTGCGTGTGCGTGTGTGTATTTGTTTTGCTCTCTGCATTTGTCTCTTTGCCTACTTTTGATCATTTTTGTTGTTGCTGTTGTTCTAAAACAAACTGCCGGCCTCAGAAAAATGCTAAGAGAGTGAAATAGCGAAGAAAGAGAGTAAGATGAAGTTTCAGAGTTATTACTCTTTACTTTTGCTAATCATTTGCATGCACTGCAATAACAACAATGATGTTATAATCAATAAATTTTATTATTGTATATTGAATTTAATGTTGAATGATAAAACAACAAAAAATTTGTTACTCTTTTTTTTTTACTTTGATTGCAACGTTCACAATATCGAAACAACGCCAGCCAACAAGTCACGTTTGCTTATAATTATAAACATTTATATACATATACCCATTTGTATATATATGTATACATATATGTTCTTAATGATTAGCAGTAAATACACAATGAAACCGTAGTAAAGATTTTAATTAGCAACACATTTTTTTACTGGCATTGTTGTTGTTGTTGTTGGTGGTGTTGTAACTAATAGCATTTGTAATTGAAAGCAAGGAATTAACGGCACAAAGAGTAAATCGTGCTAAACATGAACGAACAGGTGTTCGTCTTCTTGCTGTTGTTGTTGTTGTTGTTGTGAGTGTTGTTGTTTTCTTGCTTTTATTTCTTCTCGGAAGTATTTATGTATGTAAGAAAAATGTCACAAAAAAACACGTACAAAGCGACAAACACTTGAATTGTGGGCGGTGAACGGTGGGCGGTGTGCTAACAACAGCTGGCCTAAGCCAAAGTGTCACTCACACACATACACATACACATAGGCACATACAGACATGTGTACATTTGTGCACTTCATAAACTTCCTATTTGTGCGATGCATGAAGTGCAAAGTGAAAAGGATTCTTATTAGCGTAAAGCTTATGACGTTCTTGTTGTTGTTGGCAGTGTTGTTGTTGTTGACAATTAAGATGAACGACAGCCGGTGCGTGATTGCAAGCATGTTTGCAACATGTCAAGTAGAAAAGTCAAATGAGAGGCTTTTGTTTGCCGGCCATCATCTTTGCTGCGCACACACACACACACACACACACACACACACACACACACACACACACACACACAGTCACACACACATAGGCACACATGCTCTCTGTTAGGCCTTAGAGTTCGTGATACTTTTGCGATTAAGAACCCGTGCTTCATTGCTTCATCTTCAGCCTACAATTATTATTGTTTGTTTCTGTTTATAATGGCCAACAACAACAACAACAACAAAAGCCATGAATGGCAAATAACATAAATTACTGACTGAGCGCGCGTATGATCAAATCGGAAAGCAGCAAAATACCTGTGTAGGCAAAAGTATTTATGTTCGCCAAAAACAACAAAAACAAAAGTAAAACAAATAAAATTACAAAAGAACAAAAATGCCAAAGGCAGCAAAAGGTAAGGCAATGCTTAAAATAGCAGCAATAACAACAACAACAACAGCAACAACGCCAGCCGCAATAACAATTACATTGCCAACAACAACAACACCAACAACAAACTCAATACGCAACTTGCAAGTTGCAACATCGTTGCCATGCATTGATTTCTTATTGGATTTACGCATTTTGCCTCTTTCAAGTTTTGATGCTGCTCTTTTAAGCATGATGGCGGCGGCGATTACGCAAAGAAGCACGAGTGCAAAAAAACAAAAAAAAAATCTTATTAATAAAATAAATTATTGTTTCGTTTTGCTTTTTTATCTTCATTTCAATTATTCTTTTTGTTTACTTTTTATAATTCCTCTTTTGTTTTTGCACGCAATTTTTAACAGCGCTGTGCGTCGCGCAATGTTATGTTCTTTTATAACAGCATGCTGTTAATAACAGCGTGAGCTGATCTACTACTGTTAAAGTGCTGCTTTTACTGTTAACAACAGCAACAACATTTGAAAATGTAAATTAACAAAAACAATAATGCTTTTAAATGTTTACGTTTTCCCGCCGCCGTCCATGGGCCATAATTTGCCATCAAGAAGCGCTGGCAATAAGAAAGATATGATAAAAATAGCGTTAAATATATCACATGGCGGCAGCAGCAGTGGCAGCACCGACGGCGACGTCAGGGACGCCGGCAGCGCGCAAACTTCATAAATTTCCACTCATTTTATTGTCTTCGCCACGTTTTGGCTGCTAAACTGTTTCTTGTTGCTGTTGCAGCTGTTGTTGTTCGTGTTGGCTTTGTTTTTGTTGCGCTTGTTAAAATATTTACTTAAGTTATCGCAGAATTTTGCAAAAAAAAAAAAAACGTATTAAAAAGAAAATAATACATGATGAAACGAGTGTAGAATTTGAATGCGAATGCTGCAAGGTAAGCTGGAATTATGATAAGACGCACAGGAAACGCGCATTATTTTGATAATGAACGCTGCTCATCAACAACAATAAACCCACTTTAAGCAACCAATAAAATGTGTGTATGTTGTAATTTATAATTTGACAAATGATTTTTTCAAAAGATCAAACTGTGTCACTTTTAAGCATAATAGAATGTCAAACATTTTTATTTTTATGCCAACAATAATAAAAAGTGAGATACTTATTTAACGCGAGAAGGCCACAATCAACGCACATGACATGACGTTCAGATACAAAACTAATGTGTGCTCAACCGTTTGCCTTCACCCATTGTGCCGCCGCCCATTGACATTTCAACCTGCATGAGCTTTAAGTGCAATGAAATTAATACACTTTGTCACTTAAATGTGCGGCGACATTGTGTTGCATGTTCTCTATGCTGCTGCACACACACACACACACACATATATATATATATTTAGTAATATACACAAGTATAGGTATTTCTTTTCTTATTTTCTATTTAGGCCCACAAACAAAAGCATTAATAGAACAGCGCATAACAGCGAGCAAACGTTTGAGCGGCAGAGGGAGAAGGAGAGACCACACGTCACACATCCCCTGCTGTTTTTTACGGCCACTGAGTTACAGCATACACTGCAGCATCATGCTCATCAACAAGCAAGCGTCTTTAACGTCGTCTTTGCTTTTATTGACATGGTTTTTTTTTGTTGTTCTTCTATTAATAAAATGCCGTTAGCAGCAAAGGTCGCCACAGTTTAGTTCTTTGCACCCAAAGTGCATGCATTACAACAGCATCATTCTACACTGACTGACTTCTACTAATTGTTCCCTACTGTTTTTTTTTTCTCACTTACTCATGCACTCACACACTAATTTCTACTTCTATTACACATCACAGACACACACTCGCTCACTCTCTCCTACTCCTTTACTCTTATTCTTTATACAATAGGTTTGCTACCTTTGATGTACGTAATGTAACAGTTGCATTGAATATTGACAGCGACAGCGACGGTGACTGCGAGGGCAACGGCAAATGTGCCAGACGCCTCTTGAGCAATGCAGTCAACACTAGCGGGGGTCAAAATATGCGTGTCAGTGTTGCGCGCAAGTATTTTTGATTTTATATACTGTGTGTGTGTGTGTGTGTGTGTATGTTTATTCTAATCAGATGTGCGTTAGTCGTCAATCGTCCATCGTCTTACTAACGCATTAAAGGGGACAAATATTTTTTGTTTTTTCTTTTTTTTTTTTTGGTATATTTTTTCATCTTAAGCATCTTCGAGAGAAGCGTTAAGACTAATCCCACAAAATATATGTACATATGTATGTGTGTACTGTGCCCCTTCTCACGTGTCTATTGATGTGTTGTGTCACTGGAATGTGTCATGTCAGTGGCGCATTTTATGTACCTTTGCTGCTTCTACTTCTACTTCTGATCTTTGTTTTTGTTATTTATTATTGATTTGTTTTTTTTTTTTTTTGTTCTCTTGTCTTTCACACTCTCATTTAGTTGCGCTCTCACTGTGCGTGCGCCTCTTGAATTCAATACGAAATCAAATTGATTTATGCGTTTGTTGCTCATAACTGTATTATGTATGTAAAGTAAGAATTTATTGCTTTGATCTTCACACACACACACATATACATACATTTCTAAAACAAAAGCCAATTAAATGTCAATCACTGTTGTTGTTGTTGTTGTTTGTTATCGACTTTTCTTCATTAAATCGTGTTTTAATACGAAAAAAAAAAAACATAAAGATCTGATGACGATT